>JAVLUZ010000010.1:851-127633 GCA_036768485.1 Mermis nigrescens
ATACCACACACGTTGTCACTACCCTCCCCTTTCACAATAAAAACGGCCGCTAACCCTCCTTCTTAAAATCGTCAGGACCCCTACCCAAATCTCGCCGTTACATGTATGCCGCGGACCCCCCACCTAAGATTTCCGAGCTGTTACATGCAGGGATTTTTTTAGCGCCACCCCCATTTGCGCAGCCACGGCCAGATAGAGCGTTTGCGCGGAGCTTCAGCATTAGCGCACCAAAAAACCTTTAAATGTTTTCATGATAGGCAAAAATAAGGGCATTTTTGAACTTGATGCGCTCCATGTACTGCTGACTGACAATAAATTCTGGCAAGAAATTGCAAATTCTTACTACTGGTTCCAACTCGAACAAGAAATCTAATGGTAAAAATATCAATTGATACCTGATTTCTCATTGCCTTGCCTATACTAGACTGAGCGATTTCTTCAAGCTGTCTTTTGCAGTTTGTACCACTTTCGTGTGTGTTGCAAAATGCAACCGCTATACAGAAACCAATAATTAGATGCAAAGCGCTCCGAAATTTTGGCATCTTCTCAATGTATTCCAAGGCTGGGCTATTTCAAAGATAAATTTAAAATGAAAACAATTAATTTCGGCAACGCGGCACCGACAAAAACAAGGATTCATTACTGCAAAGATGCTAAAGCAGGGATTCGCTTATGATGAAACAGGAAAGCGGTGGTTGGCAAACACAATTAATTCATTCTTAAGAAGTCGGCGCCAAGCGCCGAAAAATTTTAAAAATTTTTAAATCAAAATGCAATATAAAATGTTTTTTAAATTTTTAATTTTTTGCTCCAAAAAGCTCTTGCGCATGGCGCAATGAACGAAATGTCCCATTAGCGCAGGGCGGGTTTCCTTTGCGCCGCGCTAAAAAAAACAGTGGTTACATGCATGTTTTATAGTGATAGTTTAAGTATTTACTCGTTTACATTCAAAAATACTGTGTCACTTCGTGAAATTCCAATAGTTAGGTGCACTGTTACCATGGCCTCAAAACCTTGGGTTCAAAAACTGCAGAGGGTTCTTACCCAAAATCGTCTGACAGTGATTTGAGTGTTGGATTCCTTGAGGGGGTTAATACTCCCCCCCCCCTCAGCCCCCACCCCCTATGGAAATGTGTGGCCCAGCAGTTCTGTAAACTATATGATGCAGAATAGATGTAAACCAAATATTCTATTTCCGTCCTGAACATTAACAGGTAATATCTTTGAAACGTAAAACCTATCAATTACTTGAGAGAAATCAATAAATTTATTAGAAGTTATCGAAATTATAATAATAATGTCAAAGTATTAAAATACTGAAATTTTTATGTAAAATTTAATTGAGTTTCAATAACCAATGAAATTTGACAAGCAGCAATGACTTGTAATAATTTAGGTTCAGCAAGGTTAATTATCATGAATCAAGTTTTTAGGTTTGCTTGCTAATTAATTACACTACTCGCCACGAATGTTTACGCTTTAATAAGCTTCTAGAGCTTGTTAGGTTAGACTTTTAACACGTTCAATCATTTCCACCCACATGCACCTAATCGACGTGTTAAACATATAAGCCTTAAATAAGTTCTATCGTAGTTTTGAAAAATGGAGTTGTTAAGCGAGAGTTGTAAACCAAGAAAAACTTAAAGCAACATACCATTAAATTAAGGGAAGAGAATTATAAAATATTTTAAACTAGAAGAAAAATGAAAAAGGTGGATTAAAAGTAAATTAAAACAAATTTAGGTGATATAGATAAAACATTATTGTTATAATAGACGATCATGTGCTATGTATAACGACTCCTTTGATTAAAAGATCAAAAGAGTTGGATGCTCGACTAATAACCTTGAAGCAATCTGATGTAATTGAATGATTGCTATTTGAGACATGTTTGTGAATAGCAGATAAGCTATCACCCTGAATTGGTTTTCCTGTAGGAAATGAGATGCCAGTATGTTCTGCAATTTACCTGTAACAACGGCGAGTTTCTCAATGTAACTAGCCATACAGCTAGAACACGTATACTTATATACTAAATTTGAGAGTAGCTTAGCAGGTACAGCATCCTTTACCTCTGAAAAACCGGCTTATATTAATACGACAGGTTTGTAAACAAACCTTACTCTAATCTGAGGGTAAAATGCAGATATGTTTAGAATCTCTGCTGCGTACATTGTAGATATGCACACCAGTATAAGGCAAAACAAGAGAATAGCATAATTTATCACAAACTGACTTTTATTTCATCAATTTTATTATACACCTTTGTCATAAAGTCTGATATGACCTTATCAATCAAGCCAAGGGGATACTCATTTTGCAGTAGAGTCTGCTTCAGCTTATTTTGCTATCAGAGACAAAAGTCTGATATTATAGCTACAAATCATGTAAATGCGACTCACAAGTGTCCTATTAAACCAAATTTATAGGCAAAAGGAATGAAGCTAGACAATTTGGTATAAAGGCCAGAAAATGTAGGTTTCTGATATGATGATGTCACAATATCATCGGACTTTTCAACAAGAAAATATCAAAGGAAATTAATTTCTGTCACATTCAGTTTCAAATGTAAACTTCATATTAGGATGTTGCTGATTCATGTAATCACAGAACTTAGTAGGCTGATTTCTGTCAGAAAACACTACAAATGTGTCATCAACATAACGCATACATAAAACTTGGGTCTGATCTTTATATTGCAGTTCCTGAGCCATTTTGTTTCATGATAGCTCAAGAAAATGTTAAAAGAACTGGCTGCTGGATTACCCATAGCAAATGTCACATTCATCTGTTGATAGATTTTACCATTGCACGAAGTAACACTTAACTGCAAGTTCTAGAAGCAGTTTGAATTGATGACGATTCATGTTATTTAATAATACAAGACATTCTGATCATCAAATAGTTTCTTAATACATATGTCAATGGTCTCATTGAGTGAATATTAGTGAACAAGCTTTGAACATCAAGACTGATAAAATGATGGCTTTGAATGTAAAAGCCTTGAGTCTTGTCAGGAAACTACCAGTGTCACATAAAGTGTATTCATTTGTACTTATGTCTTGTAGGATCGGGACAATAATTTAGCCAACTTATGTTGGGGTGTTGATGGCTGACAAGATAGGTCTTGAGGAACATCTCTCTTATGGGTCTTAGGCAAGCCATATAGCCTGCCATAACTGCATCCTACAGGATTTATACTTTTATACACATCAGCAGATAGTCCATTCAGTTAAGAACCTCTCAGTATACGGGCTGATATGCGTTTCTCAACTGAGCGTATAAACTGACAAGGATTACAGTCAATGACTTTGAACTTGAGATATCATTCAAGACATCATTCAACTTCCTAATGTAGTCATCTTTGTTCAAAATTACAACTTGTTACCCTTATCTGCCTTTAGGACAATGATATTCTTGTCTTTTGACAGATTGCTGAGGATTTCATAGTCAATGCAGCTTTGATATAGATTATCAGAGTGCTTCTATCATAATTAAAGTATGAGCTAAGAGCAATGTCACGCAATTGATTCTTGATCATTTGCACTTTTACATTATCACAGTTAAAGGCAGTTTGTTCATTGAGGAAACCCATCAGTTTCTCAGCAAAAGTAAATATAATCACCATACTCGATCTTCCTAGGTGTAATAGAGTACTTCATACCATAAGACAAGACAAGCTTTTCATGAGCTGTCAAAACTCGTTACTAAAATTAACCACAACCTTGTCAGGATAGATACTATTAATCATCTTTATGCATAAGCAAGTTTTTTACCTTCTTGCTATGCAACTGTCTAACATGGTTGAGAGATTTAGACACATTGCGTCTAATGTATGTTAATGATACCTGAGAATCCAGCCAGGATACTCTTGAATCAAACAAGGTTCAGGCTTCAAATCTCTTATGACTTTTTCAACCTCTTTGATTTTACCTTTCAATTCCTCATTTAGCAGAAGCCTCTGGCATGTTATGTAACACTTAGAACGCTTAAGCATCCTATTAGAAACCTTAAAAGCCAGAAATTTAGGAAGCAAATCATTATCAATGCATTCCTTAAGAAATGCAACATCCAACTGAAGCTTATTATACGGGTTGAAGCTTCTCAACTTTTCTCAAAAGTAACACAACTCCATGATCATACTTATTCTTCAAATAATGTGAACATATTTAGTTTTAAACGAATTTTGGAAAAGAAAAGCAAGAATAAAGAAAAAACTTTAAGTCTAAACTCACAGCCCCTCCAACCCGCCCTTACCTCCACCCATCCTAGATGTTGTAGCAGTAGTAGAAGTTATCTGACTAGCTGAAGTTGTTTGGTTGACAGGCGATTTTCCCACATTATGCCTCACTTGACCAAAAATATTCGGAAAATTGACTTTAGTAGCAGAGGGGGAAGCAATCTGACCAACCAAGGCTGCAGGAGTAGGGTGTGATTCGCTCCCATTGTTCGTCCATTGTTTCTCGACTCTACCAAATTTAGCTGACGCTTCGACCAAAGCTTTGGCCATCTTCAGAGCATTATAGTAGAAGCGACTATTCAATAAGTAAGAGTTTTGAAAAATGAGTTGTTAAGCGAGAGTTGTAAACAAAGAGAAACTCAAAGTTTAAAACATATCATTAAATTATGAAGAGAATAATAAAGATTATGAAACTATAAGAATGAAGAGTGTGATTTAAGCAAATTAAAACAAATGAGATATATTTACATTATTGTTGAGTATCAGACGATCACGCGGCACGACTTGAAAGATCGTTATTGGATGCTCGACTAATAACCTTGAAGCAATCTGATGTATTTAAATGATTGTTATTTGAGATATGTTTGTGAATAAGCAGATGCTATCACCCTGAATTTGCTTTTCTGCATGAGGCTCTGCAGGCGAGTTTTTCATGCAGTCATTATACATTTCAGAACACGTATATATTTATACTGGGAGAGTAGCTTAAAGGTACAGCATCTTGCCCTTAAAACCGGCTTATAACACATGACACAGAACAAACTTACCTAATCCGAGGAAAATGTGTGATATAAGCTTAGAATTTCGCTGCGCAGCTACGCACACCAAGTAAAACAAGAGAATAGCATAATTTATCGCCACCTAATTTTTTATTTCATCACTTTATTATAAGAAGTCATAAAAGTCGGATATACCCATCATCAAGCTGTACCTACTAGACCAGAGTCTGCCAGTCAATATCAGAGACAAAAGTTCGATATTACAGGCGTCCTTATTAAACCAACTTTGAGAAGGAAGCAGATAATTTACATAAAGGCCGCAAATGTAGGCTCGACAGCGCGATGCTCAAATTAACACGCTAACAAGAATATCGAGGAACCTAATTTCTGTCACACTAGTAAATGAACTTTCATTAGATGTTACCATGTAACAGAATGTGTAGGCTGTCAGAGGCCCACTAAATAAAATAACATAACGCATATAAAACTTGGGTTTGATCTTATATTACAGTCTCGAGTCACTTGTTTCATGATAGCTCACAGGCCGTTGCAGCAAACTGGCCAGCGATTACCCATAAATCGATAGATTTTAACATTGCACGCAGTGATTTTTTTAACTGCAAGCGGAGCGGATGATCTATCTACGTTATTCACGACATTCCGATCATCAAATA
Organism: Mermis nigrescens; assembly: GCA_036768485.1. Taxonomy (NCBI): domain Eukaryota; kingdom Metazoa; phylum Nematoda; class Enoplea; order Mermithida; family Mermithidae; genus Mermis; species Mermis nigrescens. Next base: position 6,485 of record JAVLUZ010000010.1, read on the forward strand.
AGTTTAATACATATGTCAATGGTCTCATTGAGTGGGAATATTAGTGAACAAGCTTTGAACATCAAGATACATATTTTTGAATGTAAAGCCTTGGAGTCTTGCTCAGGAAACAGTGATCACATGCGTATTCATTTGTACTTGAAACTTGTGATCGGACAAAATACTGCCAACTTTAGTGTTAAAGTTGATGCATGATTAATATATCTTAGAGGAACACTTTCATATGTAGCCTGCCATAACCGCATCCTACAGGATTTGTCCCCATAATACATCAGCAGAAGTCCATCTGCTTACGAACCTTCAGTATAATGGCTGATATTAACTGAAATGAGACGACTGTGTCTTACCTTATTAACGACACTAAAATCTCTATCGCCATGTCACGTTGATAGATTATCAGAGTGTTCTATCATAATATAATGCCCAATTACCCTATCATTTTAACTTACATTATCACAGTTAAAGGCCACATTGAGAAACCCACTGTTTTCAGCAGAACATACTGATCTTCCTAGGTGTAATTACTCATAAGACAGCTTTTCATGAATAAACTGGTTACTAACTGACACCTTGATCGATACTATTAACACTTTTATGCATAAGCAAGTTTTTTATTATGCAATTTAACATGGTTGAGAGATTTACCTAATGTATGTTAATGATACCTGAGAATTTGAATCAAACAAGGTTATCTGTTCAGTATGACTTTTCAACCTCTTTGATTTTAATCTTTCAATTCCTCATTTAGCAGAAGCCTCTGGCATGTTATGTAACACTTAGAACGCTAAGCATCCTATTAGAAACCTTAAAAAGCCAGAAATTTAGGAAGCAAATCATTATCAATGCATTCTTTAAGAAATGCAACATCCAACTGAAGCTTATTATAGCGGCTGAAGCTTTCAACTTTTCTCAAAAGTGACACAACTCCATGATCATACTTATTCTTCAAATATGTGAATATATTTAGTTTTAAACGAATTTTGAAAAGAAAAGCAAGACAAAGAAAAACTTTTTAAGTCTAAAACTCACCAGGCCCTCCAACCCGCCCCACGTCCACCCATCCTAGATGTGTTGTAGCAGCAGTAGAAGTTGTCTGACTAGCTGAAGTTGTTTGGTTTGTATGATTTTCCCACATTATGCCCTCACTGGACCAAAATATTCGGAAAATTGACTTTAGTAGCAGAGGGAAGCAATCTGGGACCAACCAAGGCTGCAGGAGTAAGGTGTGATTCGCTCCCATTGTTCGTCCATTGTTGACTCTCTACCAAATTTAGCTGACGTTTCGACCAAAGCTTTGGCCATCTCAGAGCATTATAGTAGAAGCGACTATTCAATAAGTAAGAGTTTTGAAAAAAATGAGCTTGCTAAGCGAGAGTTGTAAACAAAGAGAAACTCAAAGTTTAAAACATATCATTAAATTATGAAGAGAATAATAAAAGATTATAAACTATAAGAAAATGAGCAGGTGGGGGATTTAAGCAAATTAAACAAATCTAGTGGATATGATGAAACATTATTGTTGAGAATAGGGACATACGTGCCATGGGTACCCATTCATCGTATTGATGCTCGATTACCAACCTGAGTAATCTGATGTATTTGAATGATTGCTATTTATATGTTTAGGAATACAGATAAGCACACTTGAATTGCAATGACACCCCAAATGGCAGTTTCAAAACTAGCTGCTAGAACACGTATATTTATATACTAAATTTGAGAGTAGCTTAGCAGGTACAGCATCCTTGTTCTTGAAAACCGGCTTATACACATGACAGGTTTGTAAACAAACCTTACTCTAATCTGAGGGTAAAATGTAGATATAAGCTTTAGAATTCTGTTGCGTACATTGTAGCCATGCACACCAGTGTAAGGCAAAACAAGAGAATAGCATAATTTATCACACCCAATTTTTATTTCATCACTTTCTTATTATAAACCTTTGTCATAAAGTCGGATATGACCTTATCAATCAAGCCATGTGATACTCATTTTGCACTAGGAGTCTGCTTCAGCTTGTCAGTATCAGAGACAAAAGTCTGATATGAGTTACAGATCATATAAATGCGACTCACAAGTGTCCTTATTAAACCAACTTTATAGGCAAAAAGGAATGAAGCTAGGACAACTTGGCATAAAGGGCCAGAAAATGTAGGTTTCCTGCCGGTTTTTTGCCGGTTTTTCAGGAACAAAAGGATGCTGTACCTGCTAAGCTACTCTCAAATTTAGTATATAAATATACGTGTTCTAGCTGTATGGCTAGTTACATTGGCGAAACTCGCCGACATTTTGGGAGTAGAATTGCAGAGCATACTGGCATCTCATTTGCTACAGGAAAGCCAATTCAGGGTGATAGCTTATCTGCTATTCACAAACATATCTCAAATAGCAATCATTTAAATACATCAGATTGCTTCAAGGTTATTAGTCGAGCATCCAACTCTTTTGATCTTTTAATCAAGGAGTCATTATACATAGCACGTGATCGTCCTATTCTCAACAATAATGTTTCATCATATCCACTAAATTTGTTTTAATTTGCTTAAATCCCACCTCTTTCATTTTCTTATAGTTTATAATCTTTTATTATTCTCTTCATAATTTAATGATATGTTTTAAACTTTGAGTTTCTCTTTGTTTACAACTCTCGCTTAGCAAGCTCATTTTTTCAAAACTCTTACTTATTGAATAGTCGCTTCTACTATAATGCTCTGAAGATGGCCAAAGCTTTGGTCGAAACGTCAGCTAAATTTGGTAGAGTCGAGAAACAATGGACGAACAATGGGAGCGAATCACACCCTACTCCTGCAGCCTTGGTTGGTCAGATTGCTTCCCCCTCTGCTACTAAAGTCAATTTTCCGAATATTTTTGGTCAAGTGAGGCATAATGTGGGAAAATCGCCTGTCAATCAAACAACTTCAGCTAGTCAGATAACTTCTACTACTGCTACAACATCTAGGATGGGTGGAGGTAAGGGCGGGTTGGAGGGCCTGGTGAGTTTTAGACTTAAAAAGTTTTTCTTTATTCTTGCTTTTCTTTTCAAAATTCGTTTAAAACTAAATATATTCACATATTTGAAGAATAAGTATGATCATGGAGTTGTGTTACTTTTGAGAAAAGTTGAGAAGCTTCAACTTCGCTATAATAAGCTTCAGTTGGATGTTGCATTTCTTAAGGAATGCATTGATAATGATTTGCTTCCTAAATTTCTGGCTTTTAAGGTTTCTAATAGGATGCTTAAGCGTTCTAAGTGTTACATAACATGCCAGAGGCTTCTGCTAAATGAGGAATTGAAAGGTAAAATCAAAGAGGTTGAAAGAGTCATAAGAGATTTGAAGGCACAGATAACCTTGTTTGATTCAAGAGTATCCTGGCTGGATTCTCAGGTATCATTAACATACATTAGACGCAATGTGTCTAAATCTCTCAACCATGTTAGACAGTTGCATAGCAAGAAGGTAAAAAACTTGCTTATGCATAAAAGTGTTAATAGTATCGATCCTGACAAGGTTGTGGTTAATTTTAGTAACCGAGTTTTGACAGCTCATGAAAAGCTTGTCTTGTCTTATGGTATGAAGTACTCTATTACACCTAGGAAGATCGAGTATGGTGATTATTTGCTGCCTTTTGAGAAACTGATGGGTTTCCTCAATAAACAAACTGCCTTTAACTGTGATAATGTAAAAGTGCAAATGATCAAGAATCAATTGCGTGACATTGCTCTTAGCTCATACTTTAATTATGATAAGAAGCATTCTGATAATCTATCAAAGCGTGACTATGAAATCCTCAGCAATCTGTCAAAAGACAAGAATATCATTGTCCTAAAGGCAGATAAGGGTAACCAAGTTGTAATTTTGAACAAAGATGACTACATTAGGAAGTTGAATGATGTCTTGAATGATATCTCAAAGTTCAAAGTCATTGACTGTAATCCTTGTCAGTTTATACGCTCAGTTGAGAAACGCATATCAGCCCGTATACTGAAGGTTCATAAGCAGAATGGACTATCTGCTGATGTGTATAAAAGTATAAATCCTGTAGGATGCAGTTATGGCAGGCTATATGGCTTGCCTAAGACCCATAAGAGAGATGTTCCTCTAAGACCTATCTTGTCAGCCATCAACACCCCAACTTATAAGTTGGCTAAGTATTTTGTCCCGATCCTACAAGACATAAGTACAAATGAATACACTTTATGTGACACTGGTAGTTTCCTGACAAGACTCAAGGCTTTTACATTCAAAAGCCATCATTTTATGGCTAGTCTTGATGTTCAAAGCTTGTTCACTAATATTCCACTCAATGAGACCATTGACATATGTATTAAGAAACTATTTGATGATCAGAATGTCATGTTAGTAAATAACATGAATCGTCATCAATTCAAACTGCTTCTAGAACTTGCAGTTAAAGAGTGTTACTTTACGTGCAATGGTAAAATCTATCAACAGATAGATGGTGTTGCTATGGGTAATCCGCTTGGCCCAGTTCTTGCCAACATTTTCTTGAGCTATCATGAAACAAAGTGGCTCAGAGACTGTAATATAAAGATCAAACCCAAGTTTTATGTACGTTATGTTGATGACACATTTGTAGTGTTTTCTGACAGAAATCAGCCTACACAGTTCTGTGATTACATGAATCAGCAACATCCTAATATGAAGTTCACATTTGAAACTGAATGTGACAAGAAATTAAATTTCCTCGATGTTCTTGTTGAAAGGAAGTCCGATGATATTGTGACATCATCATATCAGAAACCTACATTTTCTGGCCTTTATGCCAAATTGTCTAGCTTCATTCCTTTTGCCTATAAAGTTGGTTTAATAAGGACACTTGTGAGTCGCATTTATATGATCTGTAACTCATATCAGACTTTTGTCTCTGATATTGACAAGCTGAAGCAGACTCTAGTGCAAAATGAGTATCCCCTTGGCTTGATTGATAAGGTCATATCCGACTTTATGACAAAGGTGTATAATAAGAGTGATGAAATAAAAGTCGGTTGTGATAAATTATGCTATTCTCTTGTTTTGCCTTACACTGGTGTGCATGGCTACAATGTACGCAGCAGAATTCTAAAGCTTATATCTGCATTTTACCCTCAGATTAGAGTAAGGTTTGTTTACAAACCTGTCATGTGTATAAGCCGGTTTTTCAAGAACAAGGATGCTGTACCTGCTAAGCTACTCTCAAATTTAGTATATAAGTATACGTGTTCTAGCTGTATGGCTAGTTACATTGGCGAAACTCGCCGACATTTTGGGAGTAGAATTGCAGAACATACTGGCATCTCATTTGCTACAGGAAAACCAATTCAGGGTGATAGCTTATCTGCTATTCACAAACATGTCTCAAATAGCAATCATTCAATTACATCAGGTTGCTTCAAGGTTATTAGTCGAGCATACAACTCTTTTGATCTTTTAATCAAGGAGTCGTTATACATAGCACATGATCGTCCTATTCTCAACAATAATGTTTCATCATATCCTCTGAATTTGTTTTAATTTACTGAAATCCCACCTTTTTTATTTTCTTCTAGTTTAAAATATTTTATAATTCTCTTCATAATTTAAAGGTATGTTTTAACTTTAAGTTTTTCTCTTGGTTTACAACTCTCGCTTAACAAGCTCATTTTTCAAAAGTTTTATCATCCTATGGAGCATATTAAAACGTAAACAATCGTGGCGAGCACTGTAAATTGGTGACAGCAAACTCGCTATTTCAATTCATTACTGATAAGTGAAAGTGTAAAGTGTTCAGAAAATACGGTAGTTTAAGTATAACTCAATCGGTTTAAATATCAACGTGTGCGAAGGATTAAAAGGGTAAGAACAAAGTTAAATGAAAAATTAATCTGGAAATAAAAAGAAAAGTTAATGAATAAGTAAAAAATGTTTAAATAATTGGTTAGCAATTAATAAATCTTAATAAATTAAAATGCGACCAATTATGTAGTGTAGTTATTGACGAAAATGTTTGCTGTGTCTTTTGAATTTGTTCATGAAAGGTGAGCTGAAATGAAAAAAAATTTTAAAAAATTTAAAAAATGATCATTAAGATAATTTTAAAAAATTTAAAAAATGTCCATGAAAGGAATTTCTTCTATTTTTTCTAATAAAATTTTTAAAAAAAATTTATGAAACGTCAAATGCAAGGGATTTCAGTCGATAGTTCATTCAATACTGAAAATAATTAAATTTTTTTAAAATGTGGATAGATATTTATGTATAAATGCGTGTTTGTGTGTAATTATTGATTATCCGCTATTAAATTGCGTTACAGTATTTTACTTTACACTTTTGATTTCGGTCGGAACATTTTAACTTTAAATTTACTTCAGTTTGGGTACTACTAATCACTGTTTTTTTTTAGCGCGGCGCAAAGGAAACCCGCCCTGCGCTAATGGGACATTTCGTTCATTAGCGCCATGCGCAAAGGCTTTTTGGGCAAAAAATTAGAAATTTAAACATTTTATATTGCATTTTGATTTAAAAATTTTTAAAATTTTTCGGCGCTTGGCGCCGACTTCTTAAGAATGAATTAATTGTGTTTGCCAACCACCGCTTTCCTGTTTCATCATAAGCGAATCCCTGCTTTAGCATCTTTGCAGTAATGAATCCTTGTTTTTGTGGTGCATGGTGCCAAATTAATTGTTTTCATTTTAAATTTATCTTTGAAATAGCCCAGCCTTGAGATACACATTGAGAAGATGCCAAAATTTCGGGCGCTTTGCATCTAATTACTGGTTTCTGTAAAGCGGTTGCATTTTGCAATACACGAAAATTGAGTGCAAACTGCAAAGACAGCTTGAAGAAATCGCTCAGTCTAGTATAGGCAAGGCAATGAGAAATCAGGTATCAAATTGATATTTTTACCATTAGATTTCTTGTTCGAGTTGGAACCAGTAGTAAGAATTTTTTAAATTTCTTGCCAGAATTTATTGTCAGTCAGCAGTACATGGAGCGCATCAGAAGTTCAAAAATGCCCTTATTTTTGCCTATCGCCAAGCATTTAAAGGTTTTTGGTGCGCTAATGAGAAGCTCCGCGCGCAAACGCTCTATCCTGGCCATTAGCGGCTGCGCAAATGGGGGTGGCGCTAAAAAAATCCCTGCTACTAATACATACATACATGTAACAGGGGAATGGAGGATATCCCCCACCCAAAGTCAGACTTCCCTCCCACCCCTTCCTCGAAGCCAGAAAATTTTTGACCCGCTCCCCCGATTTTTGGAAGAAATTGAATTTTTTGGCCGTTTTTGGCCAAAAATTGGAGGTCATTCACCCCTCCCCTCTAAAAATAACCGGGACCCCCCATTTTGAGCCGTTACATGTATATATATGAACGCATACCTTCATATTTATTGTTATTTTTTAGGAATACATATTTATTTTAACCGGCGTTTCATTTTAAACTGTAATTTTACAAATGTAAAGTAAGCTCGCTCATGTGAAGCACGGATATATTACTAAAAACCAGTTGACTCTTAATGCGTTTTCACATGTACATATAAATATGTACAAAAGCAAAACAATTGTAAGAATAAAAATGGAGCATTGAAAACGAAATAATTTATGAGTGTAAAGTAGAAATGGGAGAAAGAAATATATTACATTGACTTGGCGGAATGTGATGCATATCTCTTTTTACACTAATGCTCTTACGGGCAAAGGCTCAAAATTTTGGGTGGTACGGTGCCTGGTAATTTTGAGGGGGTCGACCTTTTCTTTCCGGCCAAAAACTGCCAAAAAACACCTGTAAACGTAAAAAATGCAATTTTTTACCAAAGAATCGGGGCTGGGTTCAAAATATAGGTGCACAAGGTCAGGGTCGGCAGGGGTGGGGGCGGAATCTCAAAAAATTCAAAGCAATTAATTTAACGTACACGATTGTTTCGCTGTTTCAACGATCAAAATGGTCAATATAGCCTATAAAACGCTTTTTCGTGATAAAATCGCATTTTAAACGCAGTTTTTAGCCCATTTTAACTGCATTGTATCACTTTTGAGACTGCAACATGCAAAAATTTATAAATTTTGGGCGTTTTTACTGCTTTTGACCTCAAAAATGATGCAAAAAACGTTCCATCGGCTCCAAATCGCTGGACAGTACCTGCACGGCTGACCCTTTAGGAGGGGTAATACCCCTCACACCCCCTATGTGCATGTATGGGCAAAAGGTTTCTGACTTTTTTGGTGATGGGGGACATTCAACATTGGTTGGGGGATTCCTCCGATGATCATTATTGATTGATTCGGTTGCTCAGCATGACGAGTTTTGGGGGTGAAGTGGCCCATAGGTGCACAAGGTCAGGGTCGGCAGGGGTAAAGGTAAAATCTCCGAAATTCAAAACAGTAAATTTAACGTTTACGATTAGAAATGGTCAAAATAGCCTATAAAAAGTCTTTGCGCGGTAATCTCGCGTTTTAGAGCACTTTTAGCCTATTTTGGCTGCATTATATCACTTATAACACTGAAAAATACAGAAATTGATCAATTTTGCGCGCTTTTTGGTCAAAAAAGTACATAAAACTACTAATCCCGCTGGAAATTTTCAACGTTTTTACTGCTTTTGGCCTAAGAAATAATGCAAAAAACGTTCCGTTAGCTCAAAATCGCCCGACGGTTTCCATCTGGCTCACCATTCAGCGGGGAGTTACACCCCCTCACTCTCCCCCATGTCCACAGGCACTTATCTCTGGGGGAATGGGGAGTTTCGGACTCCCCCCCAAATTCAGAAGAATCGGAAAAAGTAGGACTTTTTAAACATTATTTTGTGCTTTTTTGGCCTTTTTGGGCTTAGTCCCCGAAATTGGTTTTGTTCCACCCCCCCCCCCAAATAGGACAGTCAGTTACGTGCCTGCATGTGCATGTATATATGGCTTAACCCATAACATGTTTCTCAGGTGCCTTTTTTGGCTCGGAAAGAGTCTTTTTTGGTGTTTGTAATTATACTATTTTTTTACGTTACGAAGTTTCATAAAAAGTTCAACAGTCTTATCATTAAATATTAGCAATAATGGCCCGATAAACTTGACCTCTGCGAAGAAATATCGCTAAAAACCTTTTAAATGGGACGATTTTTACGATTGATTTCCGGAACATCCAAAATTCTAGTGGGGTCAAAAATTGTTTGTGGGGACGAAAATCCTCAAATCTCTCGGCCACGCCCTGCAAGATCACGTGTGTGGTCGGTCGAGCTATATTTTAGGAAGTGTAAAGTCAGGCCGTTTGCTTTTCGTGTGCGGCTTCTTACATTGAAAAGTGCGTACGCTAAGCGAAATGAGGGAGTTTTACAATAATTCAGATGCGCGGCGAAATTGCCCAAATTTAATGGATTTCTTTTCGAATTTACCTCGTACTTCCGTAGTGTAAAGAGGTTTAAACCAAAGATACGCCTACATTGCTTCGAGTGAGATCGTTGCAATAATAATAAAACAGCCTAGAAAAATTCTTAAATCCAACTGTAAGCTTTCCTTCTCAGCTTATTCGATCGCATTAGCTAATCGGATCTCGTCGCTACATTTGAACTTTATTTACACCGTACCTGCGCTAGTCGGTCGCGCAGTTTACACCCCGCATTATCGGGTTCTAATTCCTAAACTATTCGCATTGGCTCTTGCACTAGTTCTCCTCGGATTCTGTAAACGTTGCTTTACGCTCTTCACTCTACTTTACACACTTGACTTTACACTTCATTTTACACTCAGCCGACGAAAATTTGGGCAAACGAACCGGCGGGCGTCGTTGGAGTTACGAGTCGGGACGACGATCTTTCAAAAATTAAATCGAATTTCTATTATTCGCACGAAATCGGCTGCGAACTGGCACCCCATCCGGGCGCTCCCGTTTCAGGGGCTGCCGCCCCCGCCCTCGGGGCTCCGTCAACCGCGTCACCCACGCTGAGATCGGCTCCTTTTTCGCCTCTGTTCGCCGGCGCCTCGGCGAACTCTTATTGGCCGGTCGGTGGAAGCAGTGGGCCGGCGGGTAAGGATCGCGGTAGTCCTTTTACAACAAGACGTTTCATAGTTTAAAGTACCTATTTTAAAAGAAATCGATTTTTTCTGAAATTTCAAAAAATTTTTAAAAATTTAAAATTTTCTCATTATTTTACCATATTAGCGAACATCTTATCGGTTTGTCGGCGGAACCGGTGCGGCGGCGGGCAAGGATTGCAGGCAGTCATTTACTCCCGGAAATTTTACAGTCTAAAGTTTTTAGAACTAAATACCGATTTTTAATTTTTTTACGAAATTTTTAAAATTCTAAAATTTTAATACTTTTTTGGCCCTATTAGCTAGCGAACCTCTGAATGGTCGGTCGATCGAGCGCCGACGAATGAGGATTACTGTACTCCTTTACACCACGCCATTTTACAGTTTTCTTGAACCTGCTGAAAATTGACCGATTTTTTGAAAATCCACAAAAATTAGGAAAAATTCATAAAATCTTTCCATATTTTCAGACGGTTCGGGGAGTAATTTTCTCAGCATTATTCGCCTTTTAATTATTTTCGCCTAAACAATATGCGCATTTTAATCTTATATAAGAATGCAGTAGGGTTGATGCCGATTCGCCCAGCCAAATATTTGTTTTCACCCGCATTGTAAAGTAAACTACCGCCCTCACTTTACACTCAGGTCATCATCACCATCATCTGGACGATTCCGGCATAGAAGAATTAGGTTCGATTAAGGAGCGGGACGAAAGGATAGAAAGTAAGAATAATTCGTATTTTCGTTCATACGCTCGAGTCATTACAGATGGCTACAGTAAGCCAAAAATAGTGTAAACTCCCGTGCGTTGCTACAGTATACATGGTTCGCGCGATCTGGTTATCGCTTAAGTTTAAACAGGGTGAGTGCTCCTTGCGCGTAAATTTTTCCTTATTTTAAACGTCAGTTAGCCGCTACAGTAAACTTGCATAGGTCCGTTGTAAAGAACAGGAATCGTGTGACGTTTGATGACGTCATCGATCTCGAAAGCACTACGGAATGAATATATACTGCGTTTGCTATGGCATATGTGTATACTTTGTTTAGTTCCCAGTTAATCGAGATGAAAATGAATTTCGCCCTACTTACAGACAAAACGGCATACTGTAACTAGATAAGTTGATTAGTTAAAAGTTTTTACGGGTTTCAAAATTAAAAATCTGAGTACCCATTCTGAAAAGCGCCATCCAAACTTCAACCCGTATTTTTTTCGTTTTACATGCTTTATATGTATAATCCTCAGGGTATTTCAATCGCTTCCTCGCACAGCTAATTCATTATTTATTATTTCGTACGTATTTCTTTCTCGCTCTTTCTATCTTGCTTTTTATACCCCTATATCATCGTACCTGGGCGTGGGGGTAGGCACTCCCAGAAACCAAAATACCCCCAGAATTCAATTTTTGAAACTTTTTTGTTTGTTTTTTCGCAAGTTTTTGATGCCAATGGATAGCGCTGTGATGAGAAACGTTTAAAAATGGTTTTTTCGCCATAGCATCATTTTTAAGGCCATTTTTTTGATTTTTTGAAAAAATCTTGCACCCCCCCCCCCCCAGAACTTCGGTGCCGCCCACCTGTATATATATATATATATATATATATATATATATATATATATATATATATATATATATATATATATATATATATATATATATATATATATATACTATTCGTTGCGATGCAAATTCTTTGACTTTTTTCGGGTTCTTTCCATCGAAACTTTGAAAAATTCGCAAAACCACCGGCTAAGATTTGTAGAACATGCAAACAAAGCTTTATAAAGCCCTGAAATAAGCTTAATTCGGTCTTCAAATGGGAACCAGTTTTTTATGCACATAGAGCCTGATAAGAATAAATATAAACGCATATTATAAATGATAATAACGTAAATAATTGATAAATAATGAACGAATAGTATACGCATACACGGGCCCATAACCAGGATTTTATTTCGGGAGGGGGAAATTTTTGAGGCCAGATATCTCGAGAACCATTAGGAGATGGGTCAAAATATAGGTAAGCAGTTTTGAGCGTATCTCGGAGAACTCTATACAATGGCGAAGAAAAATTTCAAAAAAATTTAATTTTTCTCTCTATTCCATATTGATACACGGCAAATTTATCATTTAAGCCGATTTCTCATCGCTTAATCGACGAATTGTTTCTTATCTCTTGCCTTTATACTTAATCATTGAGCTTTACTCAGAAAAACAATACATACAATGACATAATTCGCGCCAACGCCTGCATAGTCAAGCTCAAATTTGAGCGGTGTTGAGCGAGCTAAAAAACAAAAGACATATATAATCAATAAATTTTGTGTTTTTATATTTCTTTTTAATGTTTTTTGCTAAATTTTATAAATTTTATAAATTTTATCTCATGTTTTCGTGTGACGTAACTCAAATTTGAGCTGTTTCGAGTGAGCTAACAGGCAAAACCTATAGCTGAACAATGAATCCGGCGCATAGCGCCGGAAAAAATTGACTTGCTCTCTATGTCTTACTCTGATTAGAGCGATTTTCAGCGGTTTAGAAGGCAAAACTCTACATAAGCAATAGATCTGGCGCGAAGCGCCGGAAAAATTTGACTTTACTAGCTCAAAAGTACGCTAAAAACCTGTTTTAGCGATGTTTCAGACGCTCAATTTTCCATTTTCCCTTTTGGGGGAATTTTTTCACTTAATTTCAGGGGAGGAGGGGGAGCGCCCCCTGGTTAGGGGCCTGTGCACTTGGTCTAAAACTCTGAGAGGGAGCAGACCGTGGTTCTTTGGGGGAAGGAGGGGGTGAGTGACTAATTTTAACGGTTAATTATAGCGTTAGATTTACGTGTTTTTGTTAATTGATTTTTTAGACATTTATGTGGTTTCTTATAGACGTGCACAGCATGGGAAATCAGGGGGGGGTCGAAATTTGAAGGTGGTTTTTCGGGCTCATAATCAGTGGATTAGCGTCAAAAACATCGTTTTTATCGTTTCTGACGATTCTCTATCTTTCTAGGGTATAAAAACAAAAAATTCGAAAAAGATATTAGAAAGTTCGATGAAAGGGTAACAATATAGTCAAAACCATAGTATATGGCGGGAGGCCAGGAAAATTAAACTGAGCAAACAGATTGCGTATAAATGCTCAAAACGCCATCTTGTATACACATTTTTAGAAATTTTTGGAAAATTGCGAATGCTAAGCGGGCTAAAAATTCCTGGGGTTGATATCCCCACCCTCTCCCCTCAGGATCATGTATGTTCCCCACACCCTCCCTATAACCGGTTAAAACCGCTTAAAGGTTTTGGTCCAAAATGATCTTGAAGTGCTGATGGGGGATATCCCCACCTCCCCAGTGTGCTTGTATGAATGTTATGATGATCTCCCCCTAATCTCTGTTCCATCTTGCTGTACACTGTTGTTCTCTCTATTATATGTATCATACAGTCATACTTAGAACAGGGGATGAGAATGTTCTTTGGGTAGGGGTATATTTTTGGTATATATTTTTTTATACTCGGCCAGGGGCGGGGGTGTAATATGGCAACCTGCCAACTACGTTACTCAGTGAGCGAAATTTCTCCCGCACCGGTTTTCCGTATCTTCCGCTCTAACAAGTGTGTGCAGTACTAACCCACACTGGGGCTTTTGCTCACTTCTGCGCAATGTATTCATTAAGAAATATGGCTGTCTACAACATTAAGTCCACGGGTTGAATACCAAAATGTACAATTTTCCATTGATCCGGAGCTTCCCTGCTACAGGGAGTGAACCCAACATGAATTGGTCTAGATATCGGGAAATTCGTCGCGATAGCTCGCAAAAACCGCATTATTTCGACGTTTTCCGATATGCTCTACTTATTAAGATAATAAATTTCAAACTTTTTGAGAAAATTTTTTTCTCACTCAAAATGCTGTAAAAAATTCCTTTTTCGGTCGCGCTTGAGCCAAACTTATTGTAGAGCCTTTCAAAATTTTTTCCGCCCCCCCCTAAATGCGGCGCTAATTAGTGGTGTCACTGGATATTTTTGGGAGTGGGGCAGATGGTCTCCAGTTTTGGTCAAAACATCCCAAAAACACCTGAAAATGCTTAAAAAATGCAGGTTTTTGTCGAAGCTCGGAAAGGTGTCAAACATTTTCTGGTTTTTGGGGTTGAGGGAAAACTTACTCTGGATCGGGGGATCCTCCTATCCCTCTGCGACATGTATGCCCTCTCCTAATCCCTCCCTATGTGCATTTTTAGCGTGTATGGTAGGCTTTAAAGTGGTCGATTACATCGTTGTACCCATTTCTTCATATTACACTGTACATATTTTACTTTACACACCTTACAGTCCACATCCTTCGGTACCTTATTTCTCCTTTTTTGCCTATAGCGTTTTACGGTTCATCGACTCCGTTAACGATTCCCGTATCTGACCAATTATTTACATCGACCGGTCACGTGATTCAGAACGGAGTTTCGGGTCAAAGGTCAGGTTCGCCTCCTCTTCCCGCCGTCGGCAATAGTTATTTTACATTTCCGCCCAACGAGCCGGTACTTTTACATCGACCTTTCGGTTACTTGTTTAAAATTTAAACTCGAAATTAGATTTTCCTTCCTTGTCCTCTTCAAATAATCCGTCCTATTCCTTGGCGTGCTTAAAACCAGTTTACACCGCTGAAACGCGCGTCTGTAAATTAGGTACTACCAGACATGCTTAGCATGGGAATTATGGGTTAGGCGTGGGGGTTGAAATTTCAAAGCGCCTCTTTTGGGCCCGAAAATGGTAGGTGCGAGCGTCAAAAACATATTTTTTGGCGTTTCTGACGATGCTCTATCTTGCTAAAGTATAAAAACGAAACAATTTCGATAAAATTCAAAAAAAATCGAAGAAATTGAACATTATATAGTCAAAACATGAGTATATGGCGCGAAGCGCCGAAAATTAGTCACTTTTGAGCAAAAAGTTAGCTAAAAACGCTTAAAAAGCAACTTTTGCGAATTTTCAGAAAATTTCGTAAACTTAAAAAAAATCGCGAATTAAGGGGTTGAAAAAATTTCTGGGGGGCTGGAACTCCCAGCCCCAGATCATGTTCGGATGCTACTGCATAACGTTAAATGTGTTATTTGAGGCTTAAACCCGCGCGAAAATGTTTTAATGTGGGATTAAATCAGGCATTGTTAAATTTACTTAATTGAAGCCATTTTTGCGTTTTTTATACGTACAAAACTGATAAGTTTACATTTTTCTATGATTGGAGATTGGTGAAATTTTTTAGTAATACGCCTGAATGATTGGAGCAAGGCTTTTCCAGTTTTTGAGGATGTTTCGTCGTGGTAGCACATTTAAACCGTCCTAAAAATGTACAGGCGGTCTCAAAATTGCATTGTTTCTCCACTACTTTGTACATAGCCATCATCATCTTATTTCTTGATTTACCTTGTTCCAGAATTTGCATACGTTCCTACATCATTCTACTCCTGTAATAGGTATCTTGCTTTGTTTACACTGTTAGTCGTCCATACGTTTCGTGCATACTTTTACATTTAGTTGACTGCTAGGTTTACAACGTTCAATTATAGAGCGCGTATCAAATAAAGATAGAAATCGAAATTATTATGTAAAGAGGTATAAAGTTTGTAAAAATAGTTCAGAATTAATGCTTTGGATTGGATGGAATGCGAGAAATTCGCATTAATTGTGTCTGATCAAAATTAAATTAATTGCTGTCCATGCGTACAAGAAAGAACTTACAGTGGTCGCCATAAAAGATGACGCGCTAACATCCTCAGAATTATGATAGAGGATGCGTCGCGAGCGCCGCGTTACGTCCATCATGCGCTATCATCTCTTTTTTCTATTAAGCGCCATTAACCTCTATCATCCCTTTAATCTGGCGATGCGGACGGCGCAATTTAGCTATTAATAGCACCAACAAGAAGGAAGTGCGCCAGCATTCACGTGCGCGCTTCCTTGTTGGCGCTATTAATAGCTAAATTGCGCCGTCCGCATTGCCAGATTAACGGGATGATAGAGGTTAATGGCGCTTAATAGAAAAAAGAGACGATAGCGCATGATGGACGTAACGCGGCGCTCGCGACGCATCCTCTATCGTAATTCTGAGGATGATAGCGCGTCATCTTTCATGGCGACCACTGTAACTTTGAGATTTAGTGGAGAGACAGCGAAATGGATGTAAACTGTCTAATTTATCTTTTATGTAGTCACTTCGCTAAATTTAGGCCAGAGATTCGGTTTCTGAACTTTTGTGTATTTTTGTTTTTATTTGCTGAAAAGCCGGAGATTGGCTATACTGTCCGTGGCAGGCTACTCTGTCGAAATTTTGAAGCATTGGGTCTTCGAAATTTTTGCAGCAAAAATCTTTCAAGTTTCTTTTCTGCAGTATACTGGCCGGACGTTAGTAAATTTCGGAAAATTTCTAAAATTAAAATTAAGCAATGGATGAATTTGAAATATGAAGCTTTTTTATAATTCCGTTGGAATCTTTGAAAAAATTTTGGCATGAATGAGTGAATTCGATTAAACATAAAGTTATATAAATTTATTATAAATATTGAGCCTATGTATTGTTAATTGGATACATACACAAGAGCGTTTGGGGTGAGCAGGTATTAACCCTGCCCCTTGCGCTTTGAACAACTGATAGCAGCTATCAGGGGCGGATTTAGGGGGGGGGGCGCGGCCGCCCCCATGGGCCCAAAATAGTGCGCAAAATTAAGGATTTTGAGCGATTTTTAGCGATTTTTGGGTTAAAACAGCTAATTTTTCCGCCCAAGTCAGGGTTCCGCCCCCCCCTTAGGGGTACCGCACCCTCCCTTAGGAAAATCCTGGATCCGCCACTGGCAGCTATACAGCGATTTTGGCCGAAAAACTATTGATTTCTGTATAGCCTTTTTGGGCTCAGAAAATTAACTAAACAGCCTTTTTGGGCTCAGAAAACTAGCTACACGGTCCTTTTTGAGCTCAGAAATGCTATTTTGTTGTCTTTTTTGAGTTTCAAAAGGATATAAAGCTATTTACTCGATTCCAAAAAGGGATTAATAGCCATTTTTAGTCCAAAAAGGCTATATATTTAGCTATGTTTCTGAATCCAAAAAGCCTATATAGCTAGTTTTCTGAGACCAAAAAGCTATATAGCTAATTTTCTGACCCCAAAAGGACTGTAGAGCCATTTTTACGAAGCACAGCTATCTAGCAATTTCCGGTTTTCACCCCCCCACCCCCTAAAAGTTTGACCTTGCGCACCTATGATTTAATATATGTATGTATGAATTTTGAAACGTACATTGATACCCACTTATTTTCTGTTTACAATTTCGCAGTTTAATGTTAGCGGCGGTCCCGTCGGGCAGAGTTTTGCGAAAGAAGTGCATAGTCGTGTATCGGATCAAGCTAGCTCAGGTTATTATCCAGTTTTAGTATGCTGACCGTGTAAACTGTACATTCTCCGACTTTTATGTGCAAATTTAAACTGGGTTTTTAACCAGTCTACTGTATCAAGTTTTGACTCACAGCTATCTGGTGTTAAGTGGACAATTTTCTTACAAATTTTTACTATTTTCCTTTTTTAGTCTTTGGGCTTAAAATCCGGTGTAAAGTGGGTAATATCCTTATTAATTTTTAGCTGTTTTTCTTCTTTTGGTCACTTGGCCTACAATTTGGTGTAAAGTGGATGATACATTTACACACTTCCATTGTTTTTCTCGCTTTAGTCCTTGGAGGTACATAAAACGTGGTGTAAAGTCACGGTCTAACCTTTGACTCACTCGTCTAAATAAAATTAGCAAATTAATAGCAAATGACGAATTTGACAGACAGTATTAGGCTTCATTTCAAACCAGTTTTGTGGTAGCGTTACACTAATATAGAAATGCACCAAACAAATACAAATAAACAAGGATGTTGAATACGAGATCTATTTGTTCTCATTTTTTTGCCCAACTTTTAAATTTTTTGGGCTAAAAAATGATTTTTACTGAGCGTTAATCCATGTATTCTGGGAAAATAAGTCAAAATAAAATTTTAAAAAAATCATTTTTAACTTTAAAGAATTTGAATTTGAGCAATAAATTAAATAAACAAACAAATAAACAAATGACTGAATAAATAAATCAAAGTCAATAATGTAAATATGTACATAAATAAATAAATAATGAAAAACAAATGTATACTTAAGTAAAATAATAAATTATTAATTAGTAATTGTTTAATTAATTTTTATGAATTATTTTCTAATCTTAATTAATAACAGAGGGCAATTTTTAATCCGCCTTAAAAGATTATATACTTGATATAATAATATATCAAATTTAGTTTATTTATTGCGCAGTTGTTGCTCAATTATAAATTTATTGATTTATATATTTCAGGTGCGTTGGCTAATACGATATTGTTATCCGAATTGAATAGGACGAAAGAAGAAGTGCAAGCCTACCGTATGCGTTCACTTAGCCTTGAAGATAATTTGAAGCAAATTAAGCAGGTATTGATAAGCGTCGATTAAAAATTTCAATAAATATTAATATAATTATTTATATTAGTTTTTCAGAAATAAATTAAGTAATCATTCGGCGTAAGTTCATTGTTTACACTTTGAAGCTTGTTTAAACTGCCTTCGGCGACCGCTAATTATCTTGTGTTGCATCTTTTAATAACTGATGCGGTGTAAAGTCGTTATTTACACTTTTGAGTTCCTTTATGTAATTACCCTAGTCGACCGATGATTTTCTTGTGTTATAATTCTCAGTGATTGCTGTAATGGTAGTGTGTAAAGGCATTGTTTCACTTTGAAGCTTCTTTAAACTGCCCTCGGCGACCGCTTATTATCTTGTGTTTCGTTTTTCAATGAATGATGCAGTGTAAGGTCGTTATTTACACTTTTGAACTTGCTTCAATTACCCAATTACCCTAGTCGACCAATGATTTTCTTGTGTAATAATTCTCAGTCATTGCTGTAATGATGGTGTGTAAAGGCATAGTTTACACTTTGAAGCTTCTTTAAACTGCCCTCGACGACCGCTACTTATCTTTTGCTGCGTTTTTTAATAAGTGATGCAGTGTAAAGTCGTTATTTACACTTTTGAACTTCTTCAATTACCCTAGTCGACCGATGATTTTCTTGTGTGATGGTGTGTAAAGGCATTGTTTACACTTTGAAGCTTCTTTAAACTGCCCTTGGCGACGGCTACTTATCTTGTGATGCGTTTTTTAATAACTGATGCAGTGTAAAGTCATTATTTACACTTTTAAACTTCGTCAATTACCTAGTTGCCCGATGATTTTCGTGTGTTAAAATTCTTAGTGATTGCTGTAATGATGGTGTGTAAAGGCATTGTTTACACTTTTAAGCGTCTTTAAACTACCCTCGGCGACTGATAATTTTCTTGTCTTATTAGTTCATAATACCTTAATTTTGTGGTGTATAGTCATTGTGTACACATTTGAAGATTTTTAAACAACCCTCGGCGACCTATAAATTTCTTGCTTAATAATTTTCGGTGGTTACTGTGCTTATGCCGTGTAAAGTCATTATTTACTTTTTTTGAACTTTTTAAAGAATTCTTGGCAACTAGTAATTTTTTTGGTTTAAAGTCATTGTTTACACATTATAAACGATTTGCGTAAACTGCATTCCGCTATGGACAATTCTACCGATTGTTATATTTTTTCTCATTTATATATTTAGCATTTTTTATGTTTTCAACAAATTTTATGAATTAACTAATTTCTAACTGGTTTATTAATTTCGATTAATTATAACTAATTTTTATGTTCTATTTTGATTTTTATTCGGCGCTACTTATTTAAGCCAAAAATTGTAGTTCTAATTTTATGAATAAGTAATATTTTTGTTTTTAATCGTTATACGCTTACTTTAAATTTCTTCAAAATTAAGCAAAATATAAAATAATTACGCATTTAAACAGGAAATCCTCGTGATAAAGTCGGATGTAGTCAGGGGCGGATTTAGGGGGGCGGGGGCGGCCGCCTCCCCCATTGGCCCAAAATAGTGCGCAAAATTAAGCATTTTTGAGCGATTTTCAGCGATTTTCGGGTTAAAAAGGCCAATTTTTCCGCCCAAGTCAGGGTTCCGCCCCCCCTTAGGGGTACCGCCCCCTTAGGAAAATCCTAGATCCGCCACTGGATGTAGTAAAATTTTAAAATTGACCCATTAAGTTTACATTCATTCGCTCGTTAATAGCCTAATTTTTTAATTCCGCATGTTTTTACCCCATGAAGCATTGGTTTGTTTATTCGACATATCAACAAAATTGTGCTGGGCCATTTTTTCGGACTGTCTTGCTTGGGGTTAATGTGCGCCCTATTTTTTTATCAAAAGGTGAAAAATAACTGAAAAAGGCTTTAAAAGTAAGAAGTTGTCCAAAAAACCGTGCGTTCAAAGAAATTCAGATTTTTGTGGGTTTTAGAGTACGAAATTTTTTAGAATGTACAAAATATTAAAAAATTGGATGAAAATTCATTAAGATCAGTAAATTTGAAGAATTGAAAAATCTTAAATACGTGCGTACATCACATGTACAGTGCTCGCCACGAAATTTGAACAATAAAGAATCGATTAAGCTTATTTAGGAATGTTTTTTCACGACCTGATCGCCGGAGACCTATTGATTATCCTGACCATACCCGGCCTGGGGGTTTCGAGGGTATGCAACCCCCTAGAAACCAAATTACCCCCCCCCAGAAACTAGAATAACCCACAGAATTCAATTTTTGAAATTTTTTTGTTTTTTCCTCTTTTTTGTGATGCCAATAAGTAGTACTCGATCCATTTTTAAGGCCATTTTTTGACCTGTGAAAAATCTTGCACCTCCCCCTAGAATTTCGGTGCCGCCCAGCTATAGCGCTGAGTCGTAGACGGTCCGACCTGAGCGTCTAGGTCGCATTTTCTTGACAGTAATAAGTGTTTCGCGCTGTTTGGGTTCCTAAATAAACTTAATCGGTTCTTTATTGTTCAAATTTCGTGGCGAGAACCGTACGTACTTACATATGTAGGTATCATATTTGTGTCTTATTTTCGAATTATTTCGGGCGTAATTCCAGTACCGAATAAATTTTTCCAAATGAATTATAGATAACGTATAATGGAAACGTTAAAATCAAAGACTTATAATATGGCTGTTTTGAGTCTAGGAAATAATACGTAGATTGATATAAAAATAAATTAAAATGAATTAAATTTGAATTCGTGGCGTAAATAATTATTTTAACATATTTAAAACTATTCGATATATCAATTAATTCAATTATAAAATGATGAGCTTTAATTAACGCGTGTAATAAAGTAAAATGTAATAAATAAATCTAGTTAAATTAGTCAACACGTATTTACGTATATGAACGTAAAAGAATCTATCATTTATTCATTCGTGTAATTAATTAATTAAGTAGTTAAGTAATCTATTACGTATATAATTACTGAATGACTAGACTAATTAAATGCTAGTTTAGTTTGTGAATTGAATAAGGACTAACTAGACATCTAGGTGGAATTTTTAAGTACGACAAAAATACCGATGAATTTTTAAATTTTTTCGATGATGTTTTATTATATTTAAGATTTAGGCTATTAAAGAAAAATTAGCTTATATTAAATTTTTCCATTATTCTGACGCAATTACTAAATAGAGATTGTTACAAAGAGCAAATAATAATAAATTCTTAAATTCAAAGATTTTTTGAATATTTTTTTGCCAAATAAAATAATTTATGATTAAAGACTCTAAATTTTTTAACATAAGAGCTAAATTATTTTCAAAAAAACTGATTTTGCGCTTAGAAATTGGGATAAAAAAGTTAAAAACGAGAGCCTGCTAATTTATTTATATTTTTAATTTCTTCTTTTCGAACCTTTTTGATTCGGATTATTCTCTGGTCAGATTGTAGCTGACTTGACCTTTAACTCTCGAGAACCGTGGACTCTCAGGCTTCGCATCTTACTCTTAAATTTAAACTTGGCCTACTTTATTAGATTACCGTTGGCAGCGGCGGATTTAGGGGGGGGGGGGGCGACCGCCCCCTCCATTGGCCCAAAATGTGCGCAAAATTAAGCATTTTTGAGCGATTTTCGGGTTAAAACGGCTAATTTTTCCGCCCGAGTCAGGGTTCACCGCCCCCCTTCTTAGAAAAATCTTGGATCCGCCACTGACCGTTGGGGAGTTTCGGATTTTAAGGTTACCTATCTAAAAATTGAAATTTCATACCCTAAATATAAATTTATCCCACTTTATGGTATTAGCGTTGACGTCTCGGATTTTAAGTTTGCCTAATTATTAAAAGTTTTTAGACTTGAAATTTGAATTCCTAACAATCTTGATTGTCCATGGAATCCAAGCTAAATAATGCTACCCATGTGCAGGCACATAGCTCTGGGGGAATGAGGGTGGGGGGTCCGGACCTGCTCCCCCAATATTCAGAAAAATCGGATAAATATGACTTTTTAAACCTTAATTTGTGCAATTTTTGGCCTTTTTGGGCTTAGTCCCCCCGAAATTGGTGTTGGTCCTCCCGAAATAGGATGGCCAGCTACGTGCCTGCGTGTGAATTCGAAAAACGGCTCGATCCATCTAAGCGTCCCTGTAGCCTCACGTTGTTGTCTAATTTTGAATTTTAAATTTCAACCCTAAAATTTAAATTTGGCCCGCCTGATTGGGCCACTACTCCTAAAATCTAATTTTGTTCGATGTACTATTAAGAATTTTGACACTTGGAAACGACGGGTCGACGAATTCAGGCAACGAGAATTGTTATTGGAGCAGGAGAAAATTCAAGCGACTCAGGAAAGGGATACGGTAGGATATTTAATTTTATTATATTTTAAAATTTTCATGATCATTTGTCTTTTTTAATTTTTTAATTACGTAATTAATTTTTTATCAATTTTCTCATTTTTGCTGACATGGTCTATTTTTAATTCTCACTTCATCTTTTTATTCTTTTGTTTGTTTTCAGTTTTATCAATTCTTTAGTCTACCTTTTTACATGGTACGTACATATGTGCATCATGTATACCAAAAGTATTACTTATTTATTAACTAGCAAACAAAAATGCTCCGATGGAACAAAGTGGACATATATATACTCGGAATAGCGGATTATTAAAGAGGTAAAAGTAGGGGACTAGGAAAAAACGCCTGTGCACGCGAAAAATCATCAGAATCTGCTTAAAATCAGATTTCTCTAAGCAACTTAAAAATCGAACTATATTCTGCGGCCTCTAAAAAACAGAAGGTGTCCTCTCAAAATATTTTTTCTCCTGTTTTTGTTAAGAGTTTGCAGGGAAACTTTGGCCTGTGCTACATAAGTAGCCGACTTACTTGGAGACATAGGTGGGCGGCACCAAAGTTCTGGGGGTGCAAGATTTCTTTTAAAGGTCAAAAAATGGCCTTAAAAATGGTGGTAGTGGCGAAAAACACCATTTTTCAACGTTTCTTATCGAGCACTATCCATTGGCATCAAAAACTGCGAAAAAAACAAAAAGATTAAAAAAAATTTTCAAACATTGAATTCTGTGAGAGGTGGGGGTATTTTAATTTCTGGTGGGGGTATTTATAGGTTTCTGGGGGTTGCATAGCCCCAAACCCACCCTCCCTACATCCATGTATAAATGGAGATCAGTATCGCATTTTCAAGAGAATATGTAATCAATATTCAGTTGAGGCTCAATAGAAGAATTGTGACATTGGAACCATACTGTTTATTATGGCTCTACAGTAATACTCATTATGCTAGCATAATGAGATGATGTAGGTTCATTCTTTCCTGTTCCGGCGTTCTACGATGAGCATTGCTCTATCATTATGCACTATTGCATTTATTTGCATGGTTATCTCGCTCAGTCTTCTCGCGCCGTGTCCTAAATTTTCTGGTTCAAGCCTGTTTGCACATGTTAAGTGCCTTACCGCGCTTCTATGCCATCATACATGGGCGTGGGGCACTTGGGGTATACACCTTGCAGAAGTCGAAAAACCCACCGTATATTACTGTAAACCTCAGAATTCTGTTTTTAGTAACATTTTCTGGCGATTTACCCCCCCCCGCCCCCTCTTCAGAATTTTCTTGCTACCCGTGTATGTATGTAACGTGGCAACTCGCCAACCACGTTACTGAGTGAGCAAAATTTTGTCCGCACCGGTTTCCCGGATCTTCCGGCTCTGACACGTGTGTAGTACTAACCGACTACTTGGGCTCTTGCTCACTTCTGCGCAATATATTCATTAAGAATATGTTTCACTACAACATCAACCCCACGGGTTGAACTTTACACATTTTCATTGATCCGTAGCTTCTCTGCTAAGTATGCCATTGCAGGAGCGGCCGTTTGTACTTACATTTAGTAAAGGTTAGTAAAGGAAATGATTTGTCGATTTTCTTTAATTCAGATTGATCAGTGTTTTTAATTAATAAACTGTAGTGTTGTTTACTTCTGAAACTGAGGAGGCCACAATTACTTTCTTCTGTAGGCTGCAGAATATACTTCGATTTTTGTGCTGCTTAGAGAAATCTGATTTTTAGCAGATTCTGATAATTTTTTGCGAGCATAGGTGACTACTTTCGCTAGTCCTACTCCTTTTATGTCCTTAATAATCCGCTATTCCAAGTATATTTGTACTTTTTGTTCCATCGGAGCATTTTTCTTTGCTAGTTATATTACTGGCACGCGCTAACAGCGCTACCTAATTGTTGATTATTTCGGTCTTATTAGGAATTCGTGATTAAATATTTGCTAATTAATTAATTTCAACAACATTTTGCGAATAATTGTTTAAAAGTGTATAACCTTACATGTATTGGCTAGAAAATTTGGGTGGCGGGTCGCCGACCATTTTTAGGGTGAATGGGGGTAAATGACCTCCAATTTTTGGTCAAAAACGGTAAAAAACGGTCTAAAAACGACCTGAAAATTCGATTTTTTTCAAAAATCGTGGGGAGGAGTCAAAAATTTTCTGGCTTTAGGGGGATGGCAGACTTGGTTGGAGGATCCCCATCCCTCCCTCATACATGTGTACGCCTAACTAATATACATAAAAAACATACTTTTTAATGGTTGACGTGTATAAATTGATCAGATAAATACATTAAAAATTGTTACATTAATACGTACAGTGCTCGCTATGAAAGTTGACGCACCATCATTGTCAAATTAATAATAGATGATGCGTCGCGAGCGCCGCGTTTTGTCCATTATTCTTTATCAACTTCTTCTTTTTTATTACGGCATATTATCCTGTATCATGCCACTAATCATAGGTGGGCGGCACCAAAATTATGGGAAGGGGGTGCAAGATCTTTCAAAGGTAAAAAATGGCCTTAAAAATGTTGGTATGGCGAAAAAACACCATTTTTCTTATCGAGCACTATCCGTTGGCATCAGAAAATTTCGAAAAAAAAGCAAAACAAATTATTGAATTCTAGGGGATAGTTTGGTTTCTGGGGGATGCATACCCCTAACCGCTCCCACACTCAGGTATGCCGCTTAAGCGCAACGCAGACAGAGAATTTAGCTATTAATAGCATCAGCGAAAACGAAGCACGTGGGATTCACGTGCGCGCTTCCTTTTGTTGATGCTATTAATAGCTCGCGTCCTTTTTGTTGATGCGATTAATAGCTAAATTCGTCGTCGCACTAGCGGCATGATCAGGCACGTAGCTGGCCGTCCTATTTTGGAGGACCAACACCAATTTTTGGGGGACTATGCCCGAAAAAGCCAAAAATAGCACAAAATAATGTTTAAAAAGTCATATTTTTTCTGAATTTTATGTGGATCCAAACTCCCCCTTCCCCATAATCCCTACCAGAGATATGTGCCTGGGCATGATATATATATATATATATATATATATATATATATATATATATATATATATATATATATATATATATATATATATATATATATATATATATATATATATATATATATATATATATATATATATATATATATATATATATATATATATATATATATATATATATATATATATATATATATATATATATATAGGATAATATGCTGGAATAAAAATTAAGTTGATAGAGAATAATGGACAAACGCAGCGCTTGGGACGCATCATCTAACATTAATCTGATGATGATTTTTCGTCAACTTTCATGGCGAGCACTGTGAAATAAATTTATTACTACTATTTAAGTATGATTTAATAAGTTATGTAATTTTAATATAAATTTATTAGATGTATTGTCAATTTATAAATTTATTATGAAAATTATTATAAATAATATTACAATTGATTTACAATTTATTTTCAAAGTCAGTTAATAATAAATTATAATTATAATTTATCATAAAAATAGTATAAGTAAATCGATGTATATTTATAATTCAAAAGAATAATTATAATATGAATTTTGTTTTTATCATTATGATTTATAGGTTGATTGTAATAATTATAATAATGTAGATGAGTTAATTATAAATTTGTTTATATTTTAATCTAATTATAATTTAAAAGATTGATAATGGTACATAAGAATTTGCTAGATAATATTTAATGTTATAATTCAAATCATTTTATACGCAAATTATAAAAATTAATAATATGCAAGTTAAATATTAGTAATAATAATAATAATAAGAGAATGATTTATGTACCTACACTACTCGTCACGAAAGTTGACGCTCTAATATGCTTTAGAGGATGATAGAGCTTGTTATTGGATATATCTTCAACATGTCGGTCCTATTTCCGCCCACGCATGACCGACGTGTTAAACATATATCCTTTAACAAGCTCTATCATCCTATGAAGCATATTAGAACGTCAGCATTCGTGGCGAGCACTGTATAAATCAATAGAATTTGCTATTCCTCATTTTAATTATTATTAACGTACAGTGTTGATCTAATGAGTAATTATTAATTCAATTCGTTTATCTATTTTTTGTTGATTATCAATTTTCTTTCCTCTTACATATTTCATAATTTTTAGGCTTTAACTCAGTTAGCTTTGTTGAAAAACGAAATGCAACGCTGGCAAATTCAGGGCGTTTTACCGGTTAATCCGGAATTTATGAATCAATCTCAGCTGGAACAAATTCAGTCTAGGCTTAAAAACGAATTGAGCAAAGTAGACAGGGTAAATAAATATTGTAATTATTTGATAATTAGTGTAATAATTAATTAAATAATAAAATCTATTATTAATGTTGTGATTTATTCGTGTTTTAATTTAAAAGAATTTCAAAGGCTTAAACTATAATCGAAATGTAAATTAGATGTAAGATAGGAAAATTTTATTAAATTTATTTCAATTCATGTATTACAGTGGTCGCCATGAAAGATGACGCGCTATCATCCTCAGAATTATGCTAGAGGATGCGTCGCAGTAGCGCCGCGTTACGTCCATCATGCGCTATCATCTCTTTTTTCTATTAAGCGCCATTAACCTCTATCAACCTTTTAATCTGGCAATGCGGACGGCGCAATTTAGCTATTAATAGCGCCAACAAGGAATGCGCACTTGAATGCTGGCGCGCTTCCTTCTTGTTGGTGCTATTAATAGCTAAATTGTGCCGTCCATCGCCAGATTAATGGGATGATAGAGGTTAATGGTGCTTAATAGA
The DNA here is from genome assembly GCA_036768485.1 of Mermis nigrescens. NCBI lineage: Eukaryota > Metazoa > Nematoda > Enoplea > Mermithida > Mermithidae > Mermis > Mermis nigrescens. The sequence goes on from JAVLUZ010000010.1 coordinate 34,086, forward strand.
AAAAGAGATGATAGCGCATGATGCGTAGCACAGCAGTACATCTCTATCATAATTCTGAGGATGATAGCATGTAATCTCATGGTGTTCACTACATGTCTGTTTTATATTTGATTCACTTTATTTTAATTTAAGAACTTTAAGCTTGATAGGGAATTAGAGTAAAACTTTAATTGTATGTGCTAATTAAACAGCAGTGCATTTTAATAATAAAAGCGTGAATTTAGAAATATCTCCAAAATAAATTTTTTGATTTGATTTATAATAAAAGTTCATCAAAATTTAGAATTACATAACAAAAGTAATTAAAACTAAATTTGCACGACATTGTCCGGACTCCGGACGGATTTCAATTTAAAGGATTTCACAGTAATTTTTTTATAATTAAATCTGCGAACTTTTTCATCACTAAATTTATTCGTTGACGAAGCTTTAGTCGATTTACTTTAACTTATTATCACTTTGCACTAATGAATTTATTTTCAAAGATGTGCCTTCAATTCGTAATAAAACGTTTACTTCATTTTAAAGTACTGCCATGGTTAGTTTACAGCGTCTACGCAAATATCGTTTGGCGCGATCGTGTGAAATGATCTGTTAATTTTTAATTCCAGTTCCATTTTTTGTTTACACTCTGCTGATTTACATCAATCAGTGTATATGCATTTCCTTGATTTGCTGTCGAAAGTGTAATATTTACAAATATTCTTGAACTGAGCGATAAGACGGATGGCTGCCTCATCAGGCTTTGACCCCAGCTTCGAAAACTGGACGAAACTACCTTTCTTCGAATTTCAAATCATGCATATTTTGCCTCTTACTTCACATTCTTACGTCTTGTCTGTCTTGCTGTTTTTGCTTTATTTTATTGTGCTACCGTGCTACTTTGTACTTGCTTTCAAAAGTCGTGCTTATTACTTATCACTTATTTCGGCAATGCTGGTTTGGCCTCTTCACTTTACACTTTCAAATATTAATGCTGGGTATTTGGCTACTTTATTCTATTAGTATCTTGCTTTACACGTACTCATTGTACTCGCATTGGACTGAATTGACAAAAAAACAGAAAGAATGGAAAATTGATTTCTCGGAGCTCGAACTCTTTACATTCGCTCATATATAAACGTTTGCCATTTTTTTCTATATTTTCATTTTTAAATTTTTTATACGCTCATGTTTTAGCAAATCGACAAGCATCCTTAGGTAATGGGCCCTTGTTTGATTTTAATATGGTTTATACTTTACGCTTGCACATTGTTACTCTATTTGGTTACTTTATAACATTACTATTTTACTTTGTATTACACGTACAGTTTACACTCGCAATTTGGGCGAAATTGACGAAAGACCAAAAATGGAAAAAATTCTGTTCTTCCGGGGCTCGAACCCTTTTGTTTCAATCATAATTTATTTCGATTATGTTAATTTTATGTATATTTTTTAGCAAATTCAACAAATGTCATTTGGTAATGGGCCTATGTGTGCCAGATGCGGGCGCAACGTGGGGGCCAATTCGCCCCCGGGTACTTGCCCTGTTTGCTCGCCGCCCAAAGTTAAGAGCAACAACGGCAGCGGTAGTCAGCCCGTCACGATGGTCGTGTGACCGCGCTTAGTTTACATTTTTTCGTCCGTCCGTCGAAAAATCGTCGTTTTGATTTAGGTTTTTTCGTTCGGTTACAGTAGGAATGTCACGTGTTATATTTTATTATTGGAATTTACAATTATATCCAAAATGGCCTAATCGTATCATCATATGTATTTGTTTCGTTCGTTTCGTACGTAGTTCGCTTGTTTATGTTAAAACGCGCGATAGTTACTTTATTGATACAGTAAGACGACCGACTTGCTAACGCGTCGCTTATTATTTGGCTCGTATAAAAAATTCGCTTCGTTTCGGGCAAAATTGACGAAAAAATTAAGAATATGAAAAGAATGAAAAAGTTGGTTTCTCTGGGGTTCGAACCGATGCATTTATTCATTAATGATGCGAAGTCATGGCGGTGTGCAAAGCGTCGCGGAGTTTTGCGCCCTTGCTTTTGAAATATTATCCTCGATTCGTTCAGCTATTTTTTTGTAAATTATTAAACTTGCTAACACTTTACACTGCACTCACTAACATTTCACACTGTTTTCAAATTTCTCCTTACCGTTCTTTTAAAAAACGGATAAGGGCGTTTTATGTAGCAGATTCGAATCCGCGGCCTGATCGAAAAATTAGGAAAATTGCGAAAATTGCTTTACGCCGTGTCGTACTTTACATTGCGGAAAATGTACAGACCGGCACTTTACACCACATTTTCGATGGTCTAACCGAGTATGGTAAATTATCCTAAACTTGATAAATTCATCAACTGAAATCTTGTTTACACTATTTTATACTTTACACTGCGGAACAGTTTCGCGACTTCGTCGCTTGAGCCCGATTCGACTAGCACCGTTTAGTACGTCAGAGGCCTCGCTTAAAGCGTTGTTCGATAAATCAACGTGTAGAATATAATCGGTATTTGCCAATGATGAACGAATCACGCCGTGCGTTTTTTTTATTTTAGACGTTAGACAAATATTACATAGTTAGATAGATAATACATAGTTTAATAATAAAATGTGCGCGTAATCATGCGAATTTTTTAATTTCGGTCGTGCGTGTAACGGAGAGGCAGCTAAAAAATTCTGGGGAGGATCCTATAGGGCCAAATTGCCAAAAATATCACCAAAAATTCAATTCAGTAGGTCCACTACACATGGGCGTGGGAGGGGGTTTGTACCCCTCCCAAAACTTGAAATACTCTTCGCGAGATTACTGTACACCCCGTAGACCCCCAGAATTATATTTTTAAAAAGATTTTCGGCGATTGACCCCATCCTAACCCACTTAGAATATGGGTGCTGCCCACGCATGGACCTCGTCCAGGGTTGGTCGTCCCCTTCTAGGCCGAGCTTTCACTTATTATCTGGGTGGAGGTTTCAATTTTCTTTATGAGAAGAAGATTTTCATCCCCCCATAATTTTTTCCGAAATATCTTAGAAAAGGTGGTGTTTTTAGCGACTTTTTACTCAAAAGATTACGGCATTCACCTCACCACCCCTTGCTCATTTTTGACTATATTTTGTTCGATCTACTCGAAGTTATTATATCTTTCCTGATTTTTTTTAGCAAAAATATAAAAGAATTAATTTTTTATATTCATATTTGTTGGAAAGAAAGAGTGCATCATTGGAAATGTCTGAAAAATAGGGTTTCTGGCGCATATTCCTCTTTTTGGGAGCCTAAGAAATTTCATTTTAGAGCAAATTTTCGGTTTCACATCCCTCCTTTCACCGAGGAAATGAATCGCTTATGCCATTTATGATCCTCCGCGATTTCTGGACAGAAATCTTAATTCTTAGGTAATTTTTTGGCCTAAAATGGAAGATCGTTGACCTTGACAGGGCCAGCCGCACCCTCCCAGAATTCATAGCCGTTACATGCGTGATTTCGTTACTTGCTTATGCTTCGGTAATTGCGTAATTCTTCCGTATATTAATATGTTTTTATTGATATTTCTCTTTTATTAGCTCGCTTTCAGCCAATCAGCGTTTTTGTTCACAAGAAAGGTTCTAATTTGATCGAGATAATCAATACAGATCACGTAAATAGATGACAATATATGTAAAAGCTCCAAAATTCAGTTAAAATCATGTTTGTCGTACTCCCTTTATCAAACTAATGGGACGCTTGAATGGTGTTCTGTCCACGTATCTTCGACGTTAAATCATTTTTATTATTCCTGTAACAGCTTAGGGGTCCCCAAACCCGAAGTTGGTTGCCCCACTAGCCGATTCCCAAAGTCAGAGAATTTTCAGCCCTTCCCCCACCCCTTCTCACTGCCCGATTGGCGAAAACTTGCGTTTTCTGACCATCTTTAGGCGTTTTTGTTTTTTGGCAATTTTGGGCAATTTTGGTTTAAATTAAATCCATTTTACCCCCTCTTCTTTCTCCAAAAATAACCATGGACCGCCAATCAAATTTTCGAGCCGTCAAATCATATATTTATGATCGTAGTTATCAGCCAGCGTAACTATTAAGAACTAATCTGAGAAAATAAAAAAGTAAAAAAATCAAAACTTGAAATATTGGCTACATCAATGCAATGAATTATTTAGTATAGAATAGTCTCGCGCTAATAACGGCAGCTATAAGCAGATAGCTTTTTCAAAGCCTAATTATTTCTCTCAGTACCTAGCTGTACTTATTGAGCAAAAATGTAAAAGAATTAAAGTTTATTTATAATTTTTCATTGAATCTGCTAGTTTTTATCATTTAGCAGAAAATGGCGTCCTCGTCAACGCTGACAAATACTGGCTTGGACTGCTTTCCAAAATTGAAATCAATTTAAACTTTCTAACCACTCTACTTTTTTTACTTTTTACTTTCACTTTTTTAGATTTTCGGGTCGAATCCACACCTGGGCGTGGGGGGTTTGGGGTATGCACCCCCCCCCCCCGAAACCAAAATACCCCCCCCAGAATTCAATTTTTGAAAATTTTTTTCGTTTTTTTTGCAATTTTTTGATGCCAATGGATAGTGCTTGATGAGAAACGTCGAAAAATGGTGTTTTTATCGCCATACCACCATTTTTAAGGCCATTTTTCGACCTTCAAAAAATCTTGCACCCCCCCCCCCCAGAATTTTCTTGCTGCCCACGCATGGTCGAATCCCTCCCCCTCAACAGCCCCTTAGAATCTCAGTACTAGCTGCCTTTGTACGTTCCTCAACGTTATACTTTTCCCATGCTTTAACTGAAGCAGATAGCTGGTTGACCTTTAATCCGTTTTCGCTTTCGTAGCGTATTTACTACAAATTGTTCGTCTTTTGTGTCGGCTTTGTAGCGCTAACAATACGGTTTGAACCGTATTCTTATTACGGAGCGGATCGAACTCGATCTCGCGCTTTTTTCATTCTTTTTTTTGCTAGATTTTGCGCGCATTTCAGCCTCGACAAGTACTTATAGTCGGCCGCCTTATTCTGTACAGTAATTAGTCGAATTTTCTTTTTTTAGTCGTACGACAATATCGTCGATGATTGTTAATCAATGGCGTGCAAAGTTTGTTCTTACCTTACACCGGGAAAGTAATAAGAATAAAATGAATAAAATAAAATAAATCGACTTGGAAAATAAATTATGAGTAATAATCTCAGAAATTCTTGTTTGTTAGGTCCTAAACCACTCTGCTTTGTTGCTCCTTGTTTCGATTTAAATAATTGCTTTTGCAGAGAAACTAGTTGAAAATCCAGGACTCTTCAATTCGAAAAATTCGCAGAATTGATTTATAATGCTAATTTCTTATTCAACAGGATACTAATATCTTCCGGTGTAAATAGAACCTTGTAGTGTGAAGTTAATTTTGCAATGTTGATTACGGCCGTTTCGTTAGGCGTATATGTATAGTTTGTTTACATATCTATTTTTTGATGGCACGACGCGCTTTCATCAATAAACGAATTCGTCACGGGGGTTGAATTTCGGCAGTGGATCTGATTAGAGCGTGGTTTTTTTGAAATAATTTTCGCTTATTTGTGTACCGTGGTATCGGACGTTGATTTCGCCTAATGATTAAGGCCATAAATTATGACCTGAATTAATATGTTTGTACATTACAATGAATTTTGACAAAATTCGGCAAATGTCGATGTCCGATATCGACGATTTCTAGTTTCGGAATCATGTCAGGTTTGTTCTATACATTTTTCGAATATACACGTCAGTTTATTGTTAGCCGTTGTCGCGCGATTTCGCTACAGTAGACCAGTTTAAACCGGCTAAGGAAATTGTAAACCACTTGCTTTGTGAAGGGAATTATGAAGTATAATTAAAATTAGAATTTTCGAATTCACATATATTTAATTACCTATTTAGTATCGTCAGCACTTGTAATGCCGGGTAAAATCCGGTCTTGTGTACAGTAAATTGCAAAATTCTATTGTAAACTATCGTTTATGTAATGTAGCATGGATAGTCGTAATTTCAACGATTCCTTTTGCTTTGCCCAGCGATTTCTTCTGTTAGCAGCAATAGCAACTTTTCTGTTCCAAATTAAACAAACACATTTCGCTGATCACTATTATTAGCTTTGGATTATAATTTTTCCGGATGGACGCTGATGTATTTCGTTAGCATATTTTTACTTTGTGCTATTCTTCATCATTTACTTAATAAAAGTATCTAGCGCTCGTCATTCGTGACGGTCTTAGTCTCAATTGAATGCGTTGGTTTTGCATAAAATCTAAAATTAAGAGTGTAAAGTGACGTAGATCTGCGATGAATCCATGGCATCTCGTTGTTTTATCGGAATTCACTAATTGCTGCATAAAAAAGCTAATTGAGAGCAGATTACGGAAAATCAGAATAAGTTAAATATAACCAAGTAAATAAATGAATACGGCACCAAATCCGGAGAATGCATGCGCTCGAAGCTGTTTAAACCGTCTGCGGCCATGTTTAAACTTTATAGGGAATCAGAATTTTTTGCTGCGAAGTAGTTTTATAATTTCTTTGCACAAAGTCGTCGTCGCGCCTGTCTGAAGCGCATGTTCCATGAAACAGTGTAGTGTATGCACATATTAGCTATCCACCGCTTACACTTTACACCCATTGATTACTGTCGGGTGTTGCTCGTTCTTGCTGTAGCTCTTATGAATTTGGTGTAAAGCGTATACATAAATAAATACTGTCAGTAACTTTAAATTATTCGTTACATTACCTGAAATGAAGAATATAATACAAGTTGTTACTTACGATTGAATGAACCTCATATTGTAAGTGTAAGTCGGTGCCTACACCCACTTGCTTACTTAACCCTAGCTAGAGCTGATGCGCTCGCACAAGAGGCGACTCGGAGGTAAGGCCCGGCCAATCAAGATAGCCCGGCCCTCTACTGCGCGCACCTAGTGAAACTTACTTACTTAACCCCAATCTGAGATTAAGTACCTAATTAAAGTAAGTTCCCCGGAAAACTAATTGAGGGCTCAAAAAGATTATTATTCAACTTGTTTTGGGACCGAATTCCAGTGCTTGAAAATATTGAAGGTTCCTAAGTATAGTGTAGCACAAGAACAAAATTCAACAGCACGGAAATTCGAACCGAGCCCAATCATCGTTCATTAAATAATTAATTTTTACAATATTTTTGGACAGAAAATTATGAAGCAATAAAAAACGCGACAGCATGAAGATGCATGCTGCCGGCTGTCGTGTTACGCTAATTGGTTAAAAACAACACTATAATTGCGAGGGCACGTAGCCCGCCAACGGCATACAACTATTGCCATGAAGGCACACAAATAAAACAATAAATGCGTAAGGAATTTGAAAAAAGCCTGCCCACTATGCGGCAATGCGACGAGATTTTCCTGCAGCCACACAGGGGAAAACACAGGGATACTACGTACGGAAAAATACGTCGCACGGAAAAGAAAACGGGCACAGCATACAAGCTGGCGAATAACTGGGAAAGCTCAATGTAAAATTGATAAATTCTTAAAGTGCCGGAATGATCGTCAAAACTGCACTTGCAGCAGTTTTAAGCAATACGAAAAAGAGGTGTATCGCCTTGGACAAAGAAACGCGGAATGGATATACGAGAATAACAATAGGCCTATGGGCAAAGCTTACGAAGTAAAGAATGTACAAACGAAATAGACACGAATATGAGACACACATATGGAGTTTTTAACACCGCATTATGATATGACGCGCACATACCAATTCGTACTCGGTCGCGTAGAAAGCCCGAGTGCCCATTTTCCTATCCCGGATTTTTATTGAAAATATGTGGGAAAGGAAATGAAGATATGATAATTTTAAGAGGGAAGGTGGTCCCAGGCGACACACTGAAGCGTTATACGCTGAGTGGTCAGCGTGCGATACCAAATGGAAATTAAGCACAAAATTGAGCATCTAGGGCAAACAGTCATCGGCATGTATGTACAAAATAGCACAAAACGAATGGAATTTCGCGTTGAACCAATGCAACGAAAATGGGGTGTAGAGCCATCTCTACACTCCCGGATATCAAAGAAAATTTGCATGCAGTGCAAATTTTTAAGCGCAAAAATTTGTGGGCAAAGGCGGCCTGAAGCATGGAGTCGGGCGATTATCGATTCATGTCAGCAGATCGGGAAGCGGGATGCTGACACATTTTTATCACAAAACGTATGCATGAGAAATGTATGGGATGGCTTGTCTGAAGCCTCGTCAAATAATTAATTAGCGGAGGCGAAAAACGGTGCGTCAACTGACGCATTGACAGCGTGGTTTTGTGCAGCGTGGGAATGGACTGTTTGCCCAGGACACGGAGAATTTGATTGAAAAAAGTATTTATGATAGGAGGGCAGGTCACTCGGCTTAATTAGTATTGAGTACGAAAGGCTTAAATTATGGACAAATTGAAGACACATATGGACAAGGACAATAAATGAATCAAAGACAGACAAATACAGTGAAATAACAAATATGTTTTTTGGGAAAAAAATCAGAAAAGTATACAGCAAAAGAAAAATATACATGGAAATAATGAATAACGGAGATATGTAAAAAGGTAGTGAGAAAAGAAAAGGTCCTAAGGTGGAAGAAAAAATTTTGGGAAAAGTGGCTGCAGGAAAATTAACTAGTAAACAAAAAATTTACGGAAAAAACGAATTAAACAAATTAAATGAAAATATATGAACTGCTGGCGGTTGGTACGTTGTCCTGGCACAGCAAAATCAAATGATGAGCAAATAATCAAGTGCGGCGATCCGCTTGATCGTGAGGCAAATACGACTGAGCGGTATGACAACTGATCAGTCGTGCGCAGAATAATTGGGCACAATGCGCGACATAGAATGGCCCCAGTTGTTTCCCAACAATGGAATAGGCATCAAATGCGGCGCGACAATTTGCTGCTGAACCCAGGATAATGATCCTGTGATTGCGTAACCATAACGCGTGGCACAGATACAGTCATCAAAGCTGAAGCGTGCGGTAGCAGCGGAATCACAACGGCGATGATTATCTCGCGCGATGGACGTGGACTGCGACGGCCTGAGGCAGATGGTTGGGCCCGCCAGTTGGGCAGAAGCTTGTGAAGCCAATCGTTCGGCTCTAGTGGCGCGGCGTAATTGGCGACTACGTTTGACACAATTATAATGACATTGACACGATGTAGATGTTCGGTAGGTTGCGGCAAAAGCGTTCGGCTGATGAATTGCGTAGAGGTAATAGCAAAATCGGTAGTACGGCAGATATGGAATGATTGTGGCGTTTCCTCAATAACCTGCGTAGATCTACGGTCGCGTCGCTCTTGTTCCATGTGACAACGGCGTAAGGCAATTTGACCTTCAATAGATAAATTGATGGTAGATTGGCCGCCAATTTAGTGAATTGGCTTTCGTCCGTGCGAGTTGCAGTCGGCGTTAAGGCGGTTGCTTTTGGCGGTTGCAAATTTCTTCTAATTGGCCTGGGAAGAGTTATATCCACACATGGGCGTGGGGGGATCTGGGGGGGTCTGGACCCCAGAAACAGACCCCCCAGAAATCAAAAGACCCCAGAAATCAATTTTTGAAAATTTTTCGTTTTTTTCGCAATTTTTTGATGCCAATGGATAGTGCTTGATGAGAAACGTCGAAAAATGGTGTTTTTATCGCCATATCACCATTTTTAAGGCCATTTTTGACCTTCAAAAAATCTTGGACCCCCCAGAATTTTCTTGCTGTCCACGTATGGTTATATCCAAGTAACCTTGAATTTATTGGCGAGCGGCATAGCATGGAAAAATGAGTGGACACGTGATTGGCGGATCCGTATGCGTGATCAGATTAACTGGATTCGCTTATGCGCGGTAAATAAGTCAGTGGTTGTCTCAATAATTTCAGGAAACTCGACAAAAACTTCTTTTTGGGAAACGGATTGAAAGCTCTTTCCACAAAAATTGATGTAAGCATACGTCGGATCTGCTCGACCATGCGCCAAGCAATTTGAGGTTCTCAATACCAAAATAGGAATCTTAAAAACCGATTGTCGAGAAATTGAAGAAGTAGTGGCGGACATGAAAGTTGTCGACTGAAAGAGCGGAATGAAATGGAAAGTTGACTTGTATTCTTCGAAAAATTCGTTCATTGAACTGAAGATATCAGCCATTTGGCGATTATTAGCAGGGAGCATGAATGTTGGCCTTCAGTTAACAGTGATGCGGAAAATTCCGGCAGGTGTGGTCAGCTCAATCACTGGTGAACGTTCTCTGCTGTGGATGATGCATTTGAACTCTAAATACCTTCCTTGATATTAATTGATCATGAAGGTAGTCTCAGAGTTGAACAAAGTTGAATCATTGTAGAAAGTCTTGATGTGTTAAATTTTTGAAATGGGTTGTAGGCTGCAGAATGAATTTGGTCAAAGCCCTTTTTGGATGTTGACCTTGCATTCTTCAGTATTGATTGGCCTGGTATTTTTGTCTCCATTATTTGAAACTAGTCGAAATATGTTCAATATATTTGTTTGCCTTCGCAATTAGAGTTTTGATCAGCGGATTAGCGAATTCTTGTCCCAAAAGATTGACAAGATGAGCTCGAAAATCTTCTGTGTACATCCGATAGGCATGTTCAGCTTCCTGGCTCACAAGGAAATCTCGTTTTGAGCAGATTCTTGCGCTTGTTGCTTATTAAGCGACAGTGGTGCACGTTCCTTTGGTTCTGTAGGATATTCGTCCACAACCTCTAGATCTTTGAAAAAATCTTTCGTGGATGGCTTGAGCAAATTTGTCTTCCAATTTTCAAATATGATCGCTTTTTTTCTTTCGTTTTGCCTTCCGGAACAATCAGATATTTGTAACTGCAAGTCGGCTGATCTTGCATCATCATTTCTTCTTCAGCCGTGATTGCTGGCTGAGATGTTTGCGGAGGTTCAGCTACATCTTCACTTGGACTTCCGGAAGCTTTGTCGACAACTTCCAAAAACTTCTTCATCATAGTCGAGGGCTTCTTCATTTTTGTAGACTTTATCAGGATATTTCGGCTCTGTATTTGGCCGTGAGATGGAAGTTGGCGCACTTGTGCGCTGATCATCATCGGTAGACGGAGGTGCAGAGACGAGGAGCTTGAGATGAGGATGCAGTCGATTCTTGCAACGCTTCTGGCGCTAACGTGAAAGCTGGTTGCACCATTTTGATGTCTGATTCGTTATCATCATTGTCATATTCCCTCTGCGCTCTCATCAAAGCTAGAGTTAGAATGTCTACGATCACGTTTTCCCTTTTTGAATTCTTCCGCCTTTTCTTTCTTTTTCTGTTCCGCAATATCTCTGCGTTTGATTCTCTCGGCGAGCTCTGCTTTAGTTGTGAGCATTGAGCCAAGCAGGCCAAAGGCATATCAAATTTTTGATCCTTTTCGACTTTCTGATTTCCAGACATTTCATCTCCGACGATCTATTTCTCTATTAGTCGAAGACCATTAGAGCGATATATGAGCAATCAACTGCATGACGCACTATCCAAAGATACAGATCCAGAGCACCGAGTGGATCAGTGATTGGAATATCGAACCATATGATCTGGCAACGGAGCTCAATTCCAAAGCCAACCTACTGCCATTCTGGCTGACTGACAATTGTAGATTGAACATATACTGTAAAAGCGTTTGAAGACGATGATTTCCGGAGTGGTTGCCACAGTTCTCGTGAAATTATTGGCGAGCAGAGTATCAATTATTTAGCCTCAAACACGTTGCGTTCGAATAACTCGCGATGCCTCTGATGCTGACGGCGACTTTGCTGATAGTGTTCCCAAGCAAAAAGACGTGTCGCATACACATGAAAATATGCAATGCGGTCATTGTCTGATCCGTGGCAAGCAAGGCGACATCTGATAGTCAGATAGTGAGCAACTCATGTAGGCCGAAAGGCGGAAGTGGGAACTGTGCGACGTCCCACAAAAACTTGACCACGAACTGTCCGCGATTTGGATGAAATGGACAAATGGACCATTTTGAATCGTGATCGTGGCCTATATTGATACTGATCATCCCTGTGGGAATATGGCAGAAAAATGCAGTCATTAACAAACTCTGAGTAGAAGCCAAAGAAAACGACCATTTAAGACGTTTCATGAAACGAGAATAGCGACAATGGCCGCATATGACTGTACAGGCGAATCTATAGAAGACTATACGGATATTGCTGGCTGGGACATATGGCGCAGTCAGTGGCGCTCTGCCAAAATGCTCAAAACACCAATGGCGTTGAGCCATGATGCGACGATAACGCTGAGGTTCAGCATGCGGGCTTACAGGCGCTATATTGGCAATGATCTGTACGCCCAATATGTGGAGACTCTTGACCCGTAGGTCCTGAGCGTAGCTGCAAGTGTGCAGCGCATGCAAGGCTATGAGGAATTCTGTGACATTGGACGGCGTATGGCCGTTGCAATTTGGGCTTCTGGACGGTTGTTATCCAAGTTTTCTGACGGTTTGTCAGACATGGTTTGAGTAAAATAGGGTTCTGAAAAGGGTAAACATTATTTAGGGGAACCGCATGATTGGACTTAGACATATTAGTACAGCAAACGGAACGCATTCCTTTTTATGGCGTTCACTGGCCGGTAATTCTGAAATCTATGACAATCCCAGGGCAGACGGGACAACGTGGGACCTGAACTAGTACGATATCGCCTAAAATATATGTGCGTTTCTCCGAAATTAAATCGGAATACGGCAATTTTGGCGATTGCAATAACTATTTTGATGAACTAAGTGAGTCACAAGCGGATTGTGAATATAGACAATCCGAGCTGTTTCGGAAGTTGGCAATTAGGTGATCTGATATGGACCGGCTTGCTTAGGAACAGCTGCCTTAGTTCGAAGGAATAACTGCTTTGTTATTCAGATAAACAATATTGTTAACCGAAGAAGTTGTTTCGGAAACATTTTTATCATATTGTCCTTCTGATCTCACGCTTCCTTCAAATTAGTGGCTGCAGCCTCATGTAAGGGTACGTAGGGAGTGAACTAGGCTGGCTAAATACGCTTCAACTTGGTTAGGCGAATCAGGGTCAAGGGTTAAATCATTCAAGATTTGAATATCTAATGGAAAAGATGGCTCTTGACCATAAAGTAAGACAAATGGCTATAAATTCGTCGAGGCTTGAGAGGCGTTCTTCCGATAGGCAAACAGCGCCAAATGGTAGATACTGTTCCCAATCATACTGGGTCACAAGCACTTAGCTTTGATAAACAGTCAATCAACGTTCGATTATACCTCTCAACCAAACCATCACATTGAGGATGGTACGGTGTTGTAAATTTTCTGGATATGCAAAATTTTACATATTTCAGAAACTAACGTTGATGTAAAATTGGATCCTTGATCTGTCAAAAAACGTCTAGGCACTCCGTGTCTAGGTATGATTTCACAAAGCAAAAGATTTGCGATCGTAGTAGCTTTTATGTCCGAAACAAGAAATGCTTCTACATATTTTGTGAAATAGTCCATGAAAAGCACAACTTGATCATTTTGGGAATAGATTTTGGCATGTGAAGACAATCACATGCGATGAGATCAAAAGGAGCACTAATTTCAATCGGTTTTAGGGGTACCGATGCTGGAATTGACAAGATCTTACGTTGCAGACATGTATGGCAATTTTACACCATGCAATGACATCGTTTTCCATTCTTAATGCAATATCTCATTTTGATATTGGGCAAAATTTTTGGGCTGAGAAATGAGCACCAAAAATTGAATGCTGAAATTCGGATAGGATAAAACGGCGTAGAGATTTAGGTATGACGAGTTGATAGATGACTTGTGGGCTACGTTTGGGTTGAAAACGTCCGAAAAAGTAGATCTTGACTGACGAAAAATTCATTGCAATACTTCTTCTCGGAAAGATTATCAAGAGAGTCACGAATTTTGACGATTTCAGGGTCAAGTCGTTGTTCTGCCAACAGTTTAGCTGGCGTTAGCATTTCTGCTTTTTCTGCATCTGTCAGCATATTTCTTTCATAATATACCGGTGGTACATCTCTATTTGCATTTGACGTATTAGGTATGTCGGGCGGATTATCATCCTCTTCCGACTCTGATTTCTCGGATTCAAGATTAGCTAAGTTCACAACTACTTTTCTTTCAGCTTTGTACTTTCGCTCATTTTCATCATATTTTGGGTGACGCGAAAGTAAATCAGTGGCACAATTATATGCACCGGGGACATACACAATTTTATACGTGTATTCTTAGCTTGAGTCCCATCTTCGAAGACGACTAGACGGGTCTTTGACGTTTACTAGCCATGTTAGAGCTTGGTGGTCGGCTTCAACCACGAACTCTGTACCGTAGAGATGGTGACGATAGTATTTAATCGCCCACACAACAGCTAGAGCTTCTTTCTCTGACGTGGCATAATTGCACTCAGCGGAATTCAAGGCGCTGGCTTGCATAGCTGAGTATGAAGCGATGCCGACGGCAGATGCTTTCGGGTATGAATTGCACCTAAAGCATAGTTGCTGGCATCAGTTGTCAATATGAACTGATGTTTATTGTCAAACTTTGGCAATTGTAGGATTGGCGGAGAAGTGAAGGCATCCTTGACTTTTTCGAAAGCTTCTTGATGCTTTTCAGTCCAAACAAAAGGTATATCTTTTCGCAATAAGTTGAAAATTGGGTTAGCTATTTTGCGAGATCCTTTACGAACTTTTGAACCAATGGACAAGGCCAAGAAATTTTTGTACGCCTTTCACATTTTTGGAGTCGGAAAACTTCTGACATCTGCAACTTTTGTTGGGGTCTGGCGCGATCCCAAAGAGCTAATTCTATGCCTAAAAATTGCACTTTGTTGTGGGCAAAATGGCATTTGTCCGGCTTAATGCGCCAAATCTGCGTCACTCAAGGCCTTAAAAACTTTCTCTAAGTCTTGAAGATGATCTGGGAAAGTTCGAGAAAAAACTATGATATTGTCGATGTAAACTAGGCATTTGTTCTAGTTTAGTCCTGCTGAAACTAATTCCATTAAGCTGAAAATCTGCTGGCGCATTTTTGAGACCAAAAGGTAACACATTGAATTCATAGTGACCGACGGGGCAAATGAAAGCTGTTTTTTCCGTGATTCTTTATCTAATGGGATTTGCCAATAACCTGATTTGAGATCTAGCGTAGAAAAATACGCTGCCGATCCGAGAGCATGGAAATAATCTTCAATTTGATGTAACGGATACACTTGGGTCTTAGTCACTTCATTTAGGCAACCCGATAGTCTACAACTGGACACCTGAGAACCATCCTTTTTACTGATTAGGAATAACGGATGACATGGGCTTGTAGTTGGACGAATCACTTTATCAGCTAGCATCTCATTGATAACTGCTTGCATCGCTTTTCGGCATGAATGTTCGGCATGACAATATGTTTTTCCTGTGATAGGTGGACTATCGCCTGTATTGATATGATGCTTTAGAAGTGGCGTTCGGCCTAAGGGTTCTCCTTTTAAGGCAAAAATTGAGGAATAACGCTGGCACAGATCACGAACCTGCTGTTGCTGATGAGCATTTATTGCTGAACCATTTAAAGCTTTGTTGATTGAAGCAAAAAGTTTGGGTGCTCTATCGTCTGATAGGGCGACATGAGACACAATTTCAGCTTCAGTCGTTAAAGAACCTATGAATTCTCCAATATCTATGGTGATAGGTGACTTAGACGTGTTACAGGCGCTTGAAAGCGGAAAACAGGGACTGAAGTGTCGATGATAGCTGGTCACGACGAACAGTGATTTCCTTAGCATGAAATCATTATCAGGTTCCGAAAAGAGCAATTTCGTCATTGAATTGACCACAACAAACACATCCGGGCGTCACAACTTCGTGACGTGGTTTAGTTACAATTGATTCGGTAACAGTTACAGAGAGCACAAACCGGACACGCTGTTTGCGCCTCAGGGTTTACGCGTAAATGTTTTTGTCATTTGCGGATAGTAACTCGACACAAAAACCATTGGCAAAAGCACAATCTTCATTTATTGTTGACAAAAAATAAGGCTTGTTGCAAAATCAAGCCAAAAGCAAATCTTCAGGTAAGTCATCGATGGCTAAAACAGCCGGGGTGGTTTGTTCTGTGACTGTGATATTATGATATGGGTGAAACGCACGCTTGCTGTCATTTTTCCAATTCCATGAACAACATTTGCTGCTTGCTTCGGTGGCAATTTGAAACCCCTAAACGCAGAAAAGCGCTTGTGGTCATCATTGTGACTTGCGATCCTGTGTCAATTAATGCAGGAGCTTATTCCGTTGATTTCTACTAAGATTGTAGGCAAATTCGTAGATGCATGGCTAACAGCGGTTTTATTAGCTGCATCCTGAGTTTTGACTTGCGAGTTTAGCTTTTCGTAGACTGCTAAACGTTTTTGTAAACAATGATATTCTTCGAGAAATGCTTGAGATGCAAAAGCTGTTCCGAATTTTTGGAAGTCAGAGACAGACGAAGATACGATATTTTTGTTATTAGATGACAGTTGGGTTGGTTGCGGTGGGGAAACGTAACGGTGGGTGTGGAGGATACCGAATACGTAACTGCCGGTTGGTTAGAATGCACAGATTGCTGCAGAAATTGTTGGTACGTTATTCGGCTGGCAATAATTCTGAGAATGTTCTGCAAAACGATTATTTGCAAACATATTTCTTTCATTGTTATAGTATCGCGTGTTACTGTAAGGATTACGGTAGTTTTGGCAATTACCATCAATTTCAAAAATCATTGTTCGGACGTCAAAAATCTTGACGTGAGTCATAATTTTGAGACATAGATGGATACTGTGAGTTTTGAAACATAGAAATTATACGGAGTACGATTAGTTCGATCGCCACGACGATGAATTGTTTTTGAAACATTGGCCTGGATTGGCTACAGTATGGATTCGCATACTCACTAGGTTTGTGAGCTTTGCTGTTTCGGTAATTTCAGTTGTTGTTTTTCTGACGCCAAAAACATTCATCTTTTGTGTGTATGTGTTTGCAATACATGCAATATTGTTGCGCTAAAGCATTAGATGTCTCTGGCGCGATTGACGAAAAGACGTAGATTGACGGGGGGTCTTGTTTTGACTATACGTTGAACGCCAAAACTTATTTTTAGCAACACACTACTGGATACTGCAGCAGCAGTTTATGGTGAATACGGCGTATGCTGCTTCGTATACTGTGAGTTCGCAAACTCTATACAGCAGCGCAGCATGAAGAAAATCTTGAAGCAGTGCTTCAGTCGCTCTTTGTAAGCTTTTCTCGCAATATCTGGGTTCATTCCTTTTCTGAGCTGATGACGGAGCATTTTCTCAAAAGCTATCCGAGTCAACTTGAATTTCTGGTTGAGCTCAAATGAGATCTTCGCGTAACGCCAAAAAATAAGCGGTTACAGACTCTGATGGGTGCTGTTTTTGCTCAAGCAATCTATCAAACAATGTATCTGAGTCGATAGGCCGAAACTCTGCAATTAATGCTTGTTTCGTGAGTTCATAAGATTTGCGAACGTCGTTGGGTAGGGATCAAAACAATCTAGTTGTATAGGTATCGAAAAATGATGGCAACAAATCTAGACACGATCTTTCATCAATTCTATATCCATTAGCTAATCGCTCAAGTTCGTGAAAAAATCCACGGATATCTGTTTTTTCACCTTGAAAAAACTTCTTATTGGCTATTGTGTACTGAATTTGTTGCAAAAAATGGACCTCTATTCATAGAATCAGCTAGGTAGCGAATACCTGTATTCTCTGAGCTATCGAACTGACGTGTCCGCGATGTCGATGCCATGAGCGTCTTGAAGAAGATCTATGATGTCTAGGACTTTCCAGCAGAGAGTCAGTAGCTTGATCCGGATAGTGAACTCTTCGGTTCTGTTGATTCTGAGGTGGTTTTGATCCAACGGGATCGATGCACCTGTAATTGGCACGAAAATTTGATTCTGCAGAATATGCATCGCATGAAGTGGCATTAGTTCAAATTTCACGAGTTAGCTTAGTTCGCGGCGGCTGAACGGCTGGCGAAGCGATCTGTACTCGCGGAGACAGTTCAACATTTGCAAAATGAGCTAAATGTTGCTGCTCAGCATTTACAGAAGCGGTAGGACGCGATAAAAGCGCGGCGCCAATTTTGCTGATTAGGAAGCACTGGAATAGACAAAGCGGCCGGACTGGCGTTGGCGTTGCAAGCTGCATGCGCGAATCGAGTCAGCATTTGCAAAGCGAGCTAAATGCTGCTGGTCATACATTTGCAGTGACGTTGAGACGGTTGTGTGTGACTCAGCGGGGCTGCAAATCAGGGTTTGCAGAGTTTGCATTTTGCAACTGTGCATGCATGTTCAACAGCTATACGTTCAAGCCGATTTTCCAAATCTTGCATATCGCCGAACATTGCATTCAAGAGATTATTTGAATCGCCATTTTCGGCTATCCGATTCATTTGTGTCGGAAACCGATCTTTGCGGATTTGGAATCGTTGTTGTTCAAGATCTGACGGAGAGTGATATTGTTGTCGTTTGCAACTTGATTATCTATCGGAGAGTCAACACTGTTGTCCTGAGTTTGGACATCTAGCATTTGATTTGTATACAATGCTGTCTGCGCTTGCACGATTTTGTGCACTGGCGCTATTATCTGAATCTGAGTCATTTGACACACTTCTAGATGATTTAGGAGTATTAGCCTGCTTAGGCGACTTATCTGAGGTTTTTCTCCCAGTTTGGTCATTTTTCCTGCTAGTTTTGCCTGGCATGACAGACAAATTGAGATTAAGATCAGGACAAAATTTATGTCACAACCCCAATCTCGACCAAGAAAAATATGCACATGAACACAATAGAGTTAAAAATGCACACGAACAGTTAAATTTAAGAATGCACACGAACACAATATGGTTACACAAAGTGGAAAAATTTTTGAAAATTTTATGTCAGAAAATGAAACAATGTTAGCTCGGCCGGTCGTCGTGAATGACCTCCAATGTAAGTGTAAGCTTACATTGGAACCAAGCCGAGTCCAAATCATCGTTAATGAAATAATTAATTTTTACAATATTTTGGATGAAAATTATGAAGCAATAAAAAACGCGACAGCATGAAGATGCATGCTGTCGGCTGTCTTTATTCGCTAATTGGTTAAAAACAACACTATAATTGCAAGGGCACGTAGCCCGCCAATGGCATACAACTATTGCCATGAAGGCACACAAATAAAACAATAAATGCGTAAGGGCGAAAAAAAGCCTGCCCACTACTAGCGGCGAAATACGACGAGATTTTCCTGCAGCCACACAGGGAAAACACAGGATACTACGTGCGGAAAAATACGTCACAGTAAAAGAAAACAGGCACAACGCACAAGCTGGCGAATGCTGGGAAAGCTCAATGTAAAATTGATAAATTCTTAAAGTGCGAATGATCGTCAAAACTGCGCTCGCATGCAGTTTTAAACGATACAAAAAGTGTATCAAAGCGCGGACAAAGAAGCGCCCGGAATGGATCTACGAGAATAACAATAGGCCTATGGGCAAAGCTTACGGTAAAGAATGTACAAACGAAATAGACACGAATATGAGACACACACATATGGAGTTTTAACACACGTATGATATGATAGCACACATACCAATTCGTACTCAAGTCGCATTAAGCCTGAGTGCCTATTTACCTATCCCGGATTTTGTGAAAAATATTTTTGGGAAAGGGAAAATGAAGATATGATAATTTTAAGGGGGAAGGTGGTCCCGGGCGACACACTAAAGCGTTACGCTGGTGGTCGCGTACGTGCAAATGGAAATTAAGCACGAAATTGAGCATCTAGGGCAAGCAGTCATTGGCATGTATGTACAAAATAGCACAAAACGAATAGAATTTCGCGTGAACCAACGCAACGAAAATGGGGTGTAGAGCCATCTCTACAATATGTACGTTCGCCGCATGCAGGCGCTAAAGGCTAGATCCTTAGGTAGGTACATGATCTGTGATTGGAAGGGGGCGGTAAGTTTCCTCAGTATATTTTTATACACACGCCTCCCCGCCCTGAAATATTTTCACCTTATACTCTTTTTAAAGTCTAGTTCAAAACTGAATACATTATGTGCCTTCTGGAAAGTCTTCGTATGTCCTCACTGGGTGTAGTTTTATACTCATATACCATGTACGTTCGCCGCATGCAGGCGCTAAAGGCTAGATCCTTAGGTAGGTACATGATCTGTGATTGGAAGGGGGCGGTAAGTTTCCCTCAGTATATTTTTATACACACGCCTCCCCGCCCTGAAATATTTTCACCTTATACTCTTTTTTAAAGTCTAGTTCAAAACTGAATACATTATGTGCCTTCTGGAAAGTCTTCGTATGTCCTCACTGGGTGTAGTTTTATACTCATATACCTCATAGGTAGCGCATACCTATAATATACCTGGGTTCCCGTAACATATGTGCATATCCTCCCCCTACATCTATAACGGGACACATACACATCTAAAAGGTGCGAGGTGCAGTTCTCTTTAAGAGATAGATAAAAAATTCGCTGCTCGTCTATTGTGGTTTTCTTACACTTAATGCCCAGCTTGTAATAAACGTGTAAATTTTACATTAAAAATTCAAATCTTCCCATTGCTTGCGGAGGTCCAATTTTCTTCAATGGTTATCCATGGTCTGTAGATCACAAATCTGTATTTAAAGTTGTTCTACGATAACTCGCTCTAGCCCTACAATAAGACAGAATCGATTTAAAATTTTTTCAAAATCGTAGCCTGTTAGTTCTGAAGACATCTTCGTAAAGGCGACACGTGTGACTGGCGTTCGACCTTCGACGTTTGGGAAGGCGTTCAGAAATTGGTATAATATAATGCATTTGCAATAGAGCATGAATTCGTCTAATATCCTTTTTTGGCTTTTGCAAATCTGCTCTTGTTCTTAAGCTACTGTGCGCTAAGTGTAAAGTCTGCAAAAATTTTTTTCTGCTGGAAAAGTACTTTATATCAAGGGCTACACGTTGAATTTAATTGCGTCCGTTAAAAGTCAATACGGAGCTATAGTCTCTTTCACACGACTTCGGTCATAAATTTTAAGACTATCTCCCGGACAGATTGCGATTACAGCTTCGACCTGATATATAATTCTCGTAACCCTCGGCTTACTGTCGATGAAACTTCTTAGAATTTATGCATGAAGTGTGTGAAACAGAGTATAGATGTATGAGTTCAAAGTTTAAACTTGGGAGCGACAAAAAAGCCCGTTTTTACCTCTTTCAGCTTGTCAGCCTCTCCAGTTATTAATCGAATGGTACAAGATATTCTAAAAATAAGCTCCGTGTGGTTACAAATCGAACATGGTCGCGTTTCTTTACACTCGATACAGAGTCAGCCCTTGCGGTAAAAAGTTCCAAGTTTAGTGGTTAAAAAAGACGTCCTTTGGTGGTTTTTGTCTCAATTTCTCTCGATATTAGTTGGGCAATGATCCTGATTATAAAAATGCACTATCGTCTAGGTTTCCGCCATCATGCACCTAATTGCATTTAATCCCGTTAAATATTGAGTTATTGTAGAGATGTACAGTTACACTCACTGTTGCGAAATGTGAATTTATTTAAAATGTACGCCGTAACGTCAGGATTACAAACCTGAGTGTTGGCTCCCACTACACCGAGTACTTGTATAGAGTTTAGACTGTTGAGCTTTTGTAGCAGCGTAATGTTTACATTGAAAATTTGTTATACTTCAAGAGCGTTGCATAGTGAGAATTTTTCAAAATAATCTCGTAATGTCAGGATAACGAGTCTAACTGTATGTGTTCTTAACATCCAGTTGTTGTCTAGAGTTTACACTGAAAATTAAGGTAAGTTTTAGATTGTTACAGAAGCTGCATTATTTTTCAAAATGTTCTCCTTGACGCTCAGGATTACAAATCTGACTGTAAGATTTCTATACACCCAGTAGTTGTGTAAAGTTTTTGAAAATCTCTTTTAGTATTAAAGCGTTGCAGAAGCTTAATTTCTTAAAATATTATTATTAAAGTCAGGTTTATGAATATGAGAGTGAGGTTTCTTTACGCTCAGTGGTTGCGTAAAGTTTACACCGAAAACATTTGATATGCTTAGATAAGGTGAAGTTACCTTGTCTAAAATACATAATGCTGATGTTCTGAACGATTTTGTTTTCCACGTTCTTTGACTTCTGTCATTATTTTGGCATGCTACCGTACCGACTGATTTACTCAAATCTAGCTAATTTTTAGTAGGGTACTATCAAAGAAAAATAATCCGGTGGAACAAAAAGGTCAAATATACTTGGAATTAGGTATCATTATGGACATAAAAGGAAGGGTAGGTAAAAGTCACATATGTATGCCTGTGAGAGTTGGAAGAATCTGATAAAAATTGGGCCTGCACTAAAAAACGCAAAAAAATAGAATTGTATTCTGCGGCCTCTGAGAAAACGTGCATTACAAAACGTTGTTCACTGGTTGAAAAAAGTGATTGAAGAAACTTTCATGTTTGCTGATAATTTATTTACTTACTTATCAATTTCAAATTCCTCTTTCAATATATATCTAATATTTTGTTAATTAACACAGGCTTGATAAATGAATTATGATAAGCACACCAAGTTGTTTTTTGCTGTCTAACAGCAATGTATGTCATGCTTGCGTGAAAATTCTCATCATCTCGTTTTTAAATTAGTAATAGCTTGTTTCAAGGAGTAAGCTGTTCATGTTACTCATTTTTACGATGGAACCGCAAATCTTTTCTGCAGGTCACATAATACTTGATTTTGTAGCGTTTTTAGTGCAAACTCAATTTTCATCAGATTGTTACAACTTTCACAGACAAAGGTGACTTTTCCCTAGTTCACTCCTTTTATGTCCTTTATGATGAGTAATTCCTATTGCATTGATTCTTTTTTGTTCCGTCGGAGCAATTTTCTTTCCTAATTTATAAAAAATAATGGCAGTGCGAGAGTAAACGTCGTTCCAGAAAAGCTATTTACCTAGATAAGTCGGAAAAAACGGTTAGCAAATGATAATAAGTAAAACTTCGACGTCTGACTGACCACTACAGGTCAGTCACGTACACACGTGGGCGTGGGAAGGGGTTAGAGGGTATACACTCCTTCAGTAAGCCGAACACCCCTCAGAAACCGAAATACCAGCCCCCCAGAATTCAGTTTTTAAAACTTATTTCTCGCGATTTTTTTAAGCCAACGGATAGTGAGCGATGAAAAACGTTGAAAAATGGCCTTTCTCCGCCTTACCACCATACGTGTGCAGCAAGAAAATTCTGGGGGGTGCAAGATTTTTCAAGGGTCAAAAAATTGCCTTAAAAGTTGTAGTATGGCGAAAAAAAACCATTTTTTGATGTTTCTCATTAAGTTGCATTAAAAAATTGCGAAAAAAACGGAAAACATTTCGAAAATTAAATTCTGGGGGGGGGGGGTATTTTGATTTCTGGGGAGGGTATTTTATTGGTTTCTCGTGGAGGGGGTGCATACCCCTAAATCCTCCACGCTTAGGTGAGCATACCCCCATTTTTAAGACCATTTGTTAACCTTAAGAAAATCTTGTACATCAATAGTTTGGTGCTGCCCACCTATGGCCACGATTCATGCTTCAACTTACTTATTTGAGGACTTGATATAATTTTATCTTTGTTTTTACACTTCTGTCTGTAATTTTGCCTGATTATTTCAATTTATTTTCCAGGATTTCCTTCGGATTTCTGATGTCATAGATAGTGCGTACATAAAATATAATTGGACGTCTAAAAAAAGTGTTCTTGGACAGCTATGCAGGCAGAAAGTTGACAGATACGGTTCTTAGGAGGTAGACAAATTTGACACGTGTGTGTATTCTTGAATCTATTCCGATATAGTATTAGGTTATAGCGTAAAATTTACACTGCGAATTCAACAGAGTTTAGTATGTCTGGTTAAGATCTAAACTGTACACAAAATGCCACAAGTACACCTTTACGCTTTTCCGATATTCAGTAAACTGTTAAAGTTTGGAAAATGGTGACTTGGACATTTATTTTAATCAATGAGCATTTGTGAACAACTTAGCAGATGCATTTAAACCGTAATATGAATAGTTTTTTACAAACTCGAAGGCAAGACGCCGCACATGCGCCCAATCGCACGGAAAAAGGCGAAGATTTTGCCATCTTTTCCACGCATGCGCCCACGCGCCCGAAAAAAGCTATGCCCTAATTCTAAAGACTGTATTTTCACCTTCTTTCGGTTTGTCGCTGGATATAAATCAGCAAGTTTGAAATATTATAAAAATAAGTTCGT
Organism: Mermis nigrescens; assembly: GCA_036768485.1. Taxonomy (NCBI): domain Eukaryota; kingdom Metazoa; phylum Nematoda; class Enoplea; order Mermithida; family Mermithidae; genus Mermis; species Mermis nigrescens. The sequence continues at coordinate 58,387 of JAVLUZ010000010.1, forward strand.
CTTAGGGCTTACACATCGCACTTGGACGCGTTTCTTTAAAGTCAATACACAGTTATTTCTAATGGCGTAAATTTTAAACTCTTGGGTGAAAAAACACGTTTTCACCTACTTTTTTATTGCCAACTACACTACTTATGAATCTAATGGTGCAAACCATTATAAAAATAAGTACATGTCGATGGTTACACAATGGCATTTGGTCGCGTTTCTTTACACTCAGTGCTGAGTTACTTTTGGAGGTATAAAACTCAAATATTGGGTTAAAAAAGGCATTTTTGTTAGTTTTTTGTCTGTCAACTTCTCCCGATATGGTTTGGGTGGGACACGATTCATATAATAAAGAATGCACTAAGGGTTGAGGATCACGTATGTATGCGAGCGCGCTTAATTGCGCCAAATATTGAGTAATTCTTAAGGTGTAAAGTTAATACTTAAAGTTCATTTTAGTTCCAGAGCGTTACGAAACGTGGTTTTTTCAAAATGTTCTCTGTGACTTCAGGATTATGAATTTGACCAATAGTTTTCTTTGCAACCATTACTTGTGTGAAGTTTACACTATTTATTTAGTGTAAAACTGCAAAGTTCACACTGAGAATTCATTTTGCTTTGAGAACATTCTAAAACATGAGAGATATTTCAAAATGATCTCGTAATGTCAGGATTACAAATCTGACTAATAATTTTCCTTACACTCGTTGGTTGTGTAAAGTTTACACTGAAAATTAATTTCAGATCGGTAGCATTTTGGAAGCTTAATTTTTTTAAAAATATTGTATGTAATGACTGGATTACGAATCTGGCTGCTATTTTTCTCTTCACTCAGTACTTTTGTAAAGTTTGCTCTATGCATTTATTGTTAATGTGTTAACTTTGCACTACAAATTATTTTTACCTCTAGAGCGCTGCAAAACGAGTGTTTTATTCAAAATATCTTCCGTAAGGTCAGGATTACATATATGACTGAGTGTTTTCTTTGCACCCATTAGTTTTGTAATGTCTTCGCTGAAATTATTTAATTGGTTCAAATAAGGTAAGGTTGTCTTGCTAAAAACAAGATAATACTGATGTTCTGAATGATATTGTTCTCCGCTTTCTCGGACTGTTGTCATTATTATCATGGCATGGTTCGTATGTGCTTACCGACTGATTTATTCGAATCGTACCGAATTAAAAGTAGGATGCTAGCAAAGAAAAATGCTCCGATGGAACAAAAATGACGAATATTCTTGGGATTACGGATTATTAAGGATGTTAAAGAGGAGATCATACCTAAGGCTTGAGGTGTTTAAGGGTATGCACCCCTAGAAATCAAAATACCACCCAGAGTTCAATTTTTGAACATTTTTGTTTCTCACAATTTTTCGATATTAATCGATAGTGGTCGACGATATGCGAAACGAATGACGTATATTACATAGCTTTTGATTGATATTACGGTTCACTAGCGGTATTATTGTACTGGTGAGCAGTTGTCGTCGATTCGCAGTAAGCGGTTGTGCCCATGTTTGCGCTTGTGCCACCTACTCTTGCGTAGTGGCTTAGAATGGTCAATCCTTCAGAAAATTATTCTGTGGAAAATAAAGCAGATGTTAGAAGATCGAAAATTTATTTAAAAAAATTTTTTGCGGGCATTAAACGTTGCATATGTATGTATATGTATTTACTATACCAACACTATTTCAACACTAATACCAATGTTTGAGACAAGTATATAAATGATATTTCTTGCTGAATTACAGACTGGACATATAGGTATGTATTATAATGTAAGTGCAGCGCACAAACACATTCATCGAGCTCAGGCGTCATTGCTATTATTCGTAGCCTTCCCATCAGTTCGTTTTTGCTGTTAGGATGGCTATTTCTGGCTTTCGCCTTTTTGCGCTTTAAGTCGTCGAGATGATGTTTCTTCTCAGGATAACATTGTGCTAATTTTGTTCAAGTAATTCAGCACTGGTTCGGCTCGTGCAAGCGACCGAACACTGTCGAGTGATGGGTGTTCTCGGACCTACCCATTTAATGAACTTCTCAATTAATTACACATACTTGGGCAGCTGGGAAATTCCATAGGGTCCGGTTGGGTCAAATCGCCAAAAATCGCCAAAAAATGTTACTAAAAATTGAATTCTGGGAGGTCTTTAGTATGCTGCCGGATGATCAACTTCTGGGGTGTCCCCCATCCACGCCAACGTGTGGTATGTACTACAAATCCTCGAAAGAGAGGAAAAGGCCTAATTGAAGACAGGAATAGACGAAAACCAAAATTTTTGTCCAAAAATGCATTGAAAGATGATTTTAATAGTATTCATGGTGTTTGCGCATTCACACATTCTAAATCCTCGGTTTGATTGACCTCCCCGACTGACCCCAATGATGGGTCGGACGCAGTGCTACTATGCTTCCCTGACCTTCATATATTTAAATCATTTGACACAATTTTAATAAACCTTACCCGTCTGAAACTGACCTTCATTGACCTTTTTTCAATAAGTGATAATAGGAAGAAATATCATACAACCGCTAGCTTAATGTTATGGAAGGCATGTCAAATACACTGGGACCATAAAGGCACAGCTTGGCTGCTTTAGGGTTCAGCCAAACTGTAGGGCTGATCAATATTGAGCTTTTTGGCTAAAATAACTGGTATATATCTTGAAATAGCGGTAAAAGTATTTAATCTGCAATTTCTGGTCATTTCAAGCTATTTTGACAGAATTGTTTGTTTATATCGATTCAGCCCTCCACTTTGCCTCTTTTTTTGCAGGAAATTTCTCATATTTTCCATAGAAGTCTACTACCACTTAACTTCACTTCGTGCATGCTCGATTAGCACTGGTGTACAAAGGGTTATCGAATCAGTCGGTAAGCTTCGTTGTTACGCTGTATAACTGTTGATGCTCTGCTCACATATTTTTAGGTTTTTTAAGGGTCCTTTACTAATTTAGCAGTACTTTTCACCCGCTGAAAACTTAATAGAGAATGGAACGAAAAGGTAATTATGCTAATTACCGGTAATAATTACAATAATCGCGTCACACCCCAAAAAAGTCACAACCCAAAAAACAGCTAAAATCTTTCTTCTCATATGAATATTTCCTTCAATTTCTGTCAAACGATCTTCTATCGTAATTTATTTGAGTTCGTCCCTAAATCTCACGAATGGTTGAGATGTCGTACTCGTCGTCGTAGTTGTTGTCTCATTCCGTTGTCGCTCGCCTCGACGACGTTGCTGAAGGAGTCGTTGTGCTTCGCCTCGACGACGTTGATCAACCAGTCCAAATGCCAGGTTCATCATACTGCCAGTCAAAGAAGTTTTATGTACATTCGTTCAGCGACGATCCAAGATTTTTGTTAGAGGTGTCCGCTCCACACCTGGGCGTGGGAGGGTGGTTCGAGGGGGATATGCACCTCCCCCCACAGAAATCAAAATACCCCCCAGAATTCAATTTTTGAAAATTTTGTTCGTTTTGTTCGCAATTTTTTGATGCCAATGGATAGTGCTTGATGAGAAACGTCGAAAAATAGTGTTTTTATCGCTATACCACCATTTTTAAGGCCATTTTTGACCTTCAAAAAATCTTGCACCCCCCTGAGAATTTTCCTGCTGCCCAAGTATGGTCCGCACCCTACATTTTCCTTTAAGCCTTGGGGACGGCCGTGGGTCGGGACGCAACTTTAAAATCATTTTAGCTCACTGAGTTTTGAAGATGCAATAAAACGATTGGTAGCATTGAGACTGTCGTTGCAGAAATGACCGAGAAAATGAGTTTTTGTCAAAACAATTTTTTCAATTTCTCAAAGGAAAAAATTTTGAGAACCAAGATAAAGCAACTCGAATATATAGATTATTCTACATTTTTTCTCTATATTTTGAACTATATAATGTTATAGAAAGTTCAAATTCCGGCAGAGACCCACGAAAAAATGTCTCAAAAGCGTGCGAGCAGGATCCATGTGCGCACATATTTTCGTAAAACTCAGCTTTTATCATTCGTTCTTCTTTAGCAGAAATCAATGTTTCGAAGTCATTTTTAGTGCAAAGTCTAGAGAAATAAAAATAACATTTTAGTATTGTTTATTACCCTAATTTCAGCCCATAAAACTTTCTTCGCTGGAAATAATGCAAAAATAGAATTTTGACATAGCGCTCTTTTCATAGTCACCACATATAACAGTTTCTTCAGTAATTATGCTTTGGATTTGCTGTGTAGTATAAGCAATAACCTACTTATCAATTTATTGTTTATTATTTATCGTCAAATATTCGCTAAATTGGTCAATTTTTTGAATTTTGCATATTGTCGCACGGCTGTTCGAGGTTAATAGTTAAAAAGGGCTAGAAACCACTATTCGCGTGCTAAATAGCGTTATTTCGACGTTTTACATTGTCTGATTTCCTTCAAAATGATTTCTGACCATTTCTGACCATCACGATTTTTTTGCTGTTTTAATGATCAAAATGGTCAAAATAGCCTATAAAACGTTTTTTCGTGTTAATAACACATTTTAAAACATTTTTAGTCCATTTTGACTGCAATACTTTTAACACTAAAAAATGCAAAAATTTATCAATTTTGGGCGCTTTTTGAGTAAAAAGTACTTAAAAGTACTAATTTGGTGCGAAGCGTCGGAAAAATTTTGACAGTTTTACTGATTTTGATGTCAAAAATGATGCGGAACAAGACCTGTTTGCTCAAAATCGCCGGACAGTACCGGTCTAGCTGATCCCTCAGGGAGTAATACCCCCCCCTCACACCCCATATGTGCATGTGTCTTTCTGACGCAAATATTTTCCGGAATTTCAAAATTTTTGGCAATATTGTGCGGAATAGGGCGGAAATTTCGTAAGTTTAGCGACACTGTCAGGCATTACACAACCGGAAATTCAGGCAAAAATACCTTCTTATTCTCAACTACCTACGTTTTAGCACCTGAAGCTCGTGGATCGGGTCATGCTAATTATGCTAAAAATAAAGTGCGTTACAAGAAATACGCATCGCATTTAGATACATTTCTTCCAACTCAATTCAGTGCTACCACTGGGGGTGTAATGTATAAACTCTGAGGTAAAAAACACGTCCTTTCTTTGTGCGTTTCTTGTCTGTAAATTTCTCCGCTTATGAATCGGGTTGCGGTAAGTATTCTAGAAATATAATGCGTCGCAAGGACTATGCAACATACTCGAACGCGTTTCCTTCGACTTCATTCAGACTTAGATGTAGAGGTGTAAAGTATAAACTCTGGGATAGAAAGAAGCATGCTTTTTGCGTTTTTTGGCTTCCGACTTGTTTGGTTATGAATCAGTCCGTGTAAAGTACTCTCTCAAAAGCGAAGTACGTTCCTAGGGCAACAGGCCACATTGAGTGCATTATCTCGACACTCAATATTGAGGTAGTTCTGTAGGCGTAAATTGCTAACTACGGGGTAAAAAAAGACGTTTTTGTCAGGAAAGCTTCTCTTGGAGTCAGCGGGACGTGATCTGAATTATAAAAATGTATAAGTTTTGAGGGGCTCACATGTGTGTCGAGTTTAATTGCACGTACTGTTCCGGTGTCAAGCTAACTCTAAGAATTCATTTACTAACAAAGCATTACGAAGATTAATTTTTTCACAAAATGTTCTCGATAACATCAGGATTGCGAAATTAGTTGTAAATTTTCTTTACACTTAGTGTTTGTGTAATGTTACGTTGAAAACTAATTTTAGGTCCGGAGCTTCGCAGAAACATAATTTTCTGCTATAAGGTCTGAATTACGAAGTTGACTTTAAATTTTCCTTACGTTCAGTGGTCGAAAAAGGTTTACATCGAAAATTGATTTTAGTTCCGTAACGTTGCCAATCGTACAATTTTTTGTAAAACTGTTCTTCAAAACGTCAGAATCACGAACTGACTTTCTGTTTTGTTTACGCGTAATAATTGCGTATGTTTTGCACCAAAAATAGCCTTATTTCGGGAACCTTTGAAAAGCTCAATTTTTAGAACTGTCCTCAGCAGCATTGGCAGTAGAAATCTGACTTTACATTTTTGATCTGCTTAAATAAAATAAGTCGGATATTCAAGAACAATTTTGTCTTCCACGTTCTTCTAGACTGCGACCATAATTTCGGCATTTTACCATATGCATTTACTGACTGATTTAATCCGATCTAGCTAAGTAGGATACAAGCTAAGTGTAATGCTTCGATGGTACAAAAAGGACGAATATACTTGAAATGACGAATTAATAGAGATATAAAGGGATAGGGCTAGGAACAGTTATCTGTGCATGCTGGAATCATAAAATATCTGCTAAGAAGTCACAATTTAAAGTAATGCAAAAATCAAAGTCCATTCTGCGGCTCTTTTTAAAGATGTATCTTTTCAAAATGTTTTTAAGTAATTTGCAGAAAAGCTTAGGAAGAATTTTAAAATGTGAAAAATCGACTTAGTGCTAATGAATACCACATATTTCTGAAAATGTAAAACCGATGCTACAACGGTTTGATAAATCACGACTTTCGCGTAATCTTGTTTTATTTTGTTCCTATTTACACTTACGCTTGAGAGCATCCTTTCAAGTTTTATGTAAATTTCCAGTCTATTATTTTGCTCTATAATCTGGCTTTGCGCGCAATTAGTACTGTCTCACATATTATATTACCTTTCCTATACGTTCTAATGCAAGATAGTCCACATACGGGTGCCGTGGCGCAATTTAATACCGTTGCTGAAGCGTTTATCTAAATTTAATTGTACTTGAGGTAAGTGAAGGAACTCATTAATCGTTTTCTAGTTACAAATAATCGCTCACATTGAACTGTAAACCGTTCAACTCATGTTTTTCATATGCTGGCCGCTTAAAATACTTCGATTTTTGCATAAATCTTACTTGCACGTGAGGAAGGGGGTTTAGGGGGCCTTCGCCTGATCTCCCAGAATGAAAAATAGAAAATTTTGTGGCGGAAATGAGGCAAAATGGAGGCCGAAAAGGTATGAAAATTGAAATTATTCACCAAATGTGCTTCGAATTGACCAGAAAGTGTGCAATAACGTAGTTTCAACGCAATTTTGCGCTTATACCACTTTTTGAAGTCATTCTGGCCCGAAAAGGGTCAATTTTTGACCCCTCCAGCTCAGACCGGCTGATCCCCATAGATTGGTCACGCCTGCGCACCTATGTTTTAGACTTCTTAGCAGATTCTTATGGTTTTGGCATCTATACATACATAGGTGACTTCTTAGTACTCCCCCTCCTTTTAAGTTTTTTAATAATTTGCAATTCCAAATATATTCATCCTTTTTGTTACTATCGTAAAATTTTTCCTCGCTAGTATATATAACTAGTACCAATATGTTCTGCCAGGCGGAGTTGTTGATAAAGAATATCGTCTTTTTGTCCGGATCTACCACATGTGCTTGACGTTACATGGCACATGAGGAATACAGCAATCGTCAAAAGGATGCGAATTGACATTATTGATGATTCTTTTCTGATTTTATGCGCCATAAAAGAAATTGATTTGAAATAAGGATCGATGAATCGCCTTGTAATTATTCTAAGAAAATCAAACGTAAGAAATATATTTTTTCACTCTAACGAAGCTACCCACATATTCTTCAATAATAATAGAAAGTCATCAATTCGATAAAAAATGGAAAAAAGAGAAAATACAACAAAAATAAATAAACAAACAAATAAATATATAGAAGGTGAAAAATGAGGCATGCTGTTAGTATAAAAGAAACAAAAGGCGCGAGAAATAGTAAGCATGTACATAGAAAAATACGTTGAACTATTCCTGTGCAGAAAAATGCCATTCTTGTTTGTAACTAGCTTATGAAGAATACGACAAAAGTGTCGGGATAAACTTTGGAGGCACACACAAGCTTATTGTAAATTCACTGCAATTAAATAGAGAGTATCATGGAGGTAGATACGAATTAAAGGAAGGATGTGGTTTGCATAATAAAGCATTAGATACATACTAAAGCTTGCTTATAAGCATTATAATAATTGTGAGGCTTTTACAGTGGACCGTGCTCCGGATTAAACTGAGGAATGGTTTTCCTTAACATGCTTAGATTACTGTCAATTTATTAAATTTGAAAATATTGTAGTGATTATTTTGTGCACTTTATTTTTCTTTGAAATGATTTTTGTGAGACGTTATAATTAAACAAATTTTAGTGTTTATAAGTACGGGCATGACAGCATACATGTCATGAATACAAATGGTAGAATTCGGATGGATTAAACACGATCTGAGGACCCAAACCCAATCAAAAAAATTAAAGATCGTACAGTATTATGTGCGAATCACTGATCAGAACGCTATTTTCTCATCTCATCTTTAGTGTATATGTGATAATCCTGAAAATATGCTAGTCTTCTAGGAGAAAACATCACGCATAGGGCCTAGACATTAAAAATGATGTATGTACATTCGGGCTGATATGAGGCGAAATTTCGTTGACATACTCGTAAAACCAAACGGAAAATTTGATATATTTACATAGAGTGATAGACTAGGGAGATGCCGTTTTTTAGTTCGTGGGGAGGCAAATGGCTAATCGAGCTCTCATCGAAAGTGATAGCTTAATAATTTGATTTAAATCGCACAAACTCATTCAGTCATACGGTTAGCTAAGTGAACTCAAGTGAACATTTTCTGCTCGTCATTTAAATGCATTTAACGATGATCAAAATCAATGCATAAAAGGATTGAAAAATAATTGACTGTAGTTTTACTTCATTCGGGAGCTTTCGCGATTAACTTATGGTTCTTAAACGCATTTAAAATCTTTTTACTAGATTAGCATAAAACGCAAGGGACAGCGAGTGAGCTCGACATTATTAAGCTCATTTAAATTTTTTATGTCAATAAAGCTTTTTTTAACTCTTAAGTGGTTGTTTGACTTTTAGCACGACATATGTACGCATTTATACCAACATATGTAATAACGTAAAGTTTTTAAGCTGGAAATAAAAGTGTGGTTTCTTCGACGCTTATTTTTTTATTAGGCCATTCTATCTAACTAGTAATTAGATCGTCAAAGTTAAAATGGCTTCCCTGCCTATGTATATTAAGGACTATCCCTGAACGGGCAGAAAAATAGTACTTACGTCGAATGTAGAATAGAATGCAAAATTTCATAAGGTTCTTGTGGACAATCACATAAGAAGAAAAATAGGGTGCATTACATAACACAAATCAAGTATTAACATTTAGCACATACAACAAAAAAGCACAGTGACGCCTTTCCTCGAATGAGCCGTTATGTCTGTGCTAATTTCTGAAATTTTCCGTTTGCGCGGGGTTGCAGTAAAAAATAGGGTAAAAACGATATTAGTCCGTGATTTCCGGTCAATTTTAGGCACTTCAACAAGAAATCTTTCTGTTCAAGCTATTATTTTGCCTCAATTCTCCCAAATTTTTGATTCCGCGGGGAAGGAGGTATGTAGCTGTTAATCCTCTACAGGAACATAATTTCTGAATGTCAGTCGGTACCATTGATCCTATTTTTTGAGAAGATTCAATGATAAGACTGATTAAGCCATGGTCTAGGTTTGATCGCTATTCCCGACAAATATTAATCCGTTCCCCGGATGTGAAATCCGTCAGTTCAATTGAAAACGGTCGTAAGAAAGCATACGAATTCGCCTTAGACTGAACTTAATTGTGATTTGCACTAGACAAACAACAGTTTCTAGTAAAATTACTTATTGTTGACATGATTCGTCCAAAAGCATGCGACAGGTGTTGAATTTAGACTGGAAATATCACTTATTGTAACCACACATGGGCGTGGAGGGGGTTTCGGGGGCGGATGCAGCCCCCCAGAAGTTGAAATACCCCCTCCCATAAATTAAAATACCCCCCCCCAGATTTTGAATTTTGACATTTTTGTTTTCTGCTTTTTTAGCGATTTTTTGATGCCATTGGATAGTGCTCCATGAGAAACGTCGAAAAATGGTGTTTTTTTCGCCACACGACCAGTTTTAAGACCATTTTTTGACCTTCGAAAATGTTTTAACCCCCTCCCCCAAATTTTGGTGCTGCCCACCTATGATTGTAACTGTATGCTTGCACAAGCAATGCAAATTTTTTGCACTAAGTAAAAATAGAAAAATTGTATCGAAGAAAATTCCATGGACACATGTTTTTGTTGGTATCCAAGCGTATTATAGATAACCTACGCGCCTGCATAAATTTCCAATTAAAATTCTTGGTCCGGCTCCACTATCATAGGTAGCGCGTTAAGCGCTACCTATAATATAGTTACTTGGTTACCCCGACATATTAACCCCCTACAGCTGTAACGGTACACATCTGGGAGGTGTAGTCTTTCTAAAAAATGGATATTAAAAAAATCGATGATTGTTTTTTTCAATTTGTTGTTTACTGCGGATGCAAAGTTCATAGCATTATAACATATAGCTGGTGGTTTTGTTCGATTGTGCTCCACCTGTTCGAATGTCCCATTACTTCAAACTTCATGACTCTTCGAAAGTTCCACTACAAGTGTCTCAACCATAAGTGGGCAGCAAGAAAATTCTAGGGGGTGCAAGATTTTTTGAAGGTCAGAAAATAGCCTTAAAAATGGTGATATGGCGATAAAAACACCATTTTTCGACGTTTCTCATCAAGCACTATCCATTGGCATCAAAAAATTGCAAAAAAATTTTTCAAAAACTGAATTCTGGGAGAGGATATTTTGATTTCTGCGAAGGGAGTTATTTTGGTTTCTGGATGGGGGGCTGCATACCCCAAACCCCCCCCCCCCCCCCCCGCCCAGGTGTGGTCTCAACTCTACGAATGTCCCATCACTTCGTTTTCACTATACAATGAATAATTTAGAGATTTTTGAACTTCCCTGAACGAACTAGAAGGATTCAGAATATAGGACATAGCTCATTAGCAAGAACATTAAATTTTCTAGGTATATACCGAAAAAATGTTGAAATAAGTCAGAAACTCACATAATAATAGCTGCAAACAACAAAAGCTATAGTATGACAGCCTCTCTGGCGGGCATATTGAAAAACTGGAATTCTTTAGCAAATCAAACAAATAGAGTATCATTCGAACGAGCTTTTTTGGGCTTTCTAAAACGAGCTTAAACATTTTGAAATATAAGAAATAGCGCGAGTAAAATGCATACCTTCTGGGGGCAGCCATATTTGAAAAAAATTAAATTGAAATTGCAGGACAAACTATTCAGATTCACGAAAAAGAAAAAAGTTTGAAATTTAGAGCACAAAAATATGTAACTATTTTGCTATTTTTCAGAATATGAAACTTGACCTGTATACTGTAATGACCAAGCAAAGTTGGAACACTTTTTCGAGCGTGGCATACTGTAGACATCAGATAACTATATTTTTTAGCAATCTATAACACTTGATTTCATAAAAATCCATTCAGTGCTCCTTGACTTCATCCCAAAAAGCCTCACTTCACTTGAAATGAGTTATTAGATGATGAGCAGGTTCATCAGATTTAACCGACTGTCACACTGTAAGCATGTTATAACATAAAACATGGACTAATTTTTTAGCAAGCTGAATGAATTGTGATCATTTATGTATTTATTTTACTAAGAAATACCAGTGAATCAAAAAGTTATACGCATAAATGTACTATAATTCTCAAATTGTGTGAGAACGACATGCCATCTAATCGGATGTCCTACCTCTTGAAATTCCCACCTCTTCAAATGTCACACCTCTGCGAACGTCCCACATCTTCAGATTTACCATGTCTTTTAATGTCCCATCTCAATGAACATTTTAATAAGGTTTATGATCTTGCTGACATAGAAAAAATTAACGAACTTATATTGCCATTTAATTTAAGAAAAGGTGTGTCACTGCTCAGAAATGAAATCAGTTGTTTGGGTGTGCATGATGCGGCTCCTAAATCGTAAGACATTTAACAACCTAAGAAATTTATGAAAACTAAGCATGTCGTTTTCAGTATAATATGAATGATTAAACAGTATAAAATGCCAAGATCAAAAAAGCTGCATGAAACCATGCTCCAAAACAAATTTCATTGGAAAGAGCGTGCAATTTTCTATTTATTTACAGAAAACAAATTCGACCATTATGAAGCAATTAAGTTTTATAAATTATAATGTATAAAAAACGCACTTTTTTAATTACAGTAACTGAAATGGAAGCCATATTGAACTTTTTTTCTACTTATACAAAGCAAACAAACATATAATCATTTGGAAGCTCTTTTCAAAATATGCTTAATATTTAGATTATGTGAAGTAGTTAGACAGCCACAGCTTAAAGTATTATTTTTCCAATATGGCTGCCCCCATAAACAAATTCGTTTTGAGCAAACGGAAAGAATGAGCGATTCTTGTTTAACCTCGGTTATTGCACAAGAAAGCCCATCTAAAGACGCAACTATTTTGCTACAATCGAGCTTTCTACATACAGTACAAAGCAAATGGGAGCTATGCCAGTTTTCGCTTTTTTAATGTGTCAGGCTACAGTAACACGAAATTTCATTCTTTTCCGGCAAAATAGTTGCACAACAAAATTTTCTGTCTAAAACAATTTTGTTTCTCGAAATTGGAGCAGTGCTTCCTGAGATTTTCTCAGCAAACTTAAAAGGTATGAAACACTTTTTTGAGTGATCATCAATCACTTTGTGTTTGAGGGCTCTTGGTAAGCTTATTACTGTAGTGTCTGACTTAAAAGTACATAGTGCTGAAAGGTCTTTGATTGCTGATTTTCAAATGCATATAATCATGTCATATTATTATTTAGCTCAAGTATAATAAGCCTTCAAATGCTAATTTTGTTGCAGTGAAAACGATGTGTAATGCATGATAATCCTATGAACCACAATTTAATCATGAAAAGCGAAATATTGCTGACGACAAATCCATGTCTATCCAATCAGATGCATAAGATATTGTGGACAGTGGCGGATCCAGGATTTTCCTAAGGAGAAGGGGGCGGTACCCCTGTAGGGGGGCGGAACCCTGACTTGGGCGGAAAAATTAGCTGTTTTAACCCAAAAATCGTTCATAAATCCTTAATTTTGCGCACTATTTTGGGCCGATGGGGGGGGGAGGGTGACCGCCCCCCGCCCCCCCCCCCCTATATCCGCCTCTGATTGTGGATATCTTTTAATTTCAATTAACAGAGTATCGAACACGTATAATTTCGAAAAGGTAGGACGTTCGAAAAGATAAGACATTCGAAGAGGTTGGACATTCGAAGAGATAGAATATGAAATGGGGTAGGATTTTTTAAGACTATTATTTCCATTATGAGTCATTATTCGAAGGAGTGGGACTTTCAATAAGGTCAGACGTTCGAAGATGTGGGACATTCAAAGAAGTGGGACACTCGAAGAGGTGGGATTTTCTATATCAATTAATTTCCATATTTAATCACTTAGCTAACACCAGGGACGTTCGAAGAAATGGGACGTTCGGAAAGGGGGTACGTTCGAAGAGATGAGACATTTGAGGAATTGTGAATATGTATTTTGTTTTTACTGCTTGTGAGCAATTAATTATCAAAGCCTCAAACAGTTTATTGGTATTAAATTGTTGAAGGAAGAATTCTCTAGATGCCTAATTTTTGTTTTTTTTAGTTTCGTATTTCTTTTCGAGTGGGAGTGTGAAGTGTGTAAAAATCTGTGAGTGTAAAGAAAGACATAATTTAGTAACGTTTTCGTCTTCTCCATGTCTGCTAACAACTCCGGTCAGGAGTCCCTAAAAATTTATTCGAATTGAAATGTCCTATGACTCATGTGCTACTTTTCGTTTACCAGTAAACTTTTCTGCACTCAGTACAGAGTTAGGTATAAAGTTTTAAAGTTTACGATGTAGTATAGGTAAAAAAGGGTTTTGTCTAAGATTTCTCCACCAACATCTTCGGTTATAAACCGGGGCAAGTTTGATAGAATAAATATGAAGTACATTCTAAGCGCTACACATCGCGGCAAATTGCATCGAAAAACACAAATATTGATGGAATGGGACGATTTGGCGCCTGCCAGTTTCAAGCCGCCATCTTTGGCACCAACCCAGTTCAGCGCCGCCGGTTTGGCGCCAACCCAGTTTGGCGCTGCCGATTCGGCGCCGAGACAGTTTGGCGCCGCCTTAGAAGAAAGATATATCATAATTCGTGTGCAATAAAGAAAACATTTTTTCAAATTTTTTCATGAAAGGTATAACTGTGGAAGAAAGCAGATTTCAAACAGAAACGTTGCAACTTTTAGGGCATAATTTCTAAATAGAGGACCCATGCTTTTCACAGCATGTACAAAGTATGTATTCTTTCTGGAGCATAACTGCTTACTCGTTCATTAAAGAAAATTTTATGAAGAACATGATTCTTTTAATCCCTTTATTCAAAAGATCGAAAATTCATTTTGAACCTTTTACATTCTTTAAGTAGAAAGCTGGGACCCTCTATTCCGAAATTATGCCACTTTTGCGACTGAGTAAAATGTTACGGCATGGTTGACAACTACAATTTATTACACGTGATGAGAAACACTACTATTTATTTCGTTTGGAAAAAAGCTATGTCAGGATGAATTGATGTGTTTTTGACCGAAATTTTCAGCTAAAGTCAAAGTCAACTTGCCACAACCATATAGGTCACTACAAGTACATTTCTTTGTATTCGTAAATCGCGCGTTGATTGCAAACACTGTCTTTGACATGGTAGTGGAACTTTGCGAACTTACTATAGTCTGTTCGAATTTTGATGAAACCTCAAGACGTAAATGGCAGTGTATGCTCTGACGGCTTACCGTAAACATTTGCAGACGCCAAAAGTCTCACCAAAAATCGAACCGACTATATGTCGCCATTCGTAAAGCTTTCACCTTTTTTATTACTTTGCTATGCAGTATTTACAATAGGCGTGCGATTTATAAACGCAAATAGAAGTACCTGTGACCAAGGTGTGACAAGCTACAAGTGTATATATGTTTTTCGTTATTTCACGTAGTGAATGAAAACCTTTTCCCACGTTCAGAAAAAGGCAGAAAAAAACCGACAGGATGAAAAAGCAAACAGTATAAGAGATACATATGGCGCCAAACCGGCAGCGCCAAAAGTTTGGCGGGCGCCAGACCGGCAGCGCCAAACTGGCGGCACCCAAATGGCGGAGCCAAAATGGGTTGGCGCCAAACCGGCCTGGCGCTAAAACGGTGGCGCCAAAATGGCGGCGCCAAATCAAATGCGCCAAACTGGTGGCGCCAAAACGTCGTAGACCCCAATATTGAAGTGCTTAGCGAGGTGTAAAGTTCAAAATCAGGGGTGTAACTTGGTAAGAAAAGAAGTTTTTTCTTTTGATCAGTCAATATATGCAGCAGGTTGCAAAACAAAAGTTTTTCACTCCCGAATGTACTACTGTAGATAGCGTATATACACGCGTCATGTGATTTCAAACGGAACGTTCTTTACTGTTTCGGAAGAGACCCAATATTCGCCAAGTTACAAACTTTCATGTTTGCCATTTTGGATCCGGCGCACTGGTCGAGAAAGTAGCAAATATTCGGTGTCGGACAAAGGGTTCGTCTGCCAAGAAAAGCGAGACGATACTTACTTCGCCGCTATTGGTCCCACTAGCAAAGTCACATTCGCTCCTTCGAGGTACGTTATGTGAGCTATCCTGTAGATTCAATCAATATCCCATTTTTCTCTCATATTAAAAACATAGGCGACGTGACCACTATTCCAGTTAAGCCTGTGTTCAGATCGAAAATATCAATATTGTATATATGCGCCGTCTCATCTAAATTCTATTGATTATTTTCTCCACTGTCAAAAGAATTTTGAGTTCTAGAATATTCAATAAGTCATATTCAGTCTGCTTGTTACTTTCGTCTTGTACAGAGTGGCGTCTAGTTTTCAGCATTACCGCGTTATATTTAGTTTTGATTTTAGTGTACATAAATTTAGCAGTTAGCCTACTTGAAGATAACATATATCATCAGGTAGAGCGAGTTTCGTGGACGGCCCTGCTATTTGCTACAACCTAGCTAATTCAGCTGAATGTTTTAGAATTATTTCTTTTCTCGAAAATTCTATATTCCAATTCCGAAACCAAAAATCATAAAAATTGTATCGTAATTTTTTTGTAAGACGACTGGCTGGTCTAGAGCTCTTTGTTCTTGTTATTTTCAACGTTTAGAGTGCAATTAGAAATCAAAACGTTTCGAATCTGGTTGACATTGGAAAAACAAGTTAAAATTACAATTTGAGAATTTTTTGGGTTCTTTAATCCAAAGAGGTCAAGTGACCTAGCGTGTAGGGCCGGAGCTACTTAATAACTAATGTGTTAGGTTTAGGGCGTAGCTGCCAAAATCTCCGATAGGTATCGGTCAGCAATAGTACGACAGAGGAGATTGAGGCTGTAGGATTTTTGAGTGTCTAGAGATTGAATACAGGCGCCTCGCCCTAACAACCTGACCAGCGCTAAAAGTAGCCAGGTACTTAAGTAAGCCCCATAGGTACGTTATATATCCTTTCCGAATTGCTTAGGTATGGAACGACTTCTATAACTTACACTACAAATGACGGGCTACAAACATGTTCGAACCGAATTCCTTAAATTCAAAAGAGAGCAATGTTCAGATTTTTAAAGTTTACGATCTATAGTCTGTTTCATTTAACTTCAAGGTTTTTGAAAAAGTTTGAAGCGACTACAAAAGTGTTTTAAACTAATACAATAAATATGATGTTCGTCCGGATGTCGAGTCATATAGAGACGTATACTTGTGTTAAGCCGCATTACTGCATCAAAAGTTAAAACCGCTTTTGTAGCCTGATTCCTGCGGAAAAATTCAGAAGAAAAATGATAAAGTTGAATGAAACAGACTATAGTCGATGGCGAAGTAACGCGTTTATGTCACTTTTTCTGCAATTTCTACGTTTAGAACTCAAGATAAGTCGAACAAACTAAAAAAGTAATTTATAAGGGATATACGTTCACAGCAAATTGTGTTCATTTATACAAATATTAAGCTTCTTCGGGAAGTGTAAAGTAAAAAATCTATAGTGGTAAACGCGTTTCTGTCTTGTTTTTTTCTGCTAACTTCCACGATTATGAGTCTAGACATGATCACAATTTTAAATATGTACTAGGAGTCAAACGTCATACGACATTTGGGCACATTATTTTACACTTACCAGTGATGTAAAGTGGTTTACATCTAATATTTATTTGTCCTTAGACCATTGTGGTGACTTGATTTTTCAATAAATGTTGACCGTAATGTCAGAATTACGAATCTGAAAAAAATCTTTACACTCAAGGATTATGCCTAGTTTACACTAAAAAATTAACTTCAGTTCTAGTTCTAATTTTTTATTTATTTTTTTTAACAGCGTCAGAATTATAAATCTGACTGTTAGTTTTCTCTACACCTAGTAGTAGTTAAATGTTTACACAATTCGTTTATTGTTAATGTGTAAAGTTTACACTAGAAATTTATTTTACTTGCAATGCGTTGCCAAACGTAAATTTTTTTATGTTCCATTAGATCAGCATTACGAATCTGACTGTATGTTTTCTTTATACACAGTAGTTCTGTAAAGCTAACACTGAAAATTATCTATAGGTCCAGAGCGTTGCAAAAGCTTTGTTTTAAATGTGATGTAACGTCAGGTTTACGAATCTGAGTTTAAGTATTTTTTACACGCAACAATTGAGTAAAATTTTATGCTGAAAACTTATAATCTGTTTCAATAAGTTAAGGCTGTCTTGTTCAAAATAGATAATGCTAAGTTCTGAAAAATATTGTTTTCTGCGTTCTTGGATCGCTGATTTACTCTAATCTTGCTATATAGGGTACTAGGAAAGAAAAATGCTCAGCTGGAACAAATAGGACCGATACACTTGTAATTGCGCATCATCAGGGACATATATGTACAAGAAGGGGACTAAAGAAATCTCACCTATGCATGCTTGTGAAAGTCGCAAAAATATACTAAAAGTTAGACTTCCGCTAAAAACGCAAAATATCGAAGTATCCTTCGGCTTCTGAAAAAAGTGTGCCTTAACAAAACATTGTTTACTGGCTCAGAAAAAGAATTTATGAGGAAAATTTGAAAAGTTCAAATAACCGATTTAGTATATATAACCATCAATATAAAATTAATGACCATCAATATCAAATTCCTCTTTCAATATATAATCAATATTTAGTTAGTTGACAATAGCTTCATAAATGAATTATGGCAAGCGCACTTACTTGTTAATTCTGCCTCAGGGCAGTGGGTGCCGTGCTAGCGAAAAATGCTCATTAAGACGTGTTTCAATTAGTGATTGCTTCATTTCTAAGAATAAGCTATTCATGTTGTTTATTCCTACGTCGGAGGTGTAACTACCTTCAAGCTGCGGAATATACTTTGATTTTTGCGTTTTCTACACGAAGTCTAGCTTTTAGTAGATTCTTAAATTTTCACAGGCCTACACAGGTAAATTATCCCTAGTCCCCTCCCCTCCTTTTATGTTCTTAATGATGCGCAATTCTAGGCATATTCGTTTAATCTGTCCCATGAGCATTTTTCTTTGCCAGTTTCGTTTATACTTGGGGGACCTGCGAAATTGCCGTTGCGTCAAATAAAACGACCATTATTCCCTCAAAACTTTGAGGAGTGAGATGACCTGCTAAATTTTGGGCTAGACAGGCATGCGCAGGATTTTTCTTGAATTATCCCGCCGACAACTTAATAACACCAGAGTATAATTGTTAATCGTTAAAATAACGTTAGTTGCTGGATAATGAAGCGTTATTCTTGAAACTTGGGTGGGATACTTCTCACAGTGAAAGAATGCTTTGATTTTTCTGGTCGAAGCGAAAAATTAGAAATAACGTTAAATTCGTTTTTTTGACTGTAATATTAATGCCAGTGAATTCTAAATTGCAGTTTTAGCTTTCAGCACAAAATTCTCTACCAGATTGTGTAAAAAGTAGAAAACTTTATGCAGAATATTATGCTGAAAAATCTGTTTAGAAAATTAATTATATGTAAATAACGTTAACGTTTAACAACGCTACCCAGTGACGGGATACACTTTTCTGTGGTGCGTCTATTGGTACGTGGGCAGCAAGAAAATTCTGGTAGGAGGTGCAAGATTTTTTTGAAGGTCGAAAAATGGCCTTAAAAATGGTGGTATGGCGATAAAAACACAATTTTTCGACGTTTCTCATCAAGCACTATGCATTGGCATCAAAAAATTGCGAAAAAAACGAAAAAAATTCTTAAAAAAATTGAATTCTAGGGGAGGTATTTTGATTTCTGGGGGTATTTTGGTTTCTGGGGGCGCACACCCCCCCCCCAAACCCCCCCCCACGCCCAGGTGTGCTCGATCCTCAATTTTAGATTTTGGTTGCTGCATGTAGCATACATAAATAGCGCACACACATTAACTTCATTGGTTCTGCTGTGCTCCTTACAATTACAAAGTAAAGTCCTGGTTGTGTGATGGATTTTATAATTACTTTATTTCATATATATTTTACTTTTAAATTTTTTTTGTCTATTTTATATTTTTATTTCGTAGACTTTTCTCACTTAGTTGCTGATTTGCTACTATTTATTTTGACAAACCCGCACAATCACTAAGAGAGGTAGGTACCTACCTAAAAATGCTCACAATGATAAAACACGCAACAAACCACTATTTATTATCATAAATCGAGAAACCCCTACGTTCAAACACTCGCTGCAAAATAAAAAAGCTATCAGGGCGCATATGATCTTTTGGCATCAGGTCCTAATGCATTTCTTCGGTTTCCTATTTTAGCTGGTCTGCCATTAGTCTGGATAAAAAATTCAATTCGACTATAATATCAAAGCGAAAGTAGCTAATGTTGTTCATATTTATCTTTTAACCAGGAACAGACACATAAAGCACGGGAATTCTGAGGAAAACAGTTGAAATTTCAAGGTGCCTTTTCTAGGCCCGAAAATGGTGAATATGCACCAGAAACATTGTTTTCCGGCGTTTCTGACGATGCTTCATCTTTCTAGAGCTAGAAAACCTAAAAATTTCAGAAAAAGTCAGAGATCAGTCTGCTTATATACTGAGTTTCGAGTCGTAAAAGTGCATTTTCTGATGCTTTGAAGATGCTTTATTAATTACGATCAGAAAATTCGAAGATTCGGATAGAATTGCTGTTCTCTCAATAAATTGCGAAAACTGTCATTTTTGGGTTTCATTTGAGTAAAAATCATTTGAAATACTTCACAAAAATAGTGCAGAGCGCCTCCAATATATAAAAAGTTTTGGTGAAGGCGCAACTTTTGTATCCTTCCGCCCCATATCTTGCTTTCAAAAATTTTTTTGCTAAGCGGGAAAGGCATCATTTACAGCATTCAGATTCTGCCGTGTAGTAGATAAAAACTGCGGAAAAACGCAAAAAAATAGTTCTGAGCTTCCATCGGAATCTGGAGGGGTCTCATATTCTGGGAAGCTTGACCTCTATGATTTTCAACTGAAGCTGGCACAAAAGACGAATCGTCTTTCATTAACCCTCCCTTTACTGTAACCTATGCCAGAGGCATAATATATCACTTTCGTGACATTTTTTCTTTTCTACCTTATCCATGTGTCTAAAACTTTGTCTAACCTCGTTTTGGCTTCAGTTACATCGTTTTGATGGTTTAGCTCGAAGAGGAGTTATAGAGTAGCAAGAAATAGGCATTTTTTGGCCTATTTACAGTGATATCACAAAACCTCAAGATGGGAAAATAAGGATCTAATAAGAAAAAAAACTGTCTATTTCTTTCCAGCTCTTAAAATGCATCCCCTGGATTTGTTTAACACAACATCAATCTACTTTACTTTTCCTTGTTTTTGCATTATGTCCAACAGGTGCCTATTCTAATGCATTATGATAGTTTTTAAATTATACCTCTTTCGAAAATGATTTTCACAGAAAATAATATATATATATTCAGAAAGAGCATAAAAAATTGCACTAAATGAAAGTAATAGCTATCAGAGAATGTTAAGAAGGCTGAGCTTCATATGCACTAGGAGTTTATGCCATGATGGTGCACTTCGACTGCAAAAACATGATGTTAAAAGGAGGGTTAAATCGCATTTATTTAAGTCACAGCTATAGGAAGCTCTCTGATTTTTATTTAAAAATGTAGAGCACTTAAATAGCTTACCGAAAATGTATTATATGTGATATAAGTTTGCTCCGTAGTCGAGAAAATTGCTAAGACGATATAGGTCGTTCTTGACCCGTCTAATATCGTCGTTTCTATTTTTGCCCACGAAAAAAATTGCAGTATATGCAATAAATTTTTGGAAAGCTTTCAACAAGTTCTACATATTTTAATCAAAAGCGAACAGTTTTTTATAATTGCTTAGCAAATAAACATGATTTAGTAAAGACAATAAATGCAAAACGTGTCAGTGCTAATTACATTGGCCGTCCACTCTAAATACGGCCCAGTATATAAGTATGTTGAGAGAACATGCAAAAAGGATTTTTGCCTATACCAACAATTTTTCCATTGCAAAACTTTCGGAACGTTAACAATTTTGCGAATCGGACTATTTTATAAGTACTCCGCAATCGCTCTATGCCAGTCTTGGTCCAGAGTTAAAATTAAAATTAATCCTACATAAATATGTAGTCACATGCTAACAGTGTGACCGCGTTCAATCGTTCCAAGTTCAAGTCCCTAAACCCCAGGTCAGTCCCTAGAATTATATTCTCGGCATTTTTCATATTTCGCACAATGGAAGCTATAATTTGGTCCCTTATCACGTACAAGCTAAGAGACAATGCAGAATATACATACGTACATACACATCTTTTTATTTGCGATACGTGCTTCACAGCTAAATCAATGAATTCGGGTGAAATAACGCATTCAGATCAAACTATCAGCCAGGCAAATTTGAATACTTTTAACCATTCACAATACTGGCACCAGAGCACGAATTCAAATCAGTGCGGGTCGATATAGCCGAGAGACTGATCAATTTATGTATATACCTGGCTTCCTATAATTGAATGAGCATAATCTAAAGGGTCCTAAACCTAAACAGATATACATGTGTGGGAGGTGCTGAGTGTGTAGAGTTCACTAGACTGTAAAAATGAATTTTTTTCGATAAATATATAAAATTAAGACTTTAGATGGACGAAATTCGAAAATTTTCTCTAAGATGGCTTGATCGACCAGAAATGATTAATTTGCATAGTTTTTACGCTAATTTCGCGAAACCCTGTTTTTAAGATCATCTGAGATTTTTTAATTTTTGTATATTTTATTTGTACCTTTTACAACGCTAATTATAGCCTGAGAAATGAGAGAAGTAGAATTTGAGAAGGTAAAAGATACGAGTCTACGTAAAGCCTCTGATTAGGACAGGACGGTCAATGAGATGATATTTCCTTATAGTCCCGTTTTATAATAATTTGTTCTTATAACTTAAAAGTCAAAGACAGCGTCAAAATATATTTATTTAGATTTTTTGAACGCAAGAAATGATAAAAACCACATGTGGATTTTAAAATTGCTTTCTTTTCCCTGCAGTTATGGTGGACTCCCAGATTTAAATTTTTTTGGTGTTTTTTTGGGATTTCGTTCTAAGTTTTATATTCGATCAAAATCGTCAAAAGGCATCCGACGTATTACCAATGCAAGTATAATACAGAAACTTAAATTGATTCCGTAAAGGTAAAAAGATGCTCACAGGACGACGAGTTGTTGTAGTCGGCCCTTGCAATGCGTTAGTGGCGATTGGGGCGGACAAAACAAGAGCGCATATTATCAAGACGTGAATTAGCATGTTGTCATTACGCTTGAATAAGTTAATAATAAAGAGTAAT
The DNA here is from genome assembly GCA_036768485.1 of Mermis nigrescens. Lineage (NCBI taxonomy): Eukaryota > Metazoa > Nematoda > Enoplea > Mermithida > Mermithidae > Mermis > Mermis nigrescens. The sequence goes on from JAVLUZ010000010.1 coordinate 81,223, forward strand.
CATGAAATCTGAAACAACGGAAGCATTATCGCCTAGAAATGCACCTGGAATGGTATGGGTTTAGGATCTATAGTCTAGCCTCTGATCCTCAAAAAGAATAAGGACAGAAAGGCAATGTTTTTCTGGCGGGGGAAGTGAAATTTTTACGGCTAAAATACGAAAAAAAATCGAAATTTTTTCTTAAAAAGTACTTGAAATCGATCCTGCCGATATGATTCTTTTTGCAATTATTAAACGTCAATCCTAAAAGTTTTTATGCCATTTTACCAGAGAAAAGCTACTCCGCTGACCTACAGACCATTTAATTTAACTTTCAGATCGGCCGCGCTGTGCTTCAACGTTTATCATTTTTGACGAAATTGAGGATATTCAAGCTTAAGCTGTGTCGGCATAAAAAATATGTCGATTTTAGAGTTTGAAAATTCTTTCTATACACCCTCACGGGACTGATGAGAAGAATGATGCAAGGGTATCTGCAAGGAGGATGCATTATAAACTTCATTTCACGGAATAATGATCAGCGTTTGTATCATAATTGAATCGGAATCCCTTCAAAGGTATGCACATGCTTAATATTCTCAATTTTTTATGTTCCTGAAAAGTCAATTGGTAAAATGATTATGAAACGGCGACTGGCTTGCTTTACTTAAAAATATTTTCAATGATACTTATTTTATATCACTACTCTCCTGACGTAAAAAACTGCCTTGCTGCTTCTTATTCTGGTTGCTACTTGGTGGGTAAAAATGTAGAGAAATTTACATGATGATCAGCACTAAAACTTACGTAAATGAAACAGCTGTGCGACCATACGTGGGCAGCACCTAAATTATGGGGCTGCAAGATATTTCAAAGGTCAAAAAGTGGTTTTAAAAGTGGTGACATGTTTAAAAACATCATTTTTGAAAGTTTCTAATCGAACACTATCCATTGGCATCAAAAAATTGCAGAAAAACGAAAAAAAATTCAAAAATTGGATTCTGGGGGGGTATTTTGATTTCTGGGGCAGGAAGTATTTTGATTTCTCGGGAAGGGGAGCATACTTAAATCCCACGCCCAGGTGTGGGTGCGACCATACCTGGGCGTGAGGGATTTGGGGGTATGCATTGCCTCTAGAAACCAAAATACCCCCAAGAATTCAATTTTTTGATTTTTTTTGTTTTTTTCGCAATTTGATGATGCCAATAGATAGTGGTCAATGAGAAACGTTAAAAATGGTGTTTTTTGCTATACCATCATTTTTAACGCAATTTTTTAACTTTGAGAAAAGTCTTGCACCCCGAAAGAACTCTATTTCCGCCCACCTATGTGTGCGGCCCTTGCGACTTGAACAACTGTGAAAAAATATGATGTTATGGCTTAGTAAAACTACACATAGGTATCTAACATAGGAATTCATAAAATAATAAAATAAATTACAACTACGTTTGCTTGACTTCAATAAAGTCAAAAGTAAAGTAAAAGTTAGAACTGAAAAATCGGCCAATAGGATAGCGGAATCGCTTACAAATTGTATTAGCCTATTAAAAAAATCACATAACACTCAGAACAATTTTTTCTAAATAAAAGAAATGAAAACAAAATCTCTGCACAACGGATGCATCAGTTTATGGAGTAAAAGGTCGACCTGAATCAATCAGTGTACACGTAAAGTTGTTCAAGGAAATACTGAAAAAAACTCAATGGATAGGATTTTCGCGCACGATTTATATGCATTGTGATCAGAATCCTTGCATATACGATTACAATCATGTTTGCAGAGATCATTTGGTTTAGCTCCGTTCAAGCCTGGGTTTAATTTATGAGCGTTAAGCAGAGTCGAATGATTTTTCTAGATTAGCATTTTAAAACTATGGCGCGTCAATGCAGCGTTTTATTATTATTAATTTACATGACTGGAAATCGTTTTTTGACTCTAAATTAGCTGTTCGATTTAAAAGATTATGCGGAATTATTATGCTATCAAATCTTTATTTTTCTTTGAAATGATTTTGTGAGACGTTATAATTGAACAAATTTTAGTGTTTATAAGCACGGGCATGACAGCATACATGTCATAAATACAAATAGTAGAATTCGGATGGATTAAACACGATCTGAGCACCCAAAGGCAATCAAAAAAATAAAAGACCGTACAGTATTATGTGCTAATCACTGATCAGAACGCTATTTTCTCATCTTTAGTGTATATGTGATAATCCTGAAAAAATGCTAGTCTTCTAGGAGAAAGCATCACGCATAGGGCCTAGACATTAAAAATGATGTATGTACATTTGGGCTGATATGAGGCGAAATTTCGAAGACATACTCGTAAAACCAAACGGAAAATTTCATATATTTACATAGAGTGATAGACTAGGGAGATGCCGTTTTTTAGTTCGTGGGGAGGCAAATGGCTAATCGAGCTCTCATCGAAAGTGATAGCTTAATAATTTGATTTAAATCGCACAAAGTCATTCAGTCATACGGTTAGCTAAGTGAACTCAAGTGAACATTTTCTGCTCGTCATTTAAATGCATTTAACGATGATCAAAATCAATGCATAAAAGGATTGAAAAATAATTGACTGTAGTTTTACTTCATTCGGGAGCTTTCGCGATTAACTTATGGTTCTTAAACGCATTTAAAATCTTTTACTAGATTAGCATAAAACGCAAGGGACAGCGAGTGAGCTCGACATTATTAAGCTCATTTTAATTTTTTATGTCAATAAAGCTTTTTTAAGTCTTAAGTGGTTGTTTGACTTTTAGCACGACATATGTACGCATTTATACGAACATATGTAATAACGTAAAGTTTTTAAGCTGGAAATAAAAGTGCGGTTTCTTCGACGCTTATTCTTTTATTAGGCCATTCTATCTAACTAGTAATTAGATCGTCAAAGTTAAAATGGCTTCCCTGCCTATGTATATTAAGGACTATCCCTGAACGGGCAGAAAAATAGTACTTACGTCGAATGTAGAATAGAATGCAAAATTTCATAAGGTTCTTGTGGACAGTCACATAAGAAGAAAAATAGGGTGCATTACATAACACAAATCAAGTATTAACATTTAGCACATACAACAAAAAAGCACAGTGACGCCTTTCCTCGAATGAGCCGTTATGTCTGTGCTAATTTCTGAAATTTTCCGTTTGCGCGGGGTTTCAGTAAAAATAGGGTAAAAACGATATTAGTCCGTGATTTCCGGTAAATAAGGCACTTCAACAAGAAATCTTTCTGTTCAAGCCATTATTTTGCCTCAATTCTCCCAAATTTTTGATTCCGCGGGGAAGGAGGTACGTAGCTCTTAATGCTCTACTGGAACATAATTTCTGAATGTCAGTCGGTACCGTTGATCCTATTTTTTTGAGAAGATTTAATGATAAGACTGATTAAGCCATGGTCTAGGTTTGATCGCTATTCCCGACAAATATTAATCCGTACCCCGGATGTCAAATCCGTCAGTTCAATTGAAAACGGTCGTAAGAAAGCATACGAATTTGCCTTAGACTGAACTTAATTGTGATTTGCACTAGACAAACAACAGTTTCTGGTAAAATTACTTATTGTTGACATGATTCGTCCAAAAGCACGCGAAAGGTGTTGAATTTAGACTATAAATATCACTAATTGTAAGCACTCATGGGCGTGTAGGGGGTGGTTCGGGGATGCAGCCCCTCAGAAGTTGAAATACCCTCCTATAAAATATAAACCCCCCAGATTTTGAATTTTGAAATTTTTGTTTTCTGCTTTTTTAGCGATTTTTTGATGCCATTGGATAGTGCTCCATGAGAAACGTCGAAAAATGGTGTTTTTTCGCCATACGACCACTTTTAAGACCATTTTTTGACCTTTGAAAATTTTTTAACCCCCTACCCCTAATTTTGGTGCTGCCCACCTATGATTGTAAATGTATGCTCGCACAAGCAATGCAAATTTTTTGCACTAAGTAAAAATAGAAAAATTGTATCGAAGAAAATTCCATGGACACATGTTTTTGTTGGGGTATCCAAGCGTATTATAGATAACCTACGCGCCTGCATAAATTTCTAATTAAAATTCTTGGTCCGGCTCCAGTCCACTACCCCGACATATTAACCCCCTACAGCTGTAACGGTACACATCTGGGAGGTGTAGTCTTTCTAAAAATGGATAATAAAAAAATCGATGATTGTTTTTTTTCAATTTTTTTGTTTACTGCGGATGCAAAGTTCATAGCACTATAACATATAGCTGGTGGTTTTGTTCGATTGTGCCCCACCTGTTCGAATATCCCATTTCTTCAAACTTCCTGACTCTTCGAAATTTCCACTACAAGTGTCTCAACCATAAGTGGGCAGCAAGAAAATTCTGGGGGGTGCAAGATTTTTGAAGGTCAGAAAATAGCCTTAAAAATGGTGATGTGGCGATAAAAACACCATTTCTCGACGTTTCTCATCAAGCACTATCCATTGGCATCAAAAAATTGCAAAAAATTTTTAAAAAATTGAATTCTGGGGAGAGGATATTTTAATTTCTGCGAAGGGAATTATTTTGGTTTCTGGAAGGGGGCTGCATAACCCCAAACCCCCCCCGCCCAGGTGTGGTCTCAACTCTACGAATGTCCCATCACTTCGTTTTCACTATACAATGAATAATTTAGAGATTTTTGAACTTCCCTGAACGGACTAGAAGGATTCAGAATATAGGACATAGCTCATTAGCAAGAACATTAAATTTTCTAGGTATATACCGAAAAAATGTTGAAATAAGTCAGAAACTCACGTAATAATAGCTGCAAACATCAAAAGCTATAGTATGACAGCCTCTCTGGCGGGCATATTGAAAAACTGGAATTCTTTAGCAAATCAAACAAATAGAGTATCATTCGAACGAGCTTTTTTGGGCTTTCTAAAACGAGCTTAAACATTTTAAAATATAAGAAATAGCGCGAGTAAAATGCATACCTTTTGGGGGCAGCCATATTAGAAAAAAATTAAATTGAAATTGCAGGACAAACTATTCAGATTCACGGAAAAGAAAAAAGGTTGAAATTAAGAGCACAAAAATATGTAACTATTTTGCTATCTTTCAGAATATGAAACTTGACCTGTATACTGTAATGACCAAGCAAAGTTGGAACACTTTTTCGAGCGTGGCATACTGTAGACATCAGATAGCTATATTTTTTAGCAATCTAAAACACTTGATTTCATAAAAATCCATTCAGTGCTCCTTGACTTCATCCCAAAAACCTCACTTCACTGAAATGAGTTATTAGATGGTGAGCAGGTTCATCATATTTAACCGACTGTCACACTGTAAGCAAGTTATAACATAAAACATGGACTAATTTTTTAGCAAGCTGAATGAATTGTGATCATTTATGTATTTATTTTACTAAGAAATTCCAGTGAATCAAAAGTTATACGCATAAATGTACTAGAATTCTCAAATTGTGTGAGAACGACATGCCATCTAATCGGATGTCCTACCTCTTGAAATTCCCACCTCTTCAAATGTCGCACCTCTGCGAACGTCCCACATCTTCAGATTTACCATGTCTTTTAATGTCCCATCTCAATGAACATTTTAATAAGGTTTATGATCTTGCTGACATAGAAAAAATTAACGAACTTATATTGCCATTTAATTTAAGAAAAGGTGTGTCACTGCTCAAAATGAAATCAGTTGTTTGGGTGTGCATGATGCGGCTCCTAAATCGTAAAACATTTAACAATCTAAGAAATTTGTGAAAACTAAGCATGTCGTTTTCAGCTTAACATGAATGATTAAACAGTTTAAAATGCCAAGATCAAAAAAGCTGCAAGAAACCATACTTCAAAACAAATTTCATTGGAAAGAGCGTGCAATTTTCTATTATTTACAGGAAAGAAATTCGACCATTATAAAGCAATTAAGTTTTATAAATTATAATGTATAAAAAACGCACTTTTTTAATTACAGTAACTAAAATGGAAGCCATATTGAACTTTTTTTCCACTTATACAAAGCAAACAAACATATAATCATTTGGGAGCTCTTTTCGAAATATGCTTAATATTTAGATTATGTGAAGTAGTAAGACAGCCACAGCTTAAAGTATTATTTTTCCAATATGGCTGCCCCCATAAACAAATTCGTTTTGAGCAAACGGAAATAATGAGCGATTCGTGTTTAACCTCGCTTATTGCACAAGAAAGCCCATCTAAAGACGCAACTATTTTGCTACTACCGAGCTTTCTACATACAGTACAAAGCAAATGGGAGCTACGCCAGTTTTCGCTTTTTTAATGTTTCAGGCTACAGTAACAAGAAATTTCATTCTTTTCCGGCAAAATAGTTGCACAACAAAATTTTCTATCTATAACAATTTCGTTTTTTGATATTGGAGCAGTGGTTCCTGAGATTTACTCAGCAAACTTAAAAGGTATGAAACACTTTTTTGAGTGATCATCAACCACTTTGTGTTTGAGGGCTCTTGGTAAGCTTATTACTGTAGTGTCTGACTTAAAAGTACATAGTGCTGAAAGGTCTTTGATTGCTGATTTTCAAATGCATATAAGTATGTCGTATTATTATTTAGCTCAAGTATAATAAGCCTTCAATGCTAATTTTGTTGCAGTGAAAACGATGTGTAATGTATGATAATCCTATGAACCACAATTTAATCATGAAAAGCGAGATATTGCTGACGACAAATCTATGTCTATCCAATCATATGCATAAGATATTGTGGACAGTGGCGGATCCAGGATTTTCCAAAGAACGGGGGGGGGCGGTACCCCTATGGGGGGCGGAATCCTGACTTGAGCGGAAAAATTAGCTGTTTTAACCCAAAAATCGTTCATAAATCCTTAATTTTGCGCACTATTTTGGGCCGATGGGGAGGCGACCGCCCCCCGCCCCCCCCTAAATCCGCCCCTGATTGTGGATATCTTTTAATTTCAATTAACAGAATATCGAACACGTGTAAATTAGAAAAGGTAGGACGTTCAAAAAGATAAGACATTCGAAGAGGTTAGACATTCGTAGAGATAGAATATAAAATGGTGTAGGATTTTTTAAGACTATTATTTCCATTTTGAGTCATTATTCGAAGGAGTGGGACATTCAAAGAAGTGGGACACTCGAAGAGGTGGGATTTTCTATATCAATTAATTTCCATTTTTAATAACTTAGCTTAACACCAGGGACGTTCGAAGAAATGGGACGTTCGGAAAGGGGGAACGTTCGAAGAGATGAGACATTCGAGGAATTGTGAATATGCCTTTTAGTTCCACTGCTTGTAAGCAATTAAGTATCAAAGCCTCAAACAGTTTATTGGTATTAAATTGTTAAAGAAAGAATTCTCTAGATGCCTAATGGTTGTTTTTTGAATTTCGTATTACTTCTCGAGTGGGAGTGTAAAGTGTGTAAAAATCTGTGAGTGTAAAGAAAGACATAATTTAGTAACGTTTGCGTCTTCTTCATGTCTGCTAACAACTCCGGTCACGAGTCCCTAAAAATTTGTTCGAATTGAAATGTGCTATGACTCATTTGCTACTTTTCGTTTACCAGTAAACTTTTCTGCACTCAGTACAAAGTTAGGTATAAAGTTTTAAAGTTTACGATGTAGTATAGGTAAAAAAAGGGGTTTTGTCTAAGATTTCTCCACGAACATCTTCGATTATAAACCGGGGCAAGTTTGATAGAATAAATATGAAGTACATTCTAAGCGCTACACATCGCGGCAAATTGCATGGAAAAACACAATATTGACGGAATGGGACGATTTGGCGCCTGCCAGTTTTACGCCGCCGTTTTGGCGCCGCCATTTTGGCGCCAACCCAATTTGACGCCGCCGCTTTGACGCCGCCGTTTTGGCGCCAACCGAGTTTGGCGTTGCCGGATTGGCGCAAAGACAGTTTGGCGCCGCCATAGAGGAAAGATCAGAATTCCTGTGCAATAAAGAGAACATTTTTTCAAAGTTTTTCATGAAAGGTATCACCGTGGAAGAAAGCAGATTTTAAACAGAAAAGTTGCAACTTTTACGGGCACAATTTCGAAATAGAGGACCCATGCTTTTCACAGCATGTACAAAGTATGTATTTGAAGCATAATTGCTTACTCGCCCATTTAGAAAATTTTATGAAGAACATGATTCTTTTATTCCCCTTATTCAAAAGATCGAAAAATTCATTTTAAACCTTTTACATTCTGTAAGTAGAAAGCACGGGCCCTCTATTCCGAAATTATGCCACTTTTACGACTGAGGTAAAATGTTACGGCATGGTCGACAACTACAATTTATCACACGTGATGAGAAACACTACTATTTATTTCGGTTGGAAAAAAATCTATGTCAGGATGAATTGATGTGTTTTTGACCGAAATTTTCAGCTAAAGTCAAAGTCAACTTGCCACAACCATATAGGTCACTGCAAGTACATTTCTTTGTATTCGTAAATCGCGCGTTGATTGCAAACACTGTCTTTGACATGGTAGTGGAACTTTGCGAACTTACTATAGTCTGTTCGAATTTTCATGAAACCTCAAGACGTAAATGGCAGGGTATACTCTGACGGCTTACCGTAAAAATTTGCAGACGCCAAAAGTCTCACCAAAAATCGAACCAACTATATGTCGACATTCGTAAAGCTTTCACCTTTTTATCACTTTGCTATGCAGTATTTACAATAAGCGTGCGATTTATAAACGCAAATAGGAGTACCTGTGACCGAGGTGCGACAAGTTACAAGTGTATATATGTTTTTCGTTATTTCATGTAGTGAATGAAAAACCTTTTCCCAGGTTCAGAAAAATGCAGACAAAAACCTGACAGGATGAAAAAGCAAACAGTATAAGAGGTACATATGACGCTAAACCAGCAGCACCAAAAAGTTTGGCGCCAAGCTGGCTCCGCCAGACTGGTGGCACCATACTGGTGGCGCCAAAATGGGTTGGCGCCAAACCGGCATGGCGCCAAAACGTCATAGACCCCAATATTGAAGTACTTAGCGAGGTGTAAACTTCAAAATCAGGGGTGTAACTTGGTAAGAAAAGACGTTTTTTTCCTCTTTTGATTGGACAATATGTCCAGCAGGCTGCAGAACAAAAGTTTTTCCTCCCAAATGTACTACTGTAGATAGTTTATATACACGCGTCATGTGATTTCAAACGGAACATTCTTTACTGTTTCGGAAGAGACCTAATATTCGCAAAGTTACAAACTTTCATGTTTGCCATTTTGGATCCGGCGCACTAGTCGATAAAGCAGCGAATATTCGGTGTCGGACAAAGGGTTCGTCTCCCAAGAAAAGCGAGACGATTCACCTACTCCGCCGCTATCGGTCCCACTAGCAAAGTCACATTCGCTCCTTCGAGGTACGTTATGTGAGCTATCCTGTAGATTCAATCAATATCCCCTTTTTCTCTCAAATTAAAAACATAGGCGACGTGACCGCTATTCCAGTTAAGCCTGTGTTCAGATCGAAAAAATCAATATTGTATATCTGCGCCTTCTATCTAAATTCTATTGGTTACTTTCTCCACTGTCAAAAGAATTTTGAGTTCTAGAATATTCAGATAGTCATATTCAGTCTGCTTGTTACTTTCGTCTTGTACAGAGTGGCGTCTAGTTTTCAGCATTACCGCGTTATATTTTGTTTTGATTTTAGTGTACATAAATTTAGCAGTTAGCCTACTTAGAGATAACATATATCACAGGTAGAGCGAGTTTCGTGGACGGCCCTGCTATTTGCTACAGCCTAGCTAATTCAGGTGAATGTTTTAGAAGTATTTATTTTCTAAAAATCATAAAAATTATATCGTATTTTTATGTAAGACGACTGGCTGGTCTAGAGCTCTTTGTTGTTGTTATTTTCAATGTTTAGAGTGCAATTAAAAACCAAAACGTTTCGAATCTGGTTGACATTGGAAAAACAAGTTAAAATTACAACTTGAGAATTTTTTGGGTTCTTTAATCCAAAGAGGTCAACTGACCTAGCGTGTAAGGCCGGAGCTACTTAATAACTCCTGTGTTAGGTTTAGGGCGTAGCTGCCAAAATCTCCGATAGGTACCGGTCAGCAATAGTACGACAGAGGAGATTAAGGCCGTAGGATTTTTGAGTGTCTAGAAGGTTGAATACAGGCGTCTCGCCCTTTCAACCCGACCAGCGCTAAAAGTAGCCAGGTACTTAAGTAAGCCCCATAGGTACGTTATATATCCTTTCCGAATTGCTTAGGTATGGAACGACTTCTATAACTTACACTACAAATGACGGGCTACAAACATGTTCGAACCGAATTCCTTAAATTCAAAAGAGAGCAATGTTCAGATTTTTAAAGTTTACGATCTATAGTCTGTTTCATTTAACTTCAAGGTTTTTGAAAAGTTTGAAGCGACTACAAAAAGTGTTTTAAACTAATAAAATAAATAGGATGTTCGTCAGGATGTCGAGTCATATAGAGACGTATACTTGTGTTAAGCCGCATTACTGCATCAAAAGTTAAAACCGCTTTTGTAGCCTGATTCCTGCGGAAAAATTCAGAAGAAAAGCACAAAGTTAAATGAAACAGACTATAGTCGACGGCGAAGTAACGCGTTTATGTCCACTTTTTTCTGCAATTTCTACGTTTAGAACTCAAGATAAGTCGAACAGAATAAAAAAGTATTTTATAAGGGATATACGTCACAGCAAATTGTGTTCATTTATACAAATATTAAGCTTCTTTCGGGAAGTGTAAAGTAAAAAATCTAGAGTGGTAAACGCGTTTCTGTCTTGTTTTTTTCTGCTAACTGTCACGATTATGAGTCTAGACATGATCACAATTTTAAATAAGTGCCAGGAGTCAAACGTCATACGACATTTGGGCACATTAGTTTACACTTACCAGTGATGTAAAGTGGTTTACGTCTAATATTTATTTGTCCTTAGACCATTGTGGTGACTTGATTTTTCAATAAATGTCGACCGTAATGTCAGAATAACGAATCTGAAAAAAATCTTTACACTCGAGGATTGTGCCTAGTTTACACTAAAAATTAACTTAAGTTCTAGTTCTAATTTTTCATTTATTTTTTTTAACAGCGGCAGAATTATAAATCTGACTGTTAGTTTTCTCTACACCTAGTAGTAGTTAAATGTTTACACAATTCGTTTTTTGTAAATGTGTAAAGTTTACAATCGAAATTTATTTTACTTGCAATGTGTTGCCAAACGTAAATTTTTTTTATGTTCCATTAGATCAGCATTACGAATCTGACTGTATGTTTTCTTTATACACAGTAGTTCTGTAAAGTTAACACTGAAAATTATCTATAGGTCCAGAGCTATGCAAAAGCTTTGTTTTAAATGTGATGTAACGTCAGGTTTACGAATCTGAGTTTAAGTATTTTTACACGCAACAATTGAGTAAAATTTTATGCTGAAAACTTATAATCTGTTTCAATAAGTTAAGGCTGTCTTGCTCAAAATAGATAATGCTATGTTCTGAAAAATATTGTTTTCTGCGTCCTTGGATCGCTGATTTACTCTAATCTTGCTATATAGGGTACTAGGAAAGAAAAATGCTCAGCTGGAACAAATAGGACCGATACACTTGTAATTGCGCATCATCAGGGACATATATGTACAAGAAGGGGACTAAAGAAATCTCACCTATGCATGCTTGTGAAAGTCACAAAAATATACTAAAAGTTAGACTTCCGCTAAAAACGCAAAATATCGAAGTATGTTTATTCTTCGGCTTCTGAAAAAAGTGTGCCTTAACAAAACATTGTTTACTGGCTCAGAAAAAGAATTTATGAGGGAAAATTTGAAAAGTTCAAATAACCGATTTAGTATATATAACCATCAATATAAAATTAATGACCATCAATATCAAATTCCTCTTTCAATATATAATCAATATTTAGTTAGTTGACAATAAATTCATAAATGAATTATGGCAAGTGGCAAGCGCACTTACTTGTTAATTCTGCCTCAGGGCAGTGGGTGCCGTGCTAGCGAAAAATGCTCATTACGACGTGTTTTAATTAGTGATTGCTTCATTTCTAAGAATAAGCTATTCATGTCATTTATTCTTACGTCGGAGGTGTAACTACCTTCAAGCTGCGGAATATACTTCGATTTTGGCGTTTTCTTGACGAAGTCTAACTTTTAGTAGATTCTTACAACTTTCACAGGCCTACACAGGTAACTTATCCCTAGTCCACTCCCTCCTTTTATGTTCTTAATGATGCGCAATTCTAGGCATATTCGTTTAATCTGTCCCATGAGCATTTTTCTTTGCCAGTTTCGTTTATACTTGGGGGACCTGCAAAATTGCTGTTGCGTCAAATAAAACGACCATTATTCCCCCAAAACCTTTGAGGAGTGAGATGACCTGCTAAATTTTTGGCTAGACGGGCATGTGCAAGATTTTTCAATTATCCCACCGACGACTCAATAACACCAGAGCATAATTGTTAATCGTTAAAATAACGTTAGTTGCTGGATAATGAAGCGTTATTCTTGAAACTTGGGTGGGATACTTCTCACAGTGAAAGAATGCTTTGATTTTTCCCATCGAAGCGAAAAATTAGAAAGAACGTTAAATTCGTTTTTTGACTGTAATATTATTGCCAGTGAATTCTAAATTGCAGTTTTAGCTTCAGCACAAAAATTCTCTACCAGATTGTGTAAAAAGTAGAAAACTTTATGAAGAATATTATGCTGAAAAATCTGTTTTGAAAATTAATTATATATAAATAACGTTAACGTTTAACAACGCTACCCAGTGACAGGATACATCTTCTCTGTGGTGCGTCTATTAGAGCACCAGGACGTCGACGGTATAGACCCTAGTTCGAAATTTCGAACCCCTCCACAACCATGTCTAACTCGGCCAAAGACACCAAATGACTGCCATATTCAAATCCGATGTTTTTATAAATGCATGTTGCACATGTGCTGCACAGTGCGCAGCACACGTGTACACTGTTAGGTAATAGTGTACCTATATATGTCTGCTAAAGATATAATGAACTATGCCAACACTAGGTCCCAAGCAATTGCTAGATCCTGGATTACCTCACAGTGTACACGTGTGCTGCGCACTATGCAGCACATTTGCAACATGTATTTATACAAACATCGGATCTGAATATGGCAGTCATTTGGTGTCGTTGGCCGAGTTGCATGGTTGTTCTATGCACACTGTGCAACAAAACATTGTCAAATAATTTTACATTAAAGAGGCATCTTCGCTATTACACCCCTTAATGGATACATCAAACAGTGATACAGAAGATGACAAAACTGTCACTTCAGAAGAAGAAGGTGAAGAAGAAGGCAAACGGGAAAAACGAGAAATAGAGGAGAAAGAGGAGGACCAAGAGGGTTCTGAGGACGAAGAAAGATCAGACAATATTTCGGATAGTGATGATGAGCCGGATATCAAAAGTGGTCGGAAGAATGAATTCTGGCGTGCAATAATGGAGAATGCTGTTCGAGACATGGCAGTTAATCCAGATACTGCTGAAAAACTGAGCAACCCACCCTTCTTCAACGCTTTTTTGTCAAAGCTTTACTAAAATTATGAAGGACATGTTTTCCTACAAAAAGCGTTGGAAGAAAGTGATCTAGATACAAAACTGTCTGCAACAGCAGACTTTTTTAAATCAAAGCTGAACTTTGGGGGTACTGAAGCAATAAAGATGGCGTGGAATTCTCGAAAGCATCTATTCAAGAAACTTATCAGTAAAAATGCCGATATCCTGTCTGATGAATTACAAGAAAGGCAAGAAGATAATGAAGATACGCAGTGAAATTCCAAATAGTCGAGAAACAACGTCAGTCCAAGACTACAATGATATGCTAAAAAGATATTGAAAGCTAAAGATTTTCGATTAACAGGATAAATTATCAAAAGGTCTTATACCTGCGTCTATGAAATGTATGGTTGATTGCACGATCGTATGTACCACTCACTGTACTGTGCAATGCTCCATTACTTAGCTGAAAAGTAAAAAACTTGGTGAAGAAAGTGACAATGTCATGATAATGAATTTAAGATTATTCACATGAAAAAGATAACATTCTAAAAGTGATAATAGTTTCTAGGACCCGGTACAGCTCCAGAGAAAAGGTACATCTTCTTTGCATCCACTTTGTGCACTAATGTGCCACGATGTGCGATTATTAAACTGCACTGTGTTGCACAGTGCAATGCACACTTACGCACACTGGGTAGCTGGCGGGCAGTTATTTTTTTTGTATTTTCTTATGCCTTAAGCAGAACCCCCAGAGTTTGATCGCTGCCCTTGTATGCTTACATGCCTCTAATTGATGAATTAGTGAACAGGCACTATTTTGAATAAAAATTATGCCCTATTTACTACTTTTCCAGCATGACGTTCACAGTTTCTTTGTATTAATTGCCTTAATTCGTATTTTGTTTATTTTTATTATATTGATGGAAACTCTGCACACTTTTTTCGAAACTCTGTACGCTCTAGAGATCAAAATAGTTGACATAGATGAGGTGATGTGCTCATCGATATTTTTTGTAAAAACATTTGCGAAGTAAAACTCAGCTTCTGGACTTAAAAATTCCCATAACTTGAATAACACACATAGATCTCCTCTTTTTAGGCGTTTTCTGATGTACTTTGAGAAGCCTAAAGCAGCATTCTCATCAAGTTCGAGCAATGCTTGCCTATAATGATTGCTCATTTTTGGCCAAAGATAACCCCCAATTGCATCATTAGACAAATAGGTATATTGTGATAAACGATGTAGAATATGATTGAAAAAACACTGACCAGTCTCCATTTTTCATATCAAAGTAGGACTAGAATTATTATTTATAACTTCACTAGGCTAGTGATCCACGAATCGAATTTAGGAGGGTAACCACGCCACCGCACTAAATAGTCCGTTTTTCCAGCACGTTTTCGAGTTTTCAGAATTTTATCTACAATAAACAAATCTTTTGCTGATACATCAATTTTTTGCAATTCTTGTTCGTAAAAAATACCCTCCAATTTTTCGCCCTTCTGGTCTTTTAACGAATAGACGGGTGGGGTGCGTGCGAAGCTTTCACCAACTATAAAATACTCTTCGGTCCAATTTGGCCAAACCCCTTTTTCGAACGTTCGCTTAACTTTACTTATACGAACTTTATCGCCTATATTAAATTTAAATTTTACGGGCTTAGGTGGCGCTACTCTAAATGCCTTATTTAAAATTTCTAGCTCATTTTTCTCGCTAACATTTACAGGG
This sequence comes from Mermis nigrescens, assembly GCA_036768485.1. Classification (NCBI taxonomy): domain Eukaryota; kingdom Metazoa; phylum Nematoda; class Enoplea; order Mermithida; family Mermithidae; genus Mermis; species Mermis nigrescens. Next base: position 96,433 of record JAVLUZ010000010.1, read on the forward strand.
GCTACGCCTATAGTTCTATGCACCAGAATTATTATAATTTTCAGTTAGCTTATCAATAACGTCAATGTACCTATAAGTGTTGTTATGCGTAAAGTATCTCCACATTTTTTCTTTGAGGGTTCGATTAAACCGTTCGACCACGCTGGCCTTCATTTCGCTTTTGGTTGTAAAGAAATGCACATCTTCCGATTTTAGAAACGACTGAAACTCTTTGTTCACAAACTCCTTACCCGCATCCGTTTGCAGTTTGTATGGTTTTCGGCCACTACTTAAAATGTCCTTAAAAGCATTAAGAATATCTTTTGCGTTTTTGGTTTTCAGGGGAACCACCCATGCGTATTTTGAAAATAAATCTATACAATTGAGCAAGTACTTAAAATTATCGTTATGTTTGGCCAGAGATTGAAGGTCTACGAGGTCGGCCTGCCACTGTTCATCAATCGCACTCACAATCACTTTATTTCGGCTATACTTTTTAAAAGCCGGCTTATGCAAAGAGTAGGTGGGTTGTTTAGCTAACCACGATTTTACCTGGGACAATTTAATGCGCGGGTGAAGCTTGCGGGCTTTAGTGAACAAATGGTGGGCTCCCGAGTACCCCGTTTTTCGGATCATAGTATAATTTATTGAAGATTTTATTCATTTTTCAAAAAAACACGTTGTTGTTTCAACGTGGATTTTCTTTATTTATTCATTTACAACACCATATTAACTTTACGCGACAAAGTATCTTCATACAAATTTTCCCACATATTTTTAGCATTCATATCAAAATGATGCCACAAGTCGTGCAGTGAGATCAACTTTTTATCTAGGGTTGGCTTTAAAATTTTTACCCTGCGGAAGTTGTACAGTATTTCATTTTCACGATTAATTATACACTGTTTCAAGTACAAGGCGAAAGTCCAAAATGCTTTCTTTTCTTTGCTCTTTCGTTCCTCCTTGAACGCTTCGGTAAGCTGGCTCCAAAAGCAGTTGCCAATACGTTCCACATGACGGACGTTGATGAATCTGAGCGTTGCTTTTTCGATGAGTCTGTCGACAAAGTGATGGTAGGCTAGTTCGCCAGGAGATGCCATTGCTTATATATTAAAAAGCTAGCTATAAAATAGCGTATACGCCACCCATACTTATGGACTCTTATTTATAGACTTTCAGGCAGGCCTGTGGGCTTCTGCGTCCTGCTCCATGTACCTCGCAATCACTCGATTGCCTGCTTCTTGCATGGCGCGGTTAAACTCGCAGCACCGGGGGCACATTTGAACGCTCATGTACCACCTACCCCCATTAGTTTCGAAAAAGTCGCGTTCCGAAGACGCTTTTTGACAAAAATAGCAGAGTTGAACCATGAGCGCGTACATGGGTCGCTCCAGATTCCTACCACACAATTGCAGGGGTGGTTTGATAGACCTACCATACGGTTTTTTCTCCTCCTCAACAAAAGGACGTTGTTTCACTTCTTTAACTTCTTCCATTTTTTGAAAATAATTCTAATTTTTTCCTCACTCGAAAATTTTTCATATTTATAAACTTTGAACATGTTTAGACACGCCTAAACGTGTTTGGACGTGTTTGGGTATATACAGTTCAGTAAATGACTGTCTATAAATAAGAAGTTGAATAACAAAGGAGACAAGCACCACAATGGATCTTAATCAATATTGCACAGTGGATGAACTTGCTTCTGTTCCCGTTCGTAGATTCAGAACAACAGCAAAAGCATATTTACTTAAATTTGCAAACATACACGAATGCCAAAACCTATTTAAAGAATTGGAACCTATTTTTGAGAGCGCTATTCAGAAAATGTTACTCGACTGTCCTCCTGAAAACATGGTTGGCTTTGAAATCACACATCCAAGCTTGTTCGAGCCTGTAATTGTACCATTCACTAAACGTAAAAATGTGAATTCCGACAAAGTTTTTAGTATAATGGAGAAAGTGTCTCAATCAAAGAAGGAATTCAACTTCAGTGAGAATATGGCTTTTAAGCTCATTATTGTAGACCATAAACCACAATGGGGCATGGGCCCCTCTATTGATTTTACAACTGTAAAGGAATTCTGCAAAAATAAGGGAAAATTTATTAAAACTGCATCTAGAGATAATTTATCACTACCCCGAGCTATTGTAACAGGAATAGCAAGGCTAGACTCAGACCCCCAGTGGGAAACTATTCGGAAAGGCGATAAGCGTCGCCACACTCTGCAAAAGCAGCTAGCATTAGAGTTGATGAGCAGAGCTAATCTAAGTGTAGAAGCAAATAAGAGGTATGGCTTAGATGCTGTAGAACAAATTCAAAATGTCTTAACGCCAAATTACCAAATAAAGGTTTACTCGGGCAAAATGTTGTACTATGAAGGGCCTGCTGCTCAGAAAGTCGTCAATCTGTATGCAGTCAATGGGCGCTATGACCTCATCACCCATATGCCTAACTGGGTGTAAATGTTCGAATGCACTGTTGCATCAGATCTAATTTTGGTGTCACAACACGCATAACACATCACTGATAGAACGCGTTTAAGCAAGGACCAGGAAGTCGAGCATATATATATATATATATATACTCAGCTCATTACTGCTTAAGTTTAGTTGCATAATGTGTCTAAGCAAGTCATACACTGCTACATAAATTTCTATAATGCTTAGGCTTGGTTTACACCGTCCTTGGGCGTAGTTTTGTCTTATTTTAGCACATTTAAGGCATATTTAAGCCCACGCGGCAGTGGATACACACAATACGCATAGGCGTATTGATGTGTTGCAAGAGCGGACCACTGCATATAAGTATTGCCGGGGGATGCGTTGGGGGACTCCCCCTCCCCTCCTCCCAGGGCGTGCCTTGCTATGAGCGTGCCTATGATTGAATCAGCATGTCAGACAATAAATTATCATTGAAAAATACTTTACACATGCAACAAGCGGTGCTGTGGATATGTCCAAACACACTTAGACTTGTACTGGGATGTCCACATGCACATATACTGGGATGTCATACAACGTCTCACATACATTCTAGGCTTAATTTAGACATTAGTTCAGGTTTAGTCTAGTTTTAATCTTAGTTCGAGTTTAGTCTTAGTTTATACTTAGGCTTACTTTACATTTAGGTCTACTTTACACCTAGGCTTTATTTAGACCTTAGTTCGGGTTTAATCTTAGTTTACACCTTAGTTCAGGTTTAGTCTTAGTTAACATTTAGTTCGGGTCTAGTCTCAGTTTAGCTTAGGCTCTATTTACCCTTCCACTCCTCAACTATGTCCTCATATGTTATAGCGTTAGTCTATGCTTAACCATTGTCTATCCTTAACCATTGCCTATCCCTAACCATTGCGCCCTGGCCTCTACCTCAGGGCGCAAGGCTCCACCCCCTCGCCTATCCTTAACCATTGTATATGTTATAGCATTAGCCTATGTTATAACATAGGCTATTTTTAAGAATTGCCTATCCTTAACCATTGCCTATGTTATAGCGTTGCCATCTAGGGGGCCAGGTATAACTACTCACAAACGGCATAAAAACCTTAGACCTCATACAGAAAAGAAGACCAAAAAGAAAAAATCATCTTAAACCAATAAATTTCAAATAATGTACCATACTACTTTGAGAATCAAAATAGAATAAATACTTTCTTCATTTAGAACCATTCGTGATTGAAATCGATTCAGCGGATTCTATAGGTCTTAAGCAATAGATGCAAATCACGGCCGACCTGGCAGGTCAACCGGTCAATGGGTGCATAGTTTCCCAAGGTCGTAATTTCAGGGAGTGAAATCCGAAAATTTTGATCGACTAAATTTAAAGTTCTGTTTTTTTATCGCTGAATCAAATATTTGCCGATTGTAGACGAACAACTTTTTCAAAATGTTCCGTATAACGTCAGGATTACGATCCTGAGTGTATGGTGTTCTTAAGACATAGTATTTCCGTACAGTCTTCGCTGAAATTATTTGATTGGTGTCATTATTATAATGGCATGGTCCGTATGTGCTTACCGACTGATTTATTCAGATCGTGCTAATTAAAGTAGCGTACTAGCAGAGAAAAATGCTTCGATGGAACATAAAAGACGAATATTCTTGGGATTATGATCTACCTGTTGAGATCATCAAATTCAAACTTTTTGTGAAAAATTTTTTCTTACTTAAAATGCGCTATAAAAAGTGTCGTGCTTGATCGCGTTTGAGCCAAAATAATTGTGATTCCTTTGAAAATTTCTGCCGGTCGGTCTCCTGAATGCGGCGCTGGTAAGTGGTGTCTCTGGGTATCCTTGGGAGCGGGGGTAGATGGTCTCCAGTTTTGGTCAAAAAATCTCTAAAAAGCACCTAAATATGGTCAAAAAATCAAGTTTACGTCGAAGAAAGTGGTCAAACATTTTCTGATTTCTGAGGTTGGGGGAAAACATCTGGATCGGGATCCCCCACCCCCTGTGACATAGCATGTCCATTCCTAATATCTCCCTATGTGCATTTTTAGTGTGTATGCTAGGCTTTAAAATGAACGATTTACCATGTTGTACTCATTTCTTCATGTTAAACTGTACATATTCTACTTTGCACAACTTACACTTTACATCCTTCAGTACGTTATTTCTCCCTTTTTTGTCTATAGCGTTTTACGGTTCATCGACTACGTTAAAGATTCCCGTATCTGACCAATTATTCACATCGACTGGTCACGTAATTCAGAACGGATTTCCGCGTCAAAGGTCAATTTCGTCTCCTCTTCCCGCCGTCGACTATAGTTATTTTACATTTCCGTCCAACGGAGCGGTGCTTTTTACGTCGACTTCTCGTTCACTTGTTTAAAATTACTCGGAATTAAATTGTCCTAACTGGATCTCTTCAAATAACTTCGTTCTATTTCTTGAATCGCTGAAAATCACTTCTACACCGCTAAAACACGCGTCTGTAAATTGGGTACTACCAGACATGCACAGCATGGGAATTCTGGAGGAGGCGTTGGGGTTCAAATTTTAAAGCGCCTCTTTTGGGCCCGAAAATGGTGGGTGCGAGTCAAAAACATTTTTTCGGCGTTTCTGACGATGCTCTACCTTGCTAAAGCATAAAAACGAAACGATTCTGCAAAAAATGAAGAAAATCGAAGAAATTGAACAAAATATAATCAAAACATGAGATGTATGGTGCGAAGCGCCGAAAGTCGACACTTTTGAGCAAAAATCTGGTTAAAAGGCTTATAAAGCAACTTTTTACGAATTTTCAGAAAATTTTGAGAACTTTAAAAAAATCGCGAATCAGTAGGTATCAGGTGGTTAACAAAATATCTAGGGGGTGGAAATCCTAGCCTCAGATCATGTATGGATGCTACTGCATAACGTTAAATTTGTCATTTGAGGCTTAAACCCGTGCGAAAATTTTTACACTCAAAACTGAGTGTGTAAAGAAGGTGTAAAGTTTTGGAGTAACGTTATAACATATAGCGAATTTTGGGGGTTTTTTGCCGGGCTTGTGGACAACTCGGTATTGACTCTTCAAATAATTTAATGGCATAGATTTGTAGAGGAGGAATTCTGCAGATGAAAATTTTTTTATTTTTTCGAATTTCGCTTTAGTTCTCGAATGGGAGTGTGAATAGTGCGAAAATCTGGGGGTTTAAAGACACATTTTGGTCGAGTTTTCGAGTTGTTTATGTCTGCCAACAACTCCGGTCATGAGTTTTAAGGAATCTTTTCCGACAGAAATGTACTACGGATCAAGGGCTTTCTTGTGCTTACCAGCAAACTTTTCTACAATCAATACGCAGTAAGTAACAGGGTTTAAACTTAATACTTTAATCGATGAGTAAAAAAACAGATTTTGTCCAAGATTTCTCTGCAAACTTTTCCGGTAATGAGTTGGGATGATATCGAATAAAATAGAAATAATACGTCGAAGTAAGCCGCGTTCAAAAAACGTAACATTGAATTTTTTAATGGGGTGTAAAGTTCGAAATCTGAGGTGTAAAATGGCCGAAAAAACAGGTTTTTTTCGTGTTTTGATTGGTTAATTATATCAAGTATTTTGCGGTACATAAGTTTTGCACATACAAACCTACTACAATCAAAGGGCTACAACCTGGCCTAAACCGAATTTATTTACATTCAATGGGACGTTTGGTTCAGATTTTAAAAGTTTACAATGTGGTGGACAATGAAAAATGCGTTTTTGTCAATTTTTTTGTCCGCCACTTTCTCCTTGGAAGTCGAGCGAGGTCGAATAGGATAAAAATAAAGTACTTTCTAAGGGTACGCGTCACAGCAAATTGCATTTCTTTACATCAATATTTAGCTTTTTTAGGAGGTGTATAGTCAAAAAATGGAGGAGTTGAACGTGTTTCTGTCTAGTCTAAAAATGAACCAGAAACCAAATGTGATATGCCAATTTGTTTGCACTCAACAGTGGTGTAAAGTGGTTTACATCTGATATTTATTTGTCCCCGGGCCATTGTGGAGACTTAATTTTTCCATATATGTTAATCGTAATAACAGAGTAATATCAGAATTACGAATCCGACTGAAATTTTATTTACACTCTGTAGTTGTGTAAAGTTTGCACTGCATATTAACGTCTAGGTCTAGAGCCTTGCAGAAGCTTGATTTTTTCCAAAGTCTAAAAATGTACCAGGAATCGAATGCGGGACGCCGCATGAGCAAGTTTGCTTACACTCATCAGTGGTATGAAGTAGTTCACAACTGATGTTTATTTGTTCTCGGGTTATTGTGGAGACTCAATTTTTCCATAAATCTTATCGTTATATCAAAGTAATATTAGAATTACGAAACGGACTTAAATCCTCTTTACACTATGTGTTTGTGTAAAGTTTACAATGCATATTAACTTTATTTCTAGAGCCTTGCTGAAGCTTAATTTTTCTATTTAAAATGTTCTACGTAAAATCAGAATTCGGGAATCTGACTGTTAGTTTTCTCTACACCAAGTACTTGTGTGAAGTTTGCACCATTCAATTGTTGTTAATATGTAGTTTATACTACAAATTTATTTTACTTCCAAATCTGAGCGTTAGTGTTCCTTACACTTGATATTTGCGTAAAGTTTATGCCGAAAAACTTTGATCTATTTAAATAATGTGAGGTTGTCTTGTTTAAAAAGTATAATGCTGATGTTAAGAACAAAATTGTTTCCCGCGTTCATGGACTGCTGTCATTTTTGTGGCATGTTACTGTATGTGTTTACTGACTGATGTACTCAAATCATGCTAATTAAAAGTAAGGTACTAACAAAGAAAAACGATCCGAAGGAATAAAAAGGATGAATATACTTGGAATAGTGGATTATTAAGATGTAAAAGAAGGGGACTAGGAAAAAGCTACCTAAAGTCGCAAATCTGCTAAAAATCACACTTTCTCTAAGCAATGCAAAAAATCGAAGCATTTTCTGCGGCCTCTAAAAAGTGCCTTTTTGAAATAATTTTGAAAATTTCTGATAAGAGTGTATAAACGAAATCTATAATGATTACATTTTCAAAATTGCTGGCAAGTAGCAACGCAGACTAGCTTCGTATCCTGATTGTTAGAAAACTAAGTGGTATTGTATTTAAAGTTGTTCTATTTTGTTATAAGCATTATAGCAAGCAAAGCAGGGGCCGATTGATTAGTGCACACAATCATTACGGGTATGCTAGTGCACCTACATTTAGTCTGTTTCAAGTCAACGTACGCGTTTCCTACTGTTTTAAACCAACAATTTCTTCAATTGTCTTGGATGCATCGATGTTTGCTATTTCATTCAATTGGCGTAGAAAGACTGTCAGTTTACTCAATATCATTTCAGTAGTAATGGCCGGCAGCCTGGAGGGCAACGCTGTAGGATAGGCTGTGTTATAACATAGGCGATGACGTAAAAATCTGCTCCCTGAGGTAAGCTGAGGGAGCAACGTTAAAGTATATCGAGCATTTGGACGGGAAAGGAGAGGTGTGTAAGGGGAGGGGGCCCCCACCGCGTCGCCTGTTATAGCATGGTCTATCTTGCAGTGTTGTTCCTCAGGTTGCATGGTCGATCTGGGGGGTGGTGTCGATGAATTTGTTTTGCTAAAAAATGGTATAAATGGCATAAAACAGGCACGTGGCTGGCCGTTGGGGGACCAGCACTGATTTGGGAGGACTATACCCAAAAAGACCAAAAATAACGTTTAAAAAGTCCGATTTTTCTGAATTTTAGGAGAGTCAGGCACCCCATTCCCCCAGATCTACGTGCCTGCATAAAAATTATGTATATGGTCAAGCATTTTTCCGATTTTCGCCCTGTTTTATCTAGAAATTTTTCTATGCTGAGATGCCCCCTCGTGCATGTCTTGTATGTATTATTTACTGTTCGAAGAAAGCACATACACAACAAGTCACAACTAATTTCGCTTCATCTGTCGGTAATTCAGTAGAACATTAATCGCGAAAAGTTGCTAAAATTACAGTAAAAATGAAATAGGCAGCCATATAGATCAGCGAATACATCGGATATGCTGCAAATGTGATCTGTTTCGTTTGATACAGAGAAATACGATATGACAAATCGTCGCGAAAATGACATAAAAAAATCGCAGTAATTTCAAGTATTTTAGGATTTCTAGGCATCTTATCCGTAGATACGAATAGCGGTTCTGGAGAGTCAGCCTCAAAAATAGGCATAAATTGACAGTCATTACAGCAAAAAATTTTAATTTTTATCATTTCCCAGGAACATGGTCCCCTCCCATAGGTGTTCGTCTCGTCTCCACTCATTTGCATGCCTGCATACTACCGAAAACTTTGCCGTTTAAAAACAATTATTGATATTTTTTGTAAAGTCGTGGAAAATTTTTGTCATGTTGTGAAATATTTGTGTCACGTTGTGAAATATTTTTGTCAAGTTGTGAAATATTTTTGTCACGTTGTGAAATATTTTTTGTCACGTTGTGGAAATTTTTTGTCAAGTTGTGGAAATTTTTTGTCAAGTTGTGGAAATTTTTTGTCAAGTTGTGGAAATTTTTTGTCACGTTGTGGAAATTTTTGTCACGTTGTGGAAATTTTTTTGTCAAGTTGTGGAAATTTTTTGTCAAGTTGTGAAATATTTTTGTCAAGTTGTGAAAATTTTTTGTCAAATTGTGAAATATTTTTACGTGCTTAAGCATAGTACTTTTGTCATATTGTGAAATTTTTTTTGTCAAGTTGTGAAAATTTTTTGTCAAGTTGTGAAAATTTTTTGTCAAGTTGTGAAATATTTTTGTCAAGTTGTGTAAATTTTTTGTCAAGTTGTGAAATATCTTTGTCACGTTGTGAAATATTTTTGTCACGTTGTGGAAATTTTTTGTCAAGTTGTGAAAATTTTTTGTCAAATTGTGAAATATCTTTTGTCAAGTTGTGAAAATTTTTTGTCACGTTGTGAAAATTTTTGTCAAGTTGTGGAAATTTTTTGTCAAGTTGTGAAAATTTTTTGTCAAGTTGTGAAAATTTTTTGTCAAATTGTGAAATATTTTTACGTGCTTAAGCATAGTACTTTTGTCATATTGTGAAAATTTTTTGTCAAGTTGTGGAAATTTTTTGTCACGTTGTGGAAATTTTTTGTCAAGTTGTGAAAATTTTTTGTCAAGTTGTGAAAATTTTTTGTCAAATTGTGAAATATTTTTACGTGCTTAAGCATAGTACTTTTGTCATATTGTGAAATATTTTTTGTCAAGTTGTGAAAATTTTTTGTCACGTTGTGAAATATTTTTGTCAAGTTGTGGAAATTTTTTTGTCAAGTTGTGAAATATTTTTGTCAAGTTGTGAAATATTTTTGTCACGTTGTGAAATATTTTTGTCACGTTGTGGAAATTTTTTTGTCAAGTTGTGGAAATTTTTTGTCAAGTTGTGAAAATTTTTTGTCAAGTTGTGAAATATTTTTTGTCACGTGCTGTGAGCATAGTACTTTTTAGTGCTACATATAGCAATGTGAAAATTTTTGTCAAGTTGTGGAAATTTTTTGTCAAGTTGTGAAATATTTTTGTCAAGGTGTGAAATATTTTTGTCAAGTTGCGAAATATTTTTGTAAAATTTTTATATTTTGCTGAAAGTATGCAGTTTTACGAGTTTTTTTTTACCAAAATTATAAAAATCCATCAATAAGACAAAAAACAGAAAAAAGATAAAACGTAGACCCTAGGCTGATTGGCGATTTCTGGCGCAGGGCCAAGTTGGTCCAATTGGGACCGCTTTCTAACAGATCTAGAAGGAAATCCGTCGGCGGTCTTCTCCAGGCAGCAGCTGAGGGCTTTTTTCCATCCGATCTAACGCTGGCAGACGCTGTGAATCAAGCGTTCGTCACGAGAGGCAAACGCAAACGTCAAGACACAGAATAAAGTAAATAATATAAATTAAGCTTTATTAAAGCTATAAAGGAAACATCTCTATTTCCTCGGCTACTTGAGGCAAATCGTTAGTGCGAGAATTACGAATACATAAATACATAATTATTAAAAAATTAAAAAGCAAAAATCGAGGCAGTGGCGATGACGGGTGTCCAATTGGGGCGTTTTTGGGGGGTCTGGCCGGTGAAAACCATTGTAACTAGTGATTTCGGGGCAGTGGAGATAGGTTGAGCAGTGGTCTGGGTGTAAATTGGGCCCGTTGTTGTTGATGATGGAGCATTGCTTGTTGAAAACTGGATGGAAAATTGGGTAGTTGTTGAACTTGAATCAAAATGTTTATCAATTTTTCAATAAGCACCGAATCATTTTTTCTTACTTTTTTGTATGTAGGTTGTTGGGATCGCGGTGTTGAGGCCACAGCAGGTTGATTGTAGTGTTACTAGGCTGGTAAAAAAGATGTTCGAGATGAAAGCATGGGATCCGAACTGTTGCACCGGGGTGGTGGGTGTGTAATCCAGGTTTGTAAAGATATCGTTGATCATCTAAAAACGACGTTTTTGCAGTATTTTAACATTTTTAGGAATCGGAAAACTTTTTACTTGGCCGCCATCGTCAAACGTATACCAATCAGGAGTAATTTCACATAGTAGCGATTTTTCGGGTATATTGCATGAGCAATAAGCGCATAAATTGCATAAAATAGGTTGGAAATAAATTAAAATCGACAAAAGCGACAAAAATCGCATTTTTTATGATGTTATCTAAATGACTGACAAGGCGTCCCCCCACGCTTCCCTTTACGCGTATTAAATAAGTATGTGACGTATATACCCATATAATCACAGCAAGAACACCCAAATTTTCAGTCAATGTTTTATTTCGGAAAATTACGCCATTAATTTACGTAATTTCAAACCATTGTGATCGATACAATTAATAAATGCCCAAAAAGGGCCATTTTTCCGTCGTGTCAACAATAATTCCCAGTATTCACATCGATTGTAATACGGCAAAATAAAATCTTGAAATCTAAATCGATCTTAAAACCCTAGCTGGCGCGAAGAGAAATTAATAATAAAGTTTGGTGTTATGTACGTGCTAAGGAATTCTAAAAATCATCCTACGCGTAAAGTAATGTCTAAACTCTTTTCCGAAAAACTTATAGTCAACTCATTTAAACGCGTAAAATTTTCGAAACTTGAGATAAGATTACGAACGTCAAAGAATGCGTCGAAGCTACGTAGCTGAATTTCGAGCGGATTCAAAATTCTACTCCAACGTACGATTGTGTAATTAAAATCTTGTATATAAATTTATTTATATCGTAGGGTAGTAAACCGTTAGGAAAACGAATTTTTTCCGTCCAAATCGATTTGTCTCTGGCCTGTCGTTTCAGGAAAAGCTTTATTATTCGTCGTACGTACATAGTTGCTGTTCCGATTTTTGAAACCTTTAATGAGTTGGGGGTCGGTTTAAAAATTTTAAGAGAACATCACTCAATAAAAATTACCGGTGAGTTTGACGAATTCGGGGTTGATTAGTCGAAGTAAGGAACGTAATTTTGTGCCCGTAATATTTCCCTTAATTTCGACAACCTCAATATATTTAATATATACCGACTATATGTAATCAGTCGATATAAGTCTGAACAAACGGCAGACTATTTGGGAAACAGGCCTAATAAGGGTTAAAATCATTACTTGAACATTAAGCGGAAGAGAAATCATGATGACCGTTGATAATATCGAGTCGAATGAACTGTTTATGAAAGAAAGAAAAACATGACTGCATACGTGTGTAACTCGTTCCGGAACGGGCTCCGGTGTCTTTCACTAGTGCATAGATTGTCCATATTATAATCGTTTTTCCTTGCACACACGAATTCTGATCGAGCCAGTATCCATTACATAGAGTCTGATTATAATCACGGAGCATATTTAAGCTTCGCCTTGTCAATATGAAAAAATCGGGTGGTATAGATTGAGACGTTGAGCGAAATCATTAAGAATGATTTTCGTTCAACATGCTTAGCTATATGATACTTATACGTTAATTCGAAGCTTAAATATGCTCCGTGATTATAGTCAGACCCCATGTAATGGATACTGACTCGAAGAATTCGTGTTTATAAGGAAAAACGATTATAATATGGACAATCTATGCACTAGTGAAAGACACCGGAGCCCGTTCCGGAACGAGTTACACACGTATGCAGTCATGTTTTTCTTTCTTTCATAAACAGTTCATTCGACTCGATATTATCAACGGTCATCATGATTTCTCTTCCGCTTAATGTTCAAGTAATGATTTTAACCCTTATTAGGCCTGTTTCCCAAATAGTCTGCCGTTTGTTCAGACTTATATCGACTGATTACATATAGTCGGTATATATTAAATATATTGAGGTTGTCGAAATTAAGGGAAATATTACGGGCACAAAATTACGTTCCTTACTTCGACTAATCAACCCCGAATTCGTCAAACTCACCGGTAATTTTTATTGAGTGATGTTCTCTTAAAATTTTTTAAACCGACCCCCAACTCATTAAAGGTTTCAAAAATCGGAACAGCAACTATGTACGTACGACGAATAATAAAGCTTTTCCTGAAACGACAGGCCAGAGACAAATCGATTTGGACGGAAAAAATTCGTTTTCCTAACGGTTTACTACCCTACGATATAAATAAATTTATATACAAGATTTTAATTACACAATCGTACGTTGGAGTAGAATTTTGAATCCGCTCGAAATTCAGCTACGTAGCTTCGACGCATTCTTTGACGTTCGTAATCTTATCTCAAGTTTCGAAAATTTTACGCGTTTAAATGAGTTGACTATAAGTTTTTCGGAAAAGAGTTTAGACATTACTTTACGCGTAGGATGATTTTTTAGAATTCCTTAGCACGTACATAACACCAAACTTTATTATTAATTTCTCTTCGCGCCAGCTAGGGTTTTAAGATCGATTTAGATTTCAAGATTTTATTTTGCCGTATTACAATCGATGTGAATACTGGGAATTATTGTTGACACGACGGAAAAATGGCCCTTTTTGGGCATTTATTAATTGTATCGATCACAATGGTTTGAAATTACGTAAATTAATGGCGTAATTTTCCGAAATAAAACATTGACTGAAAATTTGGGTGTTCTTGCTGTGATTATATGGGTATATACGTCACATACTTATTTAATACGCGTAAAGGGAAGCGTGGGGGGACGCCTTGTCAGTCATTTAGATAACATCATAAAAAATGCGATTTTTGTCGCTTTTGTCGATTTTAATTTATTTCCAACCTATTTTATGCAATTTATGCGCTTATTGCTCATGCAATATACCCGAAAAATCGCTACTATGTGAAATTACTCCTGATTGGTATACGTTTGACGATGGCGGCCAAGTAAAAAGTTTTCCGATTCCTAAAAATGTTAAAATACTGCAAAAACGTCGTTTTTAGATGATCAACGATATCTTTACAAACCTGGATTACACACCCACCACCCCGGTGCAACAGTTCGGATCCCATGCTTTCATCTCGAACATCTTTTTTTACCAGCCTAGTAACACTACAATCAACCTGCTGTGGCCTCAACACCGCGATCCCAACAACCTACATACAAAAGAGTAAGAAAAAAATGATTCGGTGCTTATTGAAAAATTGATAAACATTTTGATTCAAGTTCCACAACTACCCAATTTTCCACCCAGTTTTCAACAAGCAATGCTCCATCATCAACAACAACGGGCCCAATTTACACCCAGACCACTGCTCAACCTATCTCCACTGCCCCGAAATCACTAGTTACAATGGTTTTCACCGGCCAGACCCCCCAAAAACGCCCCAATTGGACACCCGTCATCGCCACTGCCTCGATTTTTGCTTTTTTAATTTTTTAATAATTATGTATTTATGTATTCGTAATTCTCGCACTAACGATTTGCCTCAAGTAGCCGAGGAAATAGAGATGTTTCCTTTATAGCTTTAATAAAGCTTAATTTATATTATTTACTTTATTCTGTGTCTTGACGTTTGCGTTTGCCTCTCGTGACGAACGCTTGATTCACAGCGTCTGCCAGCGTTAGATCGGATGGAAAAAAGCCCTCAGCTGCTGCCTGGAGAAGACCGCCGACGGATTTCCTTCTAGATCTGTTAGAAAGCGGTCCCAATTGGACCAACTTGGCCCTGCGCCAGAAATCGCCAATCAGCCTAGGGTCTACGTTTTATCTTTTTTTCTGTTTTTTGTCTTATTGATGGATTTTTATAATTTTGGTAAAAAACTCGTAAAACTGCATACTTTCAGCAAAATATAAAAATTTTACAAAAATATTTCGCAACATTGACAAAAATATTTCACACCTTGACAAAAATATTTCACAACTTGACAAAAAATTTCCACAACTTGACAAAAAATTTCCACAACGTGACAAAAAATTTCCACAACTTGACAAAAAATGTTCCACAACTTGACAAAAATATTTCCACAACTTGACAAAAAATTTTCACAATTGACAAAAGTACTATGCTTAACACGAAAAATATTTCACAATTTGACAAAAAATTTTCACAACTTGACAAAAAATTTCCACAACGTGACAAAAAATTTTCACAACTTGACAAAAATACTATGCTCCACAACGTGACAAAATAATTTCCACAACTTGACAAAAAATTTCCACAACTTGACAAAAAATTTTCACAACTTGACAAAAAATTTCCACAACGTGACAAAAAATTTTCACAACGTGACAAAAAATTTTCACAACTTGACAAAAAAATTTCACAATATGACAAAAGTACTATGCTTAAGCACGTAAAAATATTTCACAATTTGACAAAAAATTTTCACAACTTGACAAAAAATTTTCACAACTTGACAAAAAATTTCCACAACTTGACAAAAAATTTCCACAACGTGACAAAAATATTTCACAACGTGACAAAAATATTTCACAACTTGACAAAAATATTTCACAACGTGACACAAATATTTCACAACATGACAAAAATTTTCCACGACTTTACAAAAAATATCAATAAATTGTTTTTAAACGGCAAAGTTTTCGGTAGTATGCAGGCCCATGCAAATGAGTGGAGACGAGACGAACACCTATGGGAGGGGACCATGTTCCTGGGAAATGATAAAAATTAAAATTTTTTGCTGCAATGACTGTCAATTTATGCCTATTTTTGAGGCTGACTCTCAGAACCGCCATGCTTCGCATCTACGGATAAGATGCCTAGAAATCACTTGAAATTACTGCGAATTTTTTTTGTTCATTTTCGCGACGATTTGTCATATCGTATTTTTCTGTATCAAACGAAACAGATCACATTTGCAGCATATCCGATATATTCGCTGATCTATATGGCTGCCTATTTCATTTTTACTGTAATTTTAACAACTTCGCAATTAATGTTCTACTGAATTACTGACAGATGAGCGAAATTAGTCGTGACTTGTTGTGTACGTGCTTTCTTCGAACAGTAAATAATACATACAAGACATGCACGAGGGGGCATCTCAGCATAGAAAAATTTCTAGATAAAACAGGGCGAAAATCGGAAAAATGCTTGACCATATACATAATTTTTATGCAGGCACGTAGATCTGGGGGAGTGGGGTCTGACCCTCCAAAATTCAGAAAAATCAGACTTTTTAGACGTTATTTTGTGCTATTTTTGGGTATAGTCCTCCCAAATCAGTGCTGGTCCTCCAACGGCTAGCCACGTGCCTGTTTTATGCCATTTATACCATTTTTAGCAAAACAATTCATCGACACCACCCCCAGATCGACCATGCAACCTGAGGAACAACACTGCAAGATAGACCATGATATAACAGGCGGCGTGGTGGGAGCCCCCTCCCCTCACACACCCCTCCTTTCCCGTCCAAATATTCATATACTTTAACGTTGCTCCCTCAGCTTACCTCAGGGAGCAGATTTTTACGTCATCGCCTATGTTATAACATAGCCTATCCTACAGCGTTGCCCTCCAGGCTGCCGGCCATTACTACTCATTTCCCTTAGATACTGCATAGCTAACGTGCTGCTTTTTTAATCATTTTTATAGTTAAATATTTATTTTAATCAGTTATCCGCAGAATATACTTCGATTTTTTGCGTTGCTTAGAGAAAGTGTTATTTTTAGCAGATTTTGCGACTTTAGGCAGCTTTTTCCTAGTCCCTTCCTTTTTACATCCTTAATAATCCACAATTCCAAGCATATTCATCTTTTTTGTTCCATCGGAGCATTTCATTTGCTAGTATTTAGTTTTACTCGTGCCATTCATATGCATACTAGCAAGAAAAAATGCTCCATTGGAACAAAAAAGTAGGATATACTTGGAACAAAGAAATTATCAAGGACGTAAAAGGAGGGGACTAGAAAAAGCTCCTATATACAAATGTCATAAAATTTGCTGAAACTCAGAAATTTCTTAAACAAAGAAAAATTGAAAGTAAGTAAATCAAAGAAAAACCTTACCTGTGCCTAAAACTGCAAGATCTGCTAAAAATCAGACTTTTTCTAAGCAACGCAAAAGTCGAAGTATATTCTGCGGCCTGCAGTAGAAAGCAGCATCCTGTCTAACAAAGATAAAACATTGGGCTAGATAACTGAACCACTCAATCTGCAAAAGCAGATATCGCCATAGCTGAGCAGCGCCATGTTGCAATATTTTTCTGGGTCAAAAAATAATAATTATGGTATGTTGGAAAAAGGGCAATTTCCGACGTTTCTGATTGAACACTGATGCATACCCCTAACCTCCTATGCCTAATGGTTATCAGTTTACATGAGCAGGAATGAAATCCGGGTGGTCTGGTGGGATTAAACGCCAGAAGAGTACTGAATGAACGCATACATTATATAGAAATCACAGTCTTCCGTTGCGGTATTGCAAATAATCATAGGATATAACTTTTTGTAATATTAATCTGGCCACAATCTACTATATATTTTTGAAAGTTTGTTTGTTTGTATGTATGTATGTTCGTATGTTCGTATGTTTGTGCCGGGTTGGCTCCGGCCCAATGAAATTTGGTGGGCTGATATTTTGGGCCGAGGTCGGTCCAATGGGGGAAGGAGCCGTAGCGATCTTGAAATTTCGACAAACGCACCCATTGGCCCTGGGCAGGGAGGGAGCAGGGTTTGGCCCCTGTGCTATAAGCCTCCACGATTTCGGGAGATGGCCGATTTTTTGCTATTTTTTTCAAAAATTAGTTTATACTGTTTGTATAGGGATACCCCGGCCAAGAGGAGCATGCCTGGCGACACTATGTACATTGTTATATGTTATAGCATTGGTCGGCACTGTGAAACATCAAAATACAGGTTTAACCAAATGATGCTATAACATAGGCAATTTTATAAGATAGGCATGGTATGAGATACTATGTGCAACAAGATAAGCAATGCTATAAGATAGGACGTGATATAAGATACTCTGTGCTACAGGATAGGCAATACTATAAGATAGGACGTGATATAAGACACCCCGTGCTACAAGATAGGCAATGCTATAAGATAGAACGTTATAAAAGATACCCCGTGCTACAAGATAGGCAATGCTATAAGATAGGAAGTGATATAAGATACCCCGAGCTGCAAGATAGGCAATGTTATAAGATAGTATGGGATATAAGATACCCTTTGCTACGAGATAGGCAATTCTATAAGATAGGTTTGATATAGATACCCTGTCTGTGCCATAACATGCAGTGATATAAGATAGGAGATACCATCAGCTATAACATATCACGTGATATATGACACCCTTTGCTACAACAAACAAAAAATTTTTAAAACATCAAAAATATGGTTTGACGAAAAATTTTTGACACCAAAAATATTTTGCGAAATCCAAAACATCCCAAAACATCAAAAATATGGGTTTGATTAAAAAAATTTTCCAAAACATCCTAAAACATCAAAAATATGGTTTGACGAAAAAAATTTTCCAAAACATCACAAAACATCAACAATATGGGTTTTATTAAAAAAATTTCCAGAACACCCCAGAACATCAAAAATATGATTATGGCTGAACAATTTTCAAAACCATTCTGTAACGTCAAAAATATGGATTTGATCAAAAAAATGGTTGACAAAAGACATTTTAAAAAAATCCAAAAAATAAAATATGGTTTGTACTAACAATTTTTTTAGAAATATCCCAAAAACATCAAAAGTCTTGAAAAATAAAAAAATACAAGAGACATATTAATTCCATATAGCTATCAGGCCTAAGTTCAGCCCGGGCAACGCCGGGCAGCTCAACTATGCTACCAGATAGGATACAGTATAGCATACCCAATGCTATAAGATACCTAATGCTATAACATACCCAATGCTATAAGATATGACACGGTATAAAGTGCCCAATGCTATAGCATACTCAACGCTATAAGATAGGGCACGTATGAAACACCAACATTATGGAAATTTTTTTGAAACATCAAAATTATGGATTTTTTTAAAAAACATCAGAATTATGGATTTTTCAAAATAACATCAAAATTATGGATTCTTTTTAAAAAACATGGATTTTTTTAAAAAATATCAAAATTATGGATTTTTTTAAAAACATCAAAATTACGGATTTTTTAAAATAACACCAAAATTACGGATTAATAGAAAAACATCAAAATTATGGATTTTTCCAAGAAACACCAAAATTATGGATTTTTTTACATATCAATTCCACATAGCTATATATCAGGCCTAAGTTCAGCTCCGGGCAACGCCGGGCAGCTCATCTAGTATCGAATAAATTAACGTTGCAAGTGATTAGCGAAAACGCAGATTTGAGATTTATTTTATAAGCTTTATATTAAGCATTGGACACCATACCTAGACGTTAGGGGTTTGAGGATGTATGCACCCTGAGGCAAAATACCCAACAAGAAAACGCAAATACCCAACAATACCTCCAGAATTCAAAGTTTTAAATCTTTCTGCTCTTTTTGGGTTTTTTTGGTAGGTACCAATAGATAGAGCTCGACAAGAAACGTTCAAAAATGGTGTTTTTCTTCGCCATAGCACTATTATTAAGGCCAATATTTCAATTTGAAACTCCCCTCAGAATTTTGCAACCGCCTACTGTGTGGTGGACAATATGAGAAGGTTCACCTATTCTTTTAGAGGCCGCAGAACATACTTTGATTTTTGCGTTGCTTAGAAGAAGTCTGATTTTTGGCAGATCTTGCAGTTTTAGGCACAGGTAGGTTTTTTCTTTGATTTACTTACTTTCATTTTTTCTCTGTTTATGAAATTTCTGAGTTTTAGCAAATTTTGTGACATTTGTACATAGGAGCTTTTTCTAGTCCCCTCCTTTTACGTCCTTGATAATTCTTTGTTTCAAGTATATTCTTCCTTTTTTGTTCCATCGGAGCATTTTTTCTTGCTAGTAACCAACTTTATGTTAGCAAAAAATAGTAGTTATTCCTATCTTTGTCAGTGTTGTAGCGAATGTCATTAGGTACTGCTTCCATCTTAGCAATTTATACTTGCATTCGCATTCGCTCAACTCTATCAATACCCGCATTAACACTACGTACAGTAATTAAGCTTATTCAACAAGTCAAAGAACGACAAATCAATTACTTGCGGATCAAAGCATTTATAATAATTTACACATGTATGATAACGTAACCAACACTTATAACAATTTCTAAAGCAAAGCAATATGAATGCGGAGCAACATGCATAAATAACAATTTTTGAATCACTGTACTCAAAAACCGAAGTGACTTTAGCTGAAGCAACAATCATAATATTGTACTTAACAATTACATGACACATGAATGTTTACTTTTCAAAACTATATTATCTGTGGGCAATTAATCAATCACTTCTGTGGTCACTTGATAATGAGCTGAAAATTGATTCTCATGCACAGAATTACATGAAATACATAAGACTGTAGCATCAACAGTAAGCCAAAACCTATGTATCTAATCGTTATGAGACCACTTTTTAAAAAGCGTCATTGTGAACAAACGCGCCCAACTGGCCTCTCACACTTGATTTATTGTTTTTTTGAATTTAAGAAAAATATTATGTTTTTGCAAGGCTCTAGGTCAAAAGTTCATATGCAGTGTTTACTTACATACACAGAATGCACAGAAGATTTTAGTCGGATTCGTAAATCTGATATTACGCGGATATTACAATCAACATTTATAAAGACATCACGTCTCAACAATGGTCTAATGACAAATCAACATTAGGTGTAAGACAGTTTACACCACTGTTGCGTAAAAAATATATCTAACCGACTTCTCACACTTGATTCCTTAAAAATTTCTAGTCATAAGGGAAAAATCAGTTTCCGCAAGGCTCTAAAACGAAGATTAATATGTAGTGTAAACGATATCTTAACGCCTAGTGTGAAAAAGATTTTAGTCAGAATCGTAATTTTAATATTGCTTCGATATTACGACCAACATTTATGAAAATAGTAAGTGCTTATAATGTCGTAAGGATGAATTAACATTGGTTTAAAGCACTTTACTGAACTGTTGAGTGTAAACATACGCACCAAAATTGCGTATCGAACTTGGTTTCAGATTCATTTACAGACTTGAGAATTATGTCCCTGACTCAAAACCGGAGAAGCTGGCAGAAAGAAACAAGACAGAAACCTGTTTAAAGCACCCCATTCTTGACTTTACATTCGCTTAATATTGGTTTAGACATACGCGATTCGCTGTGACATACACCCCATATAAGGCACTTTATTTTTATTCTATTGGACCTATCCTGACTTCTGAAAGGAGAAAGTGGCGAACAAAACGCAAACAAAGACATATTTTCCATCATTCAGAACATTGTAAACTCTAGAAATTCGTACCGTATTCCCCATTGAGTGTAAATAAATTCGGTTTGGTACAGTTTGTAGCTTTCGCGTCTTTGTACGTTTCTATGTGCAAAAATGCTGTCGCAAAAATTATTTGATAGGATTTACCAATCAAAATTGGGGAAAACGTGTTTTTTCGCCCATTTTTCACGTCTGATTTCGAACTTTTAGAACCCCATAAATAATTCAATATTGCGTTTTTTTAACGCGGTTTGCTGCGACGTGTAGCCCCTAGAAGCTGCTTGATTACTGACATACTCATTATAGCTCGACTTATAAGCGGAAAAAGCTGGCAGAGAATTCTTAGTTAAAATCTGTTCTTTACACCATCGACTAGAGTGTAAACTTTAAACCCCAGGACCTAACTCCCTATTGAGCGTAGAAAAGTCTGCTTGTAAGCAGATTGTAGCCCTTAATCTGCTCTACATTTCTGTCAGAAAACATTTCTAAAAACTCATAATCGGAGTTAGTATCAGTCATAAACAAGTTAGAAACTCAACCAAAATGTGCTTTTTCACCCCCAGATTTTCGCACTCTTTACACTCCCATTCGAGAACTAATGCGAATTTCAACAAACAAAAAAAAGTTAATTTGGAGCATCCCTTCCTCTACAAGTCTGTGCCATTAATTTATTCGAGGAGTCGATACTGAGTTGTTCACATGCCGCCTAAAAAACCTACCAAAATTTATTCCATGTTATAACGTTACACAAAAACTTTACATCTTCTTTACACAGCCAGTTTTGAATTTCAAGAAAAACAAAAAACACGGGCAGCGAATTTCTTTATTATCTATCTTTTAAAAAGAACTGCACCTTATATATGTGTCCTGTTATAGCTGTAGGGGGTGCACAGGTGTTAGGGGTACCCAAGTATATTATAGGTATGCGCTAACGCGCTACCTATGATGATATCGAGTACATAATGTGCAAATGTGCACAGGGGCGCTATCATCACGCGTCTATTTAAGATCATGCGCTGAGTCGGAAACGGTCCGATCTAAGCGTTTATATCGCGCTTTCTTAAAGTAATGCATGTTAGGATACTCTCTATGTGTCCCGCGATAAGGTCGGGATAAAGCACTCCTAAACAAACTCAATCAGTTCTTTATTGCTCAAATTTTGTGGCGAGAATAGAGTCTATATTTTTTTTATCATGTTGTTTCTTGATTTATCTTGTTCAATAATTTACATACGTACCTACATTATCCAACTCCTATAATACCTTGCCCTTGCTTTGCCCAGGGATTTCTTCTGTTTGCAGCAATAGCAATCTTTTTGTTACAGATTAAACAAACACATTTCGTCGATCACCATTATTAGCTTCGGTTTATATTTTTTCTGGATGGACGCTGATGTATTTTGTTAGCATATTTTTACTTTGAGCTATTCTGAATCATTTACTCAATAAAAGTATCTAATGCTCGTCGTCCGTGACGTTCTTCGTCGCGATCGAATACGTTGGTTTTGCATAAAATCTCAAATTAAGAGTGTAAAGTGATGTAGATCTGCGATGAATCCATGGCATCTCGTTGTTTTATCGGAATTCACTGATTGTTGCATAAAAAAGCTAACTGAGAGCAGATTAGGGAAAATCAGAGTAAGCTAAATATAACCAAGTGAATAAATCAATAGGGCACCAAATGCAGAAAATGCATGCGCTGGAAGCTGTTTGAACCGTCTGCGGCTAAGTTTAAACTTTAGAGTGAGTTAGAATTTTTTGCTGCGAATTTAGTTTTATAATTTCTTTGCACAAACTCTTCGTCGCGCCTGCCTGAAGCTCATGCTCCATGAAACAGTGTAGTGTATGCAAATATTAGCTATCCATCGCTTACACTTTACACCCATTGATTACTGTCGGTTGCAGCTCGTTCTTGACGCCTTGTGGCGTAGTTGTAAACACCGTTGCATCTGGTGAAGAAGGTTGACGGTTCGAAGCCTACACAATGCAACGAGTTTTCTCTTCCTGGAGGCACGAATAAAATCGTACATGAACACTTGGTAGTGATAGGCTGAAGGATAGTCGACTTTAAAGTTAGATTTCCTATCCAGACCTCCCATGTCACTCCCTATAAACGGGACATATTGACACGTCAAATGGGGAAGTTTTAGGTTGTAGCCCGTTCTTGCTGTATCTCTTATGAAATTTGTGTAAAGCGTATACATAAATAAATACTGTGAGTAACTTTGAATTATTCGTCACATTACATGCAAAGAAAGCTATAATACAAGTTGTTTCTTACGATTGAATGAACCACATACGTTCGCCACATGCGGGCGCTGGAGGCTAGATCCATAGGTGCATGATCTCTGATCGGAAGGGAGAGTGGTAAGTTTCCCTCAGTAAACTTTTATACGCCCGGCTTACCACCCTAGAATATTTCCAACCTTATTCTCTTTTTTAAAGACTAGTTCAAAACTATGAATACATTATGTGCCTTCGAAAAGTGTTCTTACATCCTCACTTCCCCTACATCTACAACGGGACACATCTAAAAGGTGCGATGTGCAGTTCTCTTCAAGAGATAGATAATAAAAAATGCGCTGCCTGTGTCTCTTGGTTTTTCCACACTTAATGCCCAGCTTGTGATAAACGTGTAAATTTCACATCAAAAATTAAAATCTTCATATTACTTGCGGCATTCCAATTTTTTTCCATTGTTACCCATGGTCTGTAGATCACAAATCTGTATTTGAAGTTGTTTAACGATAACTCGCTCTAGCCCTACAATAAGACAAAGGTTCGATTTGAAATTTTTTCAAAACCGTAGCCTGTAAATAAGTCAATCCAAATTGGTATAATATAATGCATTTGCAATGTAGAGTATGAATTCGTCTAATATCATTTTTTGGTTTATGCAAATCCTCTCTTGTTCTTACGCTACTGTGCGCTAAGTGTAAAGTCTGCAAAAAATTTTCTGTTAGAAAAGTACTTTATACCAAGGGCTACACGTTGAATTTGATTGCGTCCGTTAAAAGTCAATACAGATCTGTAGTCTGTTTCACACAACTTCAGTCATGAATTTTAAAACTATCTCCTTGACAGATTGCGATTCGAGCCTTGATCTGATATGTAATTTTTGTAACCCTCGGCTTACTGTCGATAAAAATTCTTAGAATTCATGCATGAAGTATGTGAAACAGAGTATAGTTGTATAAGTTCAATGTTTAAACTTGGGAGTGACACAAAAAGCCCGTTTTCACCTCTTTCAACTTTTTCAACCTCTCCCTTTATTAATCAAATTATACAACCTATTCTAGAAATTAATTCCTTTTTATTAGTTACAAATCGAACATGGTCGCGTTTCTTTTCGTTCTATACGGAGTCAACCCTAGCGGTATAAAGCTCCAAGTTTTGGGGTTAAAAAAGACATTCTTGTGTAGTTTTTGTCTCAACTTCTCCCGATATGAGTTGGTAAATGATCCTAATTATAAAAATGCACTTATCGTCGAGGATTCCGCCATGCACTTTATTGCAATTAATCACGTTAAATATTGAGTTATTGTAGGGATGTAAAGTAATCACAAATATTTTTTAATTCAGAGCGATTGCGAAATGTGAATTTATTTAAAATGTTCACCGTAACGTCAGGATTACTAATTGACTGTTGGCCTCCGCTTCATCCAGTAGTATAGAATTTACACTGTTGAGTTATTGTAGCGGCGTAATGTTTACATTGAAAATTTGTTTTACTTCGAGAGCGTTGCAAAATGATAATTTTTTGAAAATAATCTCGTTATGTCAGGATACGAATCTAACTGTATGTTTCCTTAAGACCCAGTTGTTGTATAGAGTTTACACCGAAAATTAAGCTAAGTTTTAGAGTGTTAAAGAAGCTGAATTTTTTCAAAATTATCTCCTTAACGTCAGGATTACAAATCTGACTGTGAGATTTCTGTACACCCAGTAGTTGTGTAAAGTCTACATTGAAAATCTCTTTTGGTATTGAAGCGTTGCAAAAGCTTAATATTTTATAATATTCTTTGTAAAGTCAGGTTTGTGAATATGAGAGAAAGGTTACTTTACGCCTATTGGTTGCGTAAAGTATACACACAAAATATTCGATATTCTTAGATAAGGCGATCTTACCTTGTTTAAAATACATAATGCTGATGTTCTGAACAAATTTGTTTTCCGCGTTCTTTGACTGCTGTCATTATTTTGGCATGCTACCGTACCGACTGATTTACTCAAATCTAGGTAATTTAAAGTGGGGTACTATCAAAGAAAAATACTCCGGTGGAACAAAAAATGTCAAATATACTTGAAATTAGGCATCAGTAAGGACATAAAAGGAAGGGTAGGGAAAAGTCACTTAAGTATGCCTGTGAGAGTTGGAAGGATCTGTTAAGAATTGTCCTGCGCTAGAAAACTCAAAAAATAGAATTGGTTTCAGCGTCCTCTGAGAAAAATGCCTTAAAAAACGTTGTTCACTGGTTGAAACGAAGTGGTTGAAGAAAGTTTCATGTTTGTTGATAATTGATTTAGTTACTTATCAATATGAAATTTCTCTTTCGATATATATCTAATATTTTGTTATTTAACACAGGCTCGATAATTAAGTTATGATAAGCACACCAAGTTGTTTTTTGCTATCTAATAGCAATGCATGCCATGCTTGCATAAAAATTATCATTGTCTCGTTTTTAAATTAGTAATAGCTTGTTTCAAGGAGTAAGCTGTCCATGTTACTCATTTTTACGATGAAAGCGCAAATCTTTTCTGCAGGCCACATAACACATTCCGATTTTTTTAGCGTTTTTTGGTGCAAACTCAATTTTCATCAGATTGTTACAACTTTCACAGAAATAGGTGACTTTTCCCTAGTTCACTCCTTTTATGTCCTTAATGTTGCGTAATTCCTATTGCATTGATTCATTTTATTCCGTCTAAGCAATTTTCTTTCTTAATTTATAAAAATAATGGTAGTGCGTGAGCAAACGTCGTTTCAGAAAAGCTTTTACCTAGATAAGTCGGAAAAAACGTTTGGCAAATGATAAGTACAACTTCGACGTCTGACTGACCACAACAGGTCAGTCACGTACACACGTGGGCGTAGGAAGGGGCTAGAGGGTAAACACTCCATCTGAAGGCGGAGCACCCCCTCCCAGAAAGCGAAATACCCGCCCCCCAGAATTCAATTTTTATAACTTTTTTCGCAATTTTTATGCCAACGGATAGTGATCGATGAGAAACATTGAAAAATGGCGTTTTTTTGCACACCATCATTTTTTAAGACCATTTTTTTACCTTGAGCAAATCTTGTACCTCAATATTTTGGTGCTGCCCACCTTTGGCCACGATTCATACTCCAACTCAGTGGCGAATCTACGATTTTCCTAAGGGGGGGGGGGGCGGAACCCTGACATGGGCGGAAAAATTAGCCGTTTTAACCCAAAAATCGCTAAAAATCGCTCAAAAATGCTTAATTTTGCGTACTATTTTGGGCACATGGAGGAGGGGCGGCCGCCCCTCCCTAAATCCGCCCCTGTTTCAACTTACATATTTGAGGACTTGATATAATTTTATGTTTGTTTTTACACTTTTACTTTATTTTCCAAGATTTCCATTCGGAGTCCTGATGTCATAGATAGCGCGTACATAAAATACAAGTGGACCTCTAAAATAAGTCTTCTTGGACAGCTATGAAGGCAGAAAGTTGGATGTGTGTGTGTACTCCTGAATCTCTTGACGAGCATAAGTCCGCAATAGTATTTGGTTGAGAGTGTGAAGTTTACACTGTAAATTCAACAGAGTTGAGTATGTCTGGTTAAGATCTAAACTGTAACCAAAGGGCAACAAGCACAGCTTTACGCTTTTTCATATTCAGTAAACTGGTAAAGTTTAAAAAATGGTGACTTGGACATTTATTTTAATCAATGTGCATTTTTGAACAACTTTGCAGATACATTTAAACCGTAATATGAAAAGTTTCTTACAAACTCAAAGGCAAGGACGCCGCAATGCGCCCAAGCGCCCAGAAAAAGGCAGAGATTTTGCTATCTTTTGCACACATGCGCCTATGCGCCCAAGCGCCCAAGTGCCTAAACATAGATATACCCTAATGGTGCAGACTTTGCCATCTTTTCCACACATGCGCCCAAGCGCCCGAAAAAAAAGATTTTCACCTTCTTTCGGTTTCTCAACTGCGCTGGATATAAATCAGCAAGTGCCAAATATTATAAAAATAAGTACGTCTTAGGGCTTACACATCACACTTGGACGCGTTTCGTTAAAGTCAATACAGAGTTATTTCTAATGGCGTAAATTTTAAACCCTTGGGTGAAAAAACACGGTTTTACCTATTTTTTTCCTGCTAACTACTCTGCTTATGAATCTAAAGGTGCAAACTATCTTAAAAATTAAGCACATGTCCATGGTTACACATGGCATTGGGTCGCGTTTCGTTACACTCAATGCTGAGTTATTTTCGGAGCTGTAAAATTATAATATTGGGGTTATAAAAGGCGTTTTTGTTAGGTTTTTGTCTATCAACTTCTCCCGATATGCGTTGGGACACGATTCTTATAATAAAAAATGCACTAAAGATTGAGGATCACGTATGTACGCGAGCGAGCTTAGTTGCGCCAAATACTGATTGATTCTTCAGGTGTAAATTTAATACTAATAATTCATCTTACTTCCGGAGCGTTACGAAACGTGATTTTTTCCCAAAATATTCTCTGTGGCGTCAGGATTATGAATTTGACTGTTAGTTTCTCTCTGCAACCATTACTTGTGTGAAGTTTACACTATTTATTTATTCTAAAACTGCAAAGTTTACACTAAAAATTCATTTTGCTTTGAGAATATTTTAAAACATGAGAGTTGTTTTAAAATGATCACGTTATGTCAGGATTACAAATCTGACTATTAATTTTCCTTGCACCCGTTAGTTGTGTAAAGTTTACACTGAAAATTAATTTCAGATGTGTAGCATTGCGGAACCTTAATTTTTTTCTAAAATTATTGTACGTAATGACAGGATTGCGAATCTGGCTGTTATTTTTCTGTACACCCATTACTTGTGTAAAGAACGCTGCGAAACGAGTGGTTTATTCAAAATATCTTCTGTAAGGTCAGGCTTACTAATCTGACTGAGTGTTCTCTTTGCACCCATTATTTTTGTAATGTCTTCGCTGAAATTATTCAATTGATTCAAATAATGTAAGTATGTCTTGTTAAAAAAGATAATACTGTTGTTCTGAACGATGTTGTTTTCCGCTTTTTTGGCCTGTTGTCATTATTATTATGGCATGGTCCGTATGTGCTTACCGACTGATAAATTCGAATCATACTGAATTAAAAGTAGGGTACTAGCAAAGAAAAATGCTCCGATGGAACAAAATTGACGAATATTCTTGGGATTACGGATTATTAAGGATGTTAAAGAGGGGATCATACCTGGGCTTGAGGTGTTTGGAGGTATGCACTCCCAGAAATCAAAATACCACCTTCAGAAAGAAAAACACCCCCTAGAGTTCAATTTTTGAACATTTTTTGTTTTTCTCACAATTTTTTGATGTTAATCGATAGTGCTCGATGAGATGCGAAACGAATGACATATATTACATAGCTTTGGATTGATATTACGGTTCGCTAGCGGTATTGTGCATAGCGGTATTATTGTACTGGTTAGCAGTTGTCGTCGATTCGCAGTAAGCGGTTGTGCCCATGTTTGCGCTTGCGCCACCTACCCTTGCGTAGTGGCTTAGAATGGTCAATCCTTCAGAAAATTATTCGGTGGAAAATAAAGCAGAAGTTGAAAGATCAAAAATTTAGAAAGAAAACTTTTGCGGCGGATTGAACGTTGCATATTTATATATGTATTTACTATACCAACACTATTTCAACACTTATACCATGTTTGAGACAAATGATCTTTCTTGCTGAATTACAGACTGGACATAGGTAGGTATTATAATGTAAGTGCAGCGCGCATAGAAATTCATCGAGCTCAGGCGTCATTGCTATTATTCGTAGCCTTCCCATCAGTTCGTTTTTGCTGTTTCTGGCTTTCGTCTTTTTACGCTTTAAATCGTCCAGATGATGTTTCTTCTCAGAATAAAATTGTGCAATTTTGTTCAAGTAATTCAGCACTGGTTCGGCTCGTGCAAGCGACCGAACACTGTCGAGTAGTGGATTTTCTCGAACCTACCTATTATATGGACTTCTCAATTAATTACACATACTTGGGCAGCTGGAAAATTCCGGAGGGTCTGGTTGGGTCAAATCGCCAAAAATCGCCAACAAATGTTACTAAAATTGAATTCTAGGAGGGTCTTTATTATGCTGCCGGATGATCAACTTATGGGGCGTCCCCCCATCCACGCCAATGCATGGTATGTACTACAAATCCTCAAAAGAGAGAAAAAGGCCTAATTAAAGACAGGAATAGACGAAAACCAAAATTTCTGCCCAAAAATGCATTGAAAGATGATTTTAATAGTATTCATGATGCTTGCGCATTCACACCTTTTAAATCCTCGGTTCGCGAAGCCCTCCCCCGACTGACCCCAATGATGGGTCGCACGCAGTGCTACTATGCCTCTCTGACCTTCATATATTTACATTATTTGACACAATTTTAATAAACCTTACCCGTCTGAAACTGACCTTCATTGACCTTTATCCTATAAGTGATAAAATAAAGAAATCTCATACAACCGCTTGCTTAATGTTATGGAAGGTATGTCAAATACACTGGGACCATAGAGGCACAGCCTGGCTGCTTTAGATGTTCAGCCAAACTGTAGGGCTGATCAATATAGAGCTTTTTTGGCTAAAATAAGTGGTATATATCTTGAAATAGCGTTAAAAGTATATAATCTGCAGTTTCTGGTCATTTCGAGCTATTTTGACAGAAATATCTGTTTATATCGATTTTCAGCCTCCACTTTGCCTCTTTTTTTGCAGTAAATTTGCCATCTTTTCCATAGAAGTCTACTAACACTTAACTTCACTTCGTGCATGATCGATTTGCACTGTTGTACAAAGGGTAATCGAATCAGTCAGTAAGCTTTGATGTTAAGGTGTATAATTGTCGATGCTCTGCTCACATATTTTAAGGTTTTTTAAGTGTCCTTTACTGATTTAGCAGTACTTTTCATCCGCTGAAAACTCTATATGGAAGAGAACAAAATGTTAATTATGCTAATTACCAGTAAAAATAATAATAATCGCGTCAAACCCCAGAAAAGTCATACCCCAAAAAACAGCTAAAATCTATCTTTTCATTTAAATATTTCCTTCAATTTCTGTCAAACGATCTTCTATCGTAATTTATTTAAGTTCGTCCCTAAATCTCATGAATGGTTGAGATGTTGTCGTCGTCGTCGTCGTTGTTGTCTCATTCCGTTGTCGCCGTTGTGATTCGACTCGACGACGTTGCTGAAGGAGTCGTTGTGCTTCGCCTCGACGACGTTGTTCAACGAGTCCAAATGCCAGGTTCATCATACTGCCTGTCAAAGAAGTCTTATGTACATTCGTTCAGCAGTGATCCGAGATTTTTGTTAGGGGTGTCCGCACTCTACATTTCCCTTAAAGCCTCGGGACGGCCATGGGTCAGGGCCACACCTGGGCGTAGTGGGGGGGGGGTCTGGGGGATATGCGCCCCCCAGAAACCAAAATACCCCCCAGAAATCGAAATACCCCCCAGAATTCAATTTTTGAAAGTTTTTTTCGTTTTTTGCGCAATTTTTTTCATGCCAATGGATAGTGCTTGATGAGAAACGTCGAAAAATGGTGTTTTTATCGCCATACCTCCATTTTTTAATGCCATTTTTTGACCTTCAAAAAATCTTGCACCCGCCTTCCCCAGAATTTTCTTGCTGCCCACGTATGGTCAGGACCCAACTTTAAAATCATTGTAGCTCACTGAATTTTGAAGCTGCAATAAAACGATTGGTAGCATTGAGACGGCTTTTGCAGAAATGACCAAGAAAATGAGTTTTTGTAAAAAGAAATTTTTTCAATTTCTTAGAGGAAAAAATTTGGAG
>JAVLUZ010000100.1:0-20636 GCA_036768485.1 Mermis nigrescens
GTGCTATACCCCTGCTGCACGTAAATTGTTGACTTAGAATCGCAATTCGTTGATGGAAAAAGGCACGCAAACGGAACGCTCCGATTTTGGAAGTGAATAATTCGTTTTATTTCTTACGTAATCACGAATGTGTAATTAATTTTCTTGAATTAATGAATTAATCATTTTTTATTTCGTCAATTAATACGATTTCTTACATTGTTTCTATAGATTTCGTATTTTTCGTGTCGTGCTTATTGAGGATCCTTTTGAATTAGGCGCAACAAATGCTAAAGTATATTCCGCGTGACCCAGTACACAAATCGTAATTTCCGGATGGATGTGAATAAGCAGTTTTATGTACTCCAAGCAACATCAGGACAGTACGCAGAATACATGATCTTGGGGGTTTCGACTCGACCCTATCAGCACACCTGGGCAATGCCCCATATCGGCCCATCACCAGGACGGGCCGAACCAAAACCTGGACAGGGCGAAGGGGTAAGTTGGACGGGGCTATGTTTTGTACAGGGAGAAAATTTTTGCAGTTAATTTAAGGAAATGCTAGATACAGTATATCATGATCAGTTTGCAAAACATGCACAGGAACCATCTTATTACACTGTTCGACACCTTTTTCATGGATGGACCCACCTTTTTTCAGTGACTCACCCACTGATCAAGATGAACGACCTACCTTTTTCAGGCACCGACCCACCTTATTTAAGGGACCCACCCACCCTTCTGGCTGGAAGTTGGACGGGGCGAACCGTCAGCCATTGCTCAGGTATGCCTATCAGAAAAATTTTCACCTCCTTAGAATTTTTTCACCGTTCCTACCGAAATTCGCAATTTTTCGAAAGTTATTAGGAATTTCTAAAAACTTTCTTAAAAAGGTGCTTTTTAAAGCATTTTTACCTACATATTCGCTCAAAAGTGTCAAATTTTCGGAGCGCCGTGCCACATACTCGTGTTTTGACTGTATTTTGTTCAATTTTTTCGACTTTTTGAAATTTTTTCCGAATTTTTTTCGTTTGTATGCTCTATCGTCAGAAACGTCGAAAAACGATGTTTTTAACGCGAACCCATCATTTTTGAGCTAGAAAGGCGCGTTATTATTCAACATCCTCTTAGAATTCCCACGCTGCGTATGTCTGCTCTGCAGGATTTATTAGATAATACGGGCAACTTATATATTTTACAGGAAAAGTTTCCATTCTCATGCAATTTTCGCCAAAAATCAGTTGTACAGCTTTTTTCCTGCCTTCTCAACCAGACCGTAAACCCCGCGGCCAGAGGCGCGTAGAGCATTCAAATTCGCTATGAATTTATCGAAGTCGCCTTTTGGGCGTAAATTACCTTATTTTTCAGTAATTTACTCTAGCTCATAATGCACTATTTGTCATACGAGCAGATTTCGGCTTTGGGCGGAAAACGCGAAAAAACGCTAAAAACAGCCATTTTCGCTAAGTTTTTCTCAAATAGCTCCTTGGCTTTTATGAATTAGGCTTAGCACAAAACGGAATCAGAAAGTTCATTCATTTTTCTATCGATCTATGTATGTTTTAAATGAATTTAGTAACTTTTGTTCCGGTACTTTTTCGTTTGAAAATGTCTAACCCTGACTGTACAAAAGATAGGACGGAAAATGGGAAGGGTTTAGAAAATCAATGACAACTTTTGATTGGCTGATTATTTCGAAAAGCATAAAGCAGTTCCTCGTAGACAAAAGAAAGGCGGTTTGAACGCACCAAGTCCCAATGTAATTGCTTAAAATTTTTTCGGTGCCTTTGCATTTGAAAACAAAAAAATATTTTGACCAATCGGAATAAGGCATATAAGCCCGCCCCATTTTGCTGGCTTGTGCATGCATACAACAAACGTTATATGCGCAACACACAGGTCTATTGTCCATGTGTACATACATACGTTAGGTTTGTAGGTATTGTCCAAGTATACATGCATGCGAAACTTTTTTGATACAATATAAATGCATATACGTAGGTTACCTACAAATATGTTCGAATTATATGTAGATTTGCTAAGTGCGCACAGTGTTAGTGAGCCTGAAATATCCCGACAGACTTCAGTAAATTTACAAATAACTTATATAGAGTGAAATTGAACGCCTTTAGTCGTTGCTAAATATTTATTTACCTATTTGCACACATGCAAGTGCATAGTTTGGCATTCTGAGCATCATTAATTAAAAAAATAATTGTTCTTGCTCTTAATATGCGAATCCAGGCACGTAACTGTGGGGGGAATGGGGGGTCCGGTCCCCCAAATTCAGGAAAAAAAGGAAAAATAGGACTTTTTACCCGTTATGTTGTTCTATTTTTGGCTTAGAACATCCCCCCCCTCCAAAATTGGTGTTGTTCCACCCAAAATAGGAGGGCCAGCTACGTGCCTGTGCAAATCTACTATAACGCCTAAACCATGTAAGAGCATTTCAGTACAATAGAAGACTAAAAAGCGTTTAATGAATTAATAAACGTTGATCAATCACTGATTATTAAAGTAACCACATCATTTTGACAACTAATACATTTGCTCAAATTTCAACAATAAATATCAAATGAGTATTTGTTTATTTCTATAATACACTGACTTAATTAATCGTTACTTTTAATTTGTTTGGATTCTATAAGGTGCAATTAATTTATTTAAATTTTTGATATTGCTCGTAGATATGTGTGGTGTCAATTTAAGTCAAGCTCAATTTACATTCATTGATAAATAAAAGGGTTTTCAACTTTATTGGTCAAGTTTTGACGCGTAACATAATTAAGTCAGCGTTAGAATGCAAAATAGAACTAGGGACAATCAGTTTCTTTCACATGCATAATGCAGTCCGCAACATGCATCTTGAGTCGAAAATCGTTCGATTTTTCCGTTGCTACAATGAAAACTATCATACTGCCTAAAATACAAAATCTTTGCGCTAGTTTTGCAGGATAAAATTCTCTATCCATCAATTCTCAATAAACAACCGGCTTTTGGTGGAGGATTATCCAACCCCTGTTACATCTATGGTTGCACTTACACGTGCGCTCTGGGGAGGAAGTATATGGGGAATTTTGCCAACCTACAATTTGAAAAAAAGTTGGCCTAAAACCAAAACAGGTTTTTAGCGTAATTTTAAGCTAGTGAACTCAA
Source organism: Mermis nigrescens (assembly GCA_036768485.1). Classification (NCBI taxonomy): domain Eukaryota; kingdom Metazoa; phylum Nematoda; class Enoplea; order Mermithida; family Mermithidae; genus Mermis; species Mermis nigrescens. Next base: position 3,139 of record JAVLUZ010000100.1, read on the forward strand.
AATTTTCTGGCGCTTTGTCTTCTAGCCCGTCCAAAACAGCTCAAATATGAGTTGGACATGCAGAAAGATGTCAAATTTTTTCGGCGCTCCGCGCTGTATTCTTTATTTTCTGTATTATTTTTCTTTGTAAATCACAAAGATTAAATACAAAGGCAGAAGCTAGAAAATTAATCGTTTATTGAATGATCAGAAATAAGATGTTTAGATTGCTTAAATGATAGATCTGTGTAATATGAGTACATATGAAAGAAGTAAAACTTTTTTAAATTTTTTTTTGAAATTTTTTTACCATCGCATAGAGCTCATCGAGATACGCTCAAAAATGCCTTTATTTTTGCCCATCTCTAATGGTTCTCTGGATATCTGACCTCAAAATAAGATCCTGGATACAGGCCTGTTTCCTTGAATTTAGGGAAAATCTGGCGCATAAGCCCAAAAATTTGTGAATAAGATATTCTGAAAGAGTATTCCAATATTTTCAAGCATACTTCTACAAATTTATGACGCTCCGCTTCAATTGATGCAAATACCGAAAATCGAGTAATTATTTAAGTGTAAGCATAGGTGGGCAGCACCAAAATTCTGGGGGGAATATAAAAATTTCTGGGGGGGTGAAAAATTTTTAAAGGTCAAAAAATGGTCTTAAAAGTGGTCGTATGGCGAAGAAAACACCAATTTTCGACGTTTCTCATCGAGCACTATCAACGGCATCAAAAAATTGACAAAAAAGCAAAAAAAATTTTCCTGGGGGGTATTTTGATTTCTGCGTGGGTATTTCAACTTCTGGGGGGTGCATACCCCCAAACCCCCCGCACACGTGTGAGTGTAAGTAGCACACTAACACTTCGAAATTGCCTGCGATAGCTCAGGCGGTAAGAGCAGCGGCCCGGTCAACCATGATCCTGGGTACGAGTGTTGGTCGCAGCTACTGTTTTTACATAAGCTGCCCAATTTCCTTCCGCCATACAGTATGCCTAGCGAACAGCCATCGGGTGTGAAGCATACCCAGCGTCTATCAATCATATTTCAAAAACTTGTGCTCTATAACCCCATTGAACCATAAAATATAAAAGCGCGAGTTCTTAATAGCTACAGTAATCCGGTATATCAAAATCATTCATTCAACCATAACGTTTACAACAGCAATCATGTCCCTATAGTTTCAACACAATCGAGCAATTGGTCCGTACACGAGAAATACATTTACGCGTTTTAAAATATACAGCCGCCTAAAGCATATTCGTCAATTGTAATGCATATTAGCGATATGTCCACTATATTTCAAAGATTCGAGCTCAATAGACTATTGACTCACGAGCTAAACATATTACGCATTATGCTACATTGTATGTATTGTACGTGTATTGTATATTTTACATTGTATATTTTATAATTTATTTTATATTTTACATTGTACGTACGTATCCGTCCTATATACAAAATTTCGGCTTTGATATTACTGCAATGTACAAGAGTTGCAAACTATATTGTTAACCTATGCTAGCTAATCGATGATTTACACACAATCTTTGAGATTATTTTCAGTTGTTATTTTTACGTTGTGTTGTGCGGCGGTTCATTCATATTTTCCTTGCATCGAATTGGACGCCCGGAACATCAGGTTAGATTTTCAAAGACATATTGTATAGGAAAGTAGGAAAGTTCTGCAAATAGATATGTTAGATGAAAGTTGTCTCTACACTAGATGCAAAGCGTATCGGACCCAACCTGGAACTCAATCATTATCAAGTTAATTAATTGTCCCAGGTTAAGGACAATAGGTTTTTAATACACTGTTTGAGCTTCGGAACACAAAACTTCCCTGCGCTTTGCGCCGATTTATTGTTTCAGGCACACACATTCCCGTAGGGGGGTTAGTGGGTAAATTCCCCCACCTCAGAGTCCGTGACTTAAATTGCTGTCAGACGATTTTGAGCAATCTAAGATTTTCTGCTTGATTTTTGGGTACAAAAGCAGCAAAGATATTAAAATTTTTCGGCGCTTCGCACCAACTAATACATTTTTATTTTGTCTAGATATAAAATACCAAGAGTGAAGTTAAAATGATCTGTAAAGTCGAAATTTTCGATGAATTCTTATATTTTTTACTTACAAGAGTGACGAAACTAGTCAGGATGGGACAAAAAGTAGTTGAAAACGCAGTTTTTTATATCAAGACATGCTATGTTGGATGTTTTAGCCATTTTTCATATTTGTTTGCAAAAAAGGCTAGAGTCTAAATTTAATGATCCTAGATTTTGGGATTTCACCCCCCCCTCCCACTGAACTTCCGACCTTATACACATCAAATTTATTATCCGTTTACAACAGCTTTTAATCGATATTAGGCGCATATAACTTTGGGAGTAACTTAAGATTATGGTACTTTCAAAATACTAAAAAATAATCTTCAGAAGTGCGGATTTTTTGTTAGTACTTTGGGCTTGCTTCCGAACCGAGATTTGGCCGATTTAGCGAAAATTTTAACGTTACTATTTGAGATTTAAATGTTTTTTTACGAAGTTTATCGGGACTGCCCCGGATCCCGCTCGCCACCTCAGACGTCCCGCAGTCATAAAATCTCGTTGTACATGTGCAACGAGATTTTAGGGAGAACAAGCCAGGTAAAAGGGTTAGGAATTTCTAAAAATTTCCGGCGTTTCGGGCCGGCATTAATTTGTCTGTTTTGTATGATTTAAGCGGTATAAATAGGGTTTAATGTGCAAAAACGTCAAAATTTTCCGGCGCATAGCGCCGCCAGTTACTCTTCTTTCTTTTTGTAAAGCTCCAGCATTGCGTTTAAAAGCCTGAATCACTCAAAATATCTTCAGTCAAAGTTCGTAATTCGCAGTTTTCTTGTTAGAAGCTTGAATTGTCAAAACTGTTTTGTACAAATTTGATAATTTTCTGCTCCATCAGATTATTAGTATTCACAGAGCTACAAACTGTTAAGTGTGGAACAAATGACTAAATTTCTTCGCACTTTGCGCCGCTTATGAATTCCGAACTGTTTGTCAATAGAAAGGCCGTAAATTCTACATGAAAACATTTGCCCCCCGAACCAAAATTCTGATTACGTCGCTGCAGTCAGCTACAGATAGACTTAGACTTGTTTTTGAATAAATTTTCATTTCGATTTCAAAATTGCTTTTCGTCAGCGTGTTTTCCTGCTTCAAATGTTTTAATGACGCTATGAAGATACAAAACCTGCTTCACAATTTTTTGCTTTGAATTATGAAAATGACTTAAATTTCATTAAATGCATACAAATTCTTCAGATTAAAGCCTATATTCTATTTAATCTTGCATTAATTTTTCAATAATTTTACTGCTTAAATATCACTTTGCCCTAGATCAACCGTAAATAAACGATGTTCATTGCATTCTCTTTTATCTAAGGTCCTACCCGGGTATACCCGGGTACCCGGGTAATGAAATAGCCGGGTACCCGGGTAGTAAAATTTGCAAAGTGTGCAGCTCTAGTTTTAACTTAGCAATAATTTTTTTCTTGTCGCCTTATTCTTTTGACATTTATCGCATGGCGATCGCGCCAAGGAGACATATAAGTATTAACTTACGTGACAATGTCGATTTTTATTTAATACACGCTAATTCAATTGCAAGTTTATAGAAACGATCGCCGACAACACAAAACAGCTAATCCGTAAAACGTAATCATCCAAACCTAAAGTTCTTTTTCTGTAATAGAATGATTATCACTTTCGGTTTTTGGACCATAATATGGGATATTCATGATATCAGGGTAATTGTTATTTTTAGGAAAAAATTGAGTAGTAAAATTTGACTTAAACAAAGTCTCGTTAGAAGAATTCATTTCATTAATCTTTGTTTCTTTTAACTCATTAGGAATTTCCGAAAAATGATTTTGTTCTTCATTATACGAGTATGCAGATAAATGTCCAAATGAGCCGGGTACAAAACCTTTTAGTTAAAATTCTGTCGGAACTAAATCCTGTATAGTAAATTCAGTATCATTTATGTTAACCTCGTCTGTGTTAGATACAACTTCATCTATTTCTATAAAATCCGTTTCTTTATTAGAATCATAATTATACTGGAAATTAGTTGTTATTAATTCAGTTGAATGATTTTTCAAGACCTCGGACTTATTTATAACTGTTTCATTTTCGAGAATTTCATTTATTAATTCTTCATCTTCTATGTCAGAAATATTGAGATCTCGTACTAAATTATCCACATCGGTGCTGTTTACGTTTTCGTTTATTTTATTAAAGTTGCGTGGGGATAAATCTAGAACATGTGCATTAGCACTAATAACATGACTTTCAGTCCGATTTTCGGCATTGGTCTCGTAAAAATCTTGATTAATATTCATTTTTGGGCGAAAATCGCGTGTTTGAGAATTGTCTTGATTAGCCGGAAAAGTAACATGTTTTTGAATTTTTCTGTCAGCACTGAACTGAGGATTATAATCAAAATTCGGTGTGGATGTTTGACTTCTATTTTTAAGGAAAGAAGTATTTTTATTTTGAAACAGTGGTTTATTATAATTATTTCTTGGTTGTTTACTTGATGTAAATTGTCGAGTCGGACAAAATATAGCACTGTTCCCTTTATTGTGGCATATGCTGCAAAAATAATTCATTCGATTGGGCGCGTTGTTTTTCGGGTTATAATAGCATTGCTCCGTTTGATGGTTCCGTTTATTGCAAATTTGACAGCAAGGAGGGGGCCATTCAGCTGATCCACTATGGCTTTGATTTCGTCTAACTTGCGTTCCATTTTTCGCGGGGTTTCTAAAGATAAAACTGAAAGATTATGGTTTAATAACTGATGTGGTGGATTTGAATATTCTCGCATATCCTCTCTTAAAACCTGCTGTTCTACAAAACAAGCTTTTTTAACAGCTTCATGTAAAGTTTTATATTCGTTAAATTTTAAACCCTCCTAAATTTATGGAAGTACTCCCTTTATAAATACGGGTTTAATAAAGGCTTCTTGGTTTCTTTCGGGTACACCTGGGCCCGGTTTCCGAATGACGGAGCTATCGGAGTCTCTATTTTCTGGGAAAGTTTCCTTTAGATTATCAACTAAATCATTATAAATAGCTTCACGAATCGTTTTTTGTGCCTCAGTAAATGCTACTAATGCGGGACCTGTCAAATTTGATTCCAAAAATGCGATTTTATATGCATTGTCTGTACTTGGTATGCCATGAAGCGTCATATAGCGATTAAATTTCTGAAGCCAGTCTTCCAATGATTCACCAAAGGCACCTGAGAATGATTTCGGGGTTTATAATTTAACATAGTACTCAAACGAAGAAGTGGGTCGCCTGTTCCGAATCCCGTGTCTTGAGATGTACTTTGATTAGCCTGATTTCCAAACATATTCACAGTATTCTGCAATTTTTTAAGTTCGTCATAAATCGGAGTCCCAAAAGCATTAAAAGCTCTTTTCAAGGTTTCCTCTAATTCTTCCGGATCTTTAGTCATCTTTCTAGTCAAAACTTTACTAGATTTTCCGACTAAATAATTTTTAAATCGTTTAACCGATTGAGCTGAGAAAATTGGCTTATATTCAGTAAATTTAGGATTAGGAGTAGACGTAAATGCAGGACCTGTAGGACTAGAAATTTGTGGAATATTAAAAGTAGATTGGAAAAGCGAATCGAGAAAAATTCGATGGGCTTCTAAAGTACGGTCGAACTCATCTAACTTTTCAAATGCAACAGTAGTTTCATTCAACCTCCTATGTACTAGAATGATCACTTTCTTCTAGACTTTTCTCCGTCACGTTTTTATCTCGTTTTGAATCTATTTTCCTTTATCTATAGGAAAATTTACTTTTCTCGCCTAATATATTATTTCTTTTAATTATTTTACCATTTTATAGTTATCCACTATCGTGTTTTCAACAAAATTCGCCCCTTCTATTTTTCAATATTTAAATAGAGAGTTCTACTGACAAAGAACACGCCAATGAACGTTGCGCACCGTTTATTGACTTGTCAGTGGGGAAAAATAAGAAAAACTAGAAGTATAATTTTAATAACTTCGGACTATTAACTATTAGCTTTATTGTGAGTTATCTACGTTTCTTTTTTCACATAGCTTATGCACGCCTTGCGAACATACGTGAACAGCAAGAAAATTCTGGGGGGTGGGTCTTTTGGTTTCTGGGGGGTCCAGACCCCCCAGACCCCCCACGCCCATGTGTGCTTGCGAATAGTTTTTAATGATATCGTACTCTCGTGATTTTAATATGCCTCCTTAAAACACACAATTGATCAACGAAGTTGTCGATCTCAATACGTTAAAAAACGCTAGGTATATTTAATTCTTACAACAATGTTATTATGCGAAAATTTGAAGCCAAAATACGAAAAACTTCAACAACAAAAGGGAGTTAATGATCGTAAAATCGTATTTTTTCAACAAAAAAACGGAGAATAATAAGATCTTATTTTTTTTTCTGTTGCTCAATTTCTAAAGTGTTTACCACTCGTCTTTGAGCTTTCTCTCCTTTGATTCTTCTCCCTGGCGCGATCGCCAAAATATTGTCACGGCTAAAACCTTTTGAGAAAAAATATAACTATTAACTTGAGTGACAATGTCGATTTTTATTTAATGCACGCCAATTCAATTGCAAGTTTATAGAAACGATCAGTGTTGTTTTTTTGTACAAGGTCCGTTTGTACATGTACAAAGATGGTCCCCATAAGTCTTTGTACATTTTGTACATGCAAATTTTTGTGTACTATAATATAGTACAGTAGCGATTTTAGTGTGGTAAAACAGGGTTTTCGATCTTTGGTAATGTATTTTAGCTAATTTCTGGGTTTCTGACGCCAAAAATTACTAAAAATTATCTGAAAACGGCGCGAAGCGCCGAAAAATGTTGACATTTTTCCATTCTAAATGCAAATTCTGTCATTTTAAAGATATATAGGACAAATAATTTATCAGTTCGGAGCGAAGCGCTGAAAATTGTGGGAATTTTACATCTTTTTACAGTTTTTGTCTTCCTAAAAATCTTTGTACATTTTGTATACACAAAATTTTTGGGTACTATAATGTGGTACAGCAGCGATTTTAGTGTGGTAAATCAGAGTTCTTCGACTTTTCGTAGTGTGTTTTAGCTAATTTTTGGGTCTCTCAGGGCAAAAATCACTAAGAATCGTCTTAAAATGGCGCGAAGCGCCGAAAAATTTGACATTTTTACTTTTGAAATGCAATTTCTGCCATTATAAAGATATGTAGAACACACAATTACTCATTTCGGCGCGAAGCGCCGAAATTTTTTCGAATTTTAGACCTTTTTTGCAATTTTTGGCTTCCCAAAAATCTTTGTACATGTACAAAGACGGTCCCGAAAAGTCCTTGTACATCGGGAAAAATCTTTGCCGAGTACAAAAAAAAACTGTGGAAACGATCGCCGACAACACAAAACAGCTAATCCGTAAAACGTAATCATCCAAGTCTAAAGTTCTTTTACGTCAACGGAAGTTTTAAAAAGTAGGCGGAATCCGAGCTTATCCTTAAGTTTTCTATTTTCTAGCCTTAGGTCTTGATGCTTTAACGTTGCATCAATTAAACACTAGGCAGGTGGAGTCTAAATGCAACTCATATGTTAACTTTGTTAGTGATATTATTAAAAGCATTCTTGAAAGGATTGTGGGCAATACAGTAGGTAGAAGTATGTATCAGTTTAATAGCTGAGAAATTACGGTGGGTATTTGGAAGATAAAAGTATGTCAGTTGGAACTTGGGAACTTGGAAAATTAATATGTGTCTGATTTTCAAGTTTTAATGGCTTTTCTAACGGAATTTTCGGTGTCATTTGGTTCTCGGGCAAAAGCAATTAGGGATTGAGTTTCATCATATTTCTAATCGAGGTTTTATATGATTTCAATACGAGTTGAATATATTTGATATAATTCGTAGTGATATTTAAGGATAAGTTTTATAGTTAGCAATGATTATGTTTTGGCTGTAATGCATAATAAGGCTCATATTTATGTATGGTAAGTGGAACAAGAGTTTAATTCAACTATTTCTGGTTGGAATGTGTCTTTTACTTTAAGGCTTTGGCAAAAATAAGACAATAGTTTGTCATTAAGATTGATAAGCTTTTGAAAATTAGAGAGGACGGAAGTTAATGTAATATATCAGAAATTGTCAAACACGATAAAAGAATAAAAGTTTCTAACGCGTCTACAGTATAACTAAAGCTATTAAATTACGCCATTTTTATGATAGACTACGAATCGTTCGTAAAGAAACAAATTCTAAAAAACTATCATCTAGATTGAATCATGATTATATCGTCATGCGTGACACCCTGAAGTTTGAATACCCCTAGAAACCAAAATACCCCCACAGAATTCAATTTTTATTTTTTTTGTTTTTTTATTTTTTTTATGTTTTTTCCGCAATTTTTTGATGCTAATGGATAGTGCTCGATGACAAAGGTTGAAAAATTGTATGTTTTCGCCATATCACCATGACTGGCGAGCGATTTTGAAGGTAGCAGAGTATCGCAAGCGAATTTTCAAGTTCATAGCAGAATATATCTGTACATAGTTAGAAATTTTTTGTAATAATTGATGATCAATTTATCCGCCGAAAAATTAATCAAAAAAGCGCTTTATTTAAAAATAAGCATTCATTTCTTTACTCTGATCCTTTTATGTAAATTTTTACTTTTAAAGGCAGAGGAAAGGCCGTGATGAAGTCTTACATAAGTGCCCAAAAGACGCATGTTCAATTTACTGTTGATTACGTAGGTGCGCAAGTCAGAGTCGCCAAGGGGGTGAAACCTCAAAAGTCCAGGATGTAAATTTAGCGTTCAAGATTTTTTCTGTTTCAACGATCGAAATGATTAAAATAGCCTATAAAACATTTTTTGTAGTAATATCGCATTTTAAAGGCATTTTTTAGTCCATCACTTTTAACCCTAACAATGCAAAAAAATTTTCAATTTCGGGCGCTTTTTGAGTAAAAAGTACTTGAAAGCACTAATCTCCAGAAGCGCCGGAAAAAATTTTGACCTTTCCACTGCTTTTGACTTAAAAAATGATTCAAAAAAAGGTTCCAACGGATCAAAATCGCCGGAAAGTACCTGTCCGGCTGACCCTGCAGGGAGTAATACCCCCTGACCCCCCTATGTGCATTTATGGTTGATTCGCTCCTTAAAGTTTGACGTATCTTTTCTTTGTCAAAAATTCTAACTGTTGCGAGCATACATGCACAGTATGGGAATTCTGGGGGGTGAAAACCTAAAGTGCCTTTTTTGGGCCCAAAAATGGCCGGTACGCGTTAAAAAACATCGTTTTTTGGCGTTTCTGACGATACTCTATCCTTTCAGAGCATGAAATCATGAAAAAAATTTCGAAAAAAGTCGAATAAATTGACCAATATATCGCTTAAAACATGAATAAATGGCGCGAAGCGCCGAAAATTTGGCGATTTTGAGCAAATAGATAGCCAAAAACCCTAAAAAGACACTTTTCTACCAATTTTCAGGTAAGTTTAGGAAACTTTTGAAAAATCGCCAATTCTGGGGGTGAAAAATTTTTTGCGGGGGGTGAAAAATGATTCTGCGGGGGGTGAAAAACCCCCTCCCAAACCCCCCAAGATCATGTATGGTTGCGAGAAACATTCATGATGGCAGAAGCTTCCTACGAATGGGATGTACTGAAGAAATAAGTAAAATAAAAATAAGTCAAAAAATAACTAGAATAAAAATAAATAAATAATACTTATCTATACAATAAAAACGAAGTGAATTTTCTATATTTTTTAGGTTTTCGCATACGTTCTACACCCTCCCCGGGGATTTAAGCTTAACCTTAGTTTGCTACACATCCTTTTCAGCCCGCTGGTGATTTATATTAACTGACGTTATGCGCAGATTTGTTTTTCTAGACTTTGTACCAAAATATAAATGCGCATAATACATGTACACGCAGACACGCACATCGTGGAAATTCTGGGGGTTGAAAATTAAAAGTGCCTTTTTGGGCCCAAAAAATGGTGGGTGCGCGTCAAAAAGAATCGATTTTCGACGTTTCCGACGATGCTCTATCTTTTTAGAGCATAAAAACATTTAAAACTGGATAAAATTAAAAAATAGAGCGAATTATACACAAAATATAGTCAGAACATGAGTTCATGGCGCGAAGCGCCGAAATATTGACACTTTTGAGTAAATATAGCTAACAAAGCTTTAAAAAAGCACCTTTTCTACTGATTTTCACGAAATTTCCTAAAACTTTCAAAGAATCTCGAATTCCGTGGTAGGGGAGCGGGGCAAACCCCCCAACCCCCTCAGATGATGTATATGTGCATATCGTTCAAAAAACGATTTGCTTTAGGATTATATTTTCATTATAAATAATGACAATAATTATTGAAATGGTGTAATTTTAGGACAGAGATTGCCGGTCGTGTCGACTTTGATACTTTGATGCGTTGTTGAAACATTTCCAAGAGACTCAGGAACGTCACAAGCATTAGAAACGCATGTGCATTTGTCACTGTATTTACGCCATCCTTTTGTTTTAATCCTTGTGTTCGATTCTTGCCTATGTTTACTTTTAATTTTCGTCTGCGTTTTATCCCTTTGATTGGTCTTTAGTCGTTTTAACTAGTCTACTATGAAGTTTACATTTGAAACTGAATGTGACAAGAAATTAAATTTCCTTGATGTTCTTGTTGAAAGGAAGTCCGATGATATTGTGACATCATCATATCAGAAACCTACATTTTCTGGCCTTTATACCAAATTGTCTAGCTTCATTCCTTTTGCCTATAAAGTTGGTTTAATAAGGACACTTGTGAGTCGCATTTACATGATTTGTAACTCATATCAGACTTTTGTCTCTGATATTGACAAGCTGAAGCAGACTCTACTGCAAAATGAGTATCCCCTTGACTTGATTGATAAGGTCATATCAGACTTTATGACAAAGGTGTATAATAAGAGTGATGAAATAAAAGTCGGTTGTGATAAATTATGCTATTCTCTTGTTTTGCCTTATACTGGTGTGCATGGCTACAATGTACGCAGCAGAATTCTAAAGCTTATATCTGCATATTACCCTCAGATTAGAGTAAGGTTTGTTTACAAACCTGTCATGTGTATAAGCCGGTTTTTCAAGAACAAGGATGCTGTACCTGCTAAGCTACTCTCAAATTTAGTATATAAGTATACGTGTTCTAGCTGTATGGCTAGTTACATTGGCGAAACTCGCCGACATTTTGGGAGTAGAATTGCAGAACATACTGGCATCTCATTTGCTACAGGAAAGCCAATTCAGGGTGATAGCTTATCTGCTATTCACAAACATGTCTCAAATAGCAATCATTCAATTACATCAGATTGCTTCAAGGTTATTAGTCGAGCATCCAATTCTTTTGATCTCTTAATCAAGGAGTCGTTATACATAGCACGTGATCGTCCTATTCTCAACAATAATGTTTCATCATATCCTCTAAATTTGTTTTAATTTACTGAAATCCCACCTTTTTCATTTTCTTCTAGTTTAAAATATTTTATAATTCTCTTCATAATTTAATGGTATGTTTAAACTTTAAGTTTTTCTCTTGGTTTACAACTCTCGCTTAACAAGCTCATTTTTCAAAACTATTACCTAGTGCACAGTCGCTTCTATAGTCTTGTTCTCTTTTATATCGTCAGCATACGTGTTTTCGGGGGTTTGACCCCCAGAGTGGCAACTGACCCTCCGCAAAATGTATGCAACCCCCAGAATTGTCAATTTTTCGAAAAAGTTGTAAAAGATTTGCCTTCCACGTTCTTATCACATGTTTGGCGCAAAAGTCTCGGAATTTCGGCGCTTAGCGCCATATATACATTTTTTGTTCAATTTACACGACTTTTCTAATTTTTTCGACATTTTCGTTTTTATGTTCTAGAAACAATCGAAATTGCCCAAAAGGTCAAAAACAGTGTTTTTGATGTATCCCTATCTTTTTTAATCCAAAAGAAGACTTTAAATTTTTTTCGTTGACTCCCAGATTCGCATGCTGTACATGTAAGATCGTCAGTAATAAAACATATATTAAACAACGTTTCGAAATTTAATTATCGATTAATGGGAGATCAATCAGGTTCATAGGGGCTCTAACCCTTCCTAACGGGCACCATCGATTTCTATTATCGTAAGATTATTTTCTTGCTGGTTGTTTGAGGAGGATGGCAATATCGATCTCGGCTTACACAGGAAGCTTTTTGAAAGGAAACATACAGTTTAAAAAGTGGTTCCGAAATACAAAATGGCATTTATCCGCACTTTCTAATGAATTTAAGCACTTCTGTAGAAAATTTTTGCATTCAATCTATTTTTGACTTCCCTAAAATTTCCTCATTCTAAGTACCATTCTGAGAAAGCTTTACCTCCGCATGCACATCTGGTAAACTGAAGGCAACGAGTTAACGTGTAAATCGACTTATAAATTTTTTGTGAAATGCCTATTAGATCGTGACTCACTGCGTTTTCAGGGTACAACAATGGTTTTTTAAGTTAATCTAAAGAAGTACACGGAACCAGGCCTTGAGGGCTATCTTATTAAAAGGAGCATAAAATTCTCTATCGACTTGCAAAAAAAAGTTCGAAAGATCTTAACAGCTCAAAGAATTATGGATAAAAACGGTCAAAACTGCAGTAATTTTCCAATATGGCTGCCTACTGGCTAAAAATGAAAAATGCGAATTCTCGATCAAATTAGACGAGTTAGTAATCATTCGAAACCTTACTTCACACTCTTTTCAAATTGAGCTCAAACATTTAATAATATACAACCTGTGGCGCATGATAACTGTAAGTGCGGTGCACGTACACGTAAGTCCTATTGAGTGTTCTCTGCTCGCAGACGCTTTTTGTGTATAACCCGTCAGCCTGATGTTTCAACCGTTGCTTATACACAGCGTTCTGCTTTCAGGTAGAGCACCGGCCATCTACAATTTCTTCGGTATGGCGCTGGTCACACATGGGCGTGGGGGGGGGGGTGTGCACCCTCCGAGAAGTTGAAATACCCCCCCCCCAGAAATCAAAATACCCCCAAAAAAAAGAATTTTTTGCTTTTTTAGCTATTTTTGATGCCATTGGATAGTGCTCGATGAGAAACGTCGAAAAATGGTGTTTTTTCGCCATACGACCACTTTTCAGACCATTTTTGACCTTTAAAAATTTTTTCACCCCCCCCCTCAGAAATTTTTTCATCCCCTCCAGAATTTTGGTGCTGCCCACTATGGCGCTGGTCCAGTGGTGGGAATTGCTGCCCACCTGGTGAGACTGCATAACCATAGCTTTTGAGGGCAGCCATATTGGAAAAAATTTAAGACGCTTTTGTAGAGTGAACGGCGGGCTTAGAAGGAAAAAAATGAACATTTTAGAGGATGCTAGAACGCAGCTATTTTGCCAGTTTTCAATATAATGTCACAAACCAGTAATAAATGTGGCCATGTTAAAATTTAAGCTATTTTTGCTATGTTGTATACTGTAGTTGAAACAAATTGAAAGTTTTTTTGTCAAAATAGTTTCATTTTTTTGTTTTGTCTCAACTCGAAAACTATATCTGACACTTTAGCTTCATTAGTGGATTTGTGTGGTTTAAGATTACATTATGTTTGTCGGAATGGGATATTTGGGCGCAGCCGTTTCGGCGCAAGAACATTTTGGCGCAGGAACACTTTGGCGCGGCCATTTTGGCGCAGCTGTTTTGGCGCAACAGTATGCTTTTTCGGCGGCGTCAGCCGCCGATATATATTAACTTCACTTACATGGCATGGTGTCATACTTGCGGCCATAATTTTTCTCTGGTCTCATAGCGAATTTCTAATTATACTTACTGATCTGACGAAAATTGTTCACGCAGCATAACCTTTAGTGTGTAAGTACAGAACTCGGCTTCGCTCACTATACTAAATATCTAATGAAGCCGGTCACTGGCGAAGGGAATATTAATGAAGCTGATTCTAACGATTTTACTTGTCAATCAATGCTATGTTATAAATCGCGTCTAGTGTGTTTAGTCGATAAAAACCCGAAAATTTATGGAAAATTTTTCCATAAATCTTATTTTCCTCGAATTGTGAAATTTAACACTCCAGCATGTTTAGTTTCTTTGGAAAGCTCATTCAATTCTCTATATTGCTGCAGAAATTGTTTGTTATAATTTTTTGAATTCATATAGTGATTGCTGTGCGTTTGGACATGTATTTTGCTTTATGAAGCAGAATGCCTTCAAATCGAATTTGATATCTATTTGTGTGCATGGTGTAAAAGTTGTGCTAGTATATAAACTAGTTGGAAAAATGCTCGAAGAGCACTGGAAAGTTATATGTTTTTGTTCTTTTAAAGAGTCAAAAGTGGAGCACAAGCTGCTCAAAACTACGTTGATACCCACAAGGAAAATCAAAATGGACTGAAGCATCTTGATATTCACCCATAAGCAAACATATCTCCGCCTTTTTTTCTTTGATTTACATAAGGAACACAAATTGAACCGTTGTCCCTTAAAACTTGTAGCAGTTTCGAAATTATTTTAATGTTGTACAGTTAGTACCAATAGGTGGGCGTCTCCAAAGGTCTGGGGGGATGCAAAATTTTTTAATTTTTTCATAGTCAAATATTGGCCTTAAAAATGGTGCTATGGCGGATAAAATACAATTTTTTAACATTTCTCGTTGAGCTCTATTGATTGGCTCAAAAAACTCGAAAAAAGCATAAAAAATTCTACAAAAATGAAATTCTGGGGGTGTAGGTAGCTGGGTGTTTTGCCGTTTTTCGTTGGGTATTTTGCCTTCTGGGGGGTGCATACCATAGGTGGGCAGCACCGAAAAAATTTAGACTTGGAGAAAAACGACATTTTTCCAAGTCAAAAATGTTAATGACTTGGAATTTTTATTTGAGCAAATGAACTGACACCTGGAAACTTGGATATTCCGAGTCTTGGAAACTTGGGACTTGGATTTCCAAGTGGAAATGAATTGGCCCCGGAATGGAAAAATGAAATTTTGTTGATAAAATGAACCAAAATTAAGGCCAAACGGGTAAAAATTCAAAATTTTTTACAAAAGTGTTACAAATTGACTCGAAACTGTGTAGTAACGTAGATTAAACGCTTTTTTAGCGTTTGTACCACTTTTTGGGGTCAATTTGGCCCAATTTTTGACCCGTCTTCCTCAGATTGTTCATGTTCTGCAACTATACTTGTAGATAGTAAATCACTTTATTATGCAAAACAAGTTGGAATCGAATAACTCCAATAAGTAATTAGACGATAATACAACGACAACGGTTTCAGGTTGAATCAGCAAATTCGAGTCTCGTAACTCATACCTTATGTTTATATGTATGTACATTCCCTCCCCTTAGCCCAAAAACAATTTCGAAATTTGTAAGATAATACATCGAAAATAATGGAAATTGGTGTACTTTTATCGAAAAATCTTAAAATTTTCGGCGTAGGATCATTATTCTCCATATGTTTGTGGGGCGGGGTACTAATTGCATCCTTTCCTAGCCGAAAATTCGCTCGCGCTAAGTCCTTATTATCATTTTCGCGACAGTCTCGATCAGACATGAATACCATGGGAATTCAGAAGTTGAATTTTCAAAGTGCATTTTTGGCCTAAGAATGGTGGGTACGCGTCAAAAATATCGTTTTTCGGCGTTTCTGACAAAGCTCCATCTAGAGCATATAAAATAAATTTTTTCACATCGGAAAAAGTCGAATAAATCGAGCAAAATATAATCAAACAAAACATGAGTATGTGGCTTGAAGCACCAAAAATTCGACACTTGAGCAAACAGATAGCTAAAAACGTATAAAATCACCTTTTCTACGAATTTTCAAGAAATTTTTGGAAACTTTAAAAAAACGCGAATTCTGGGGGATCCTCGACCCGTTCCACCCCCAGAACATTTTAAATTTTTTATAATTTAAATAAGTCTTCAGTGTAAACCACGGTTTTTTTGTATTCGGTAAAGATTTTTTGCGATGTACAAAGGCTTTTGGGGACCGTCTTTGTACATGTACAAAGATTTTTGGAAGACAAAAACTGCCAAAAAGGTTCGAAATTCGCAAAAATTCTCGGCGATTCGCGCCGAAATGAGCAATTGTGTGTTCTATATATCTTTATAATTTCTGAAATTGCATTTTGAAAGGAAAATTGCCAAATTTTTTGGCGCTTCGCGCCGTTTCGAGGCGATTATTACTGATTTTTGCCCTCAGAAACCTAGAAATTGCTAAAATACGTGACCAAAGGTCGAACAACTCCGTTTTTGCCACACTAAAATCGGTACTGTACCATATTATAGTACCCAAAAATTTGTGTGTACGAAATGTACAAAGACTTTGAGGGACCATCTTTGTACATGTACAAACGGACCTTGTACAAAAAAAACACTGGTGTAAGCTAGTGTTCTTTGTACAAGGTCCGTTTGTACATGTACAAAGATGGTCCCTAAAAGTCTTTGTACATTTTGTACACACAAAGTTTTGGGTACTAAAATACGGTACAGTAGCAATTTTAGTGCTGTAAAAACAGAGTTTTTCGACCTTTGGTAGTGTATTTTAGCTAATTTCTGGGTCTTTAAAGGCAAAAAATCACTAAAAATTTGACATTTATTCTTTTGAAATGCAATATCTGCCATTTTTAAGATATATAGGACTAACAATTACTCATTTCGGCGAAATTTTTGGGAATTTTACACCTATTTACAGCTTTTGTCTTCCCAAAGTCTTTGTACATGTACAAAGACGGTACCCAAAAGTCTTTGTACATCGGGAAAAATCTGCGGAATACAAAAAAACACTGGCTGAAAACGATGTTTTCGATGCATATCCACCATTTTCTTGCCCAAGAAAGGCTTTTTAAATCCCCCAGAATTCCTATGTTGCGCGTATCTGGTCGGAAGACATGCGTAGCGTGGGAATATCAGGGGTTTAAATTTCAAAGTGTCCTTTTTGTGCTCAAAAAGGAGGGTATACGTTAGAAACCCCATTTTTCATCGTTTCCGGCAATGCTTCATCTTTCCACAGCGTAAACACAATTTTTTGAAATCAAACAAAATTTCGAATAGATATCGAGAAAATTCGATTAAATTTAACAAAATATAGTGAAATAAAGTGTCGTTGACGTCGAGCGCCAAAAATTTGACACTCTTTAGCAAACAAATTGCTGAAAACGCTTAAATCAGCACTTTTCTTGTACGAATTGTTGCGGAAAATCGCGAATTTCTTTAGGGGCTGACGACTTTTCTCGTGGTTAACCAAACTCCCCAGGTCATGTATGGTAGTCGGTTATTTGCGGAGGGGGTGGGGTAAATGCCCTTCGATGTATGCTCCAAAATGGCTAAAACTCACCTAAAATGGCAAAAAACGCAAATATTTGCCAAAAGTCGAAAGATGATAACATTTTGTTGGTAGGGCCGACCGACTTTCGTAATAAGGGTTCCTTATCCTCCGGTATTTTGTGCGCTGCTA
>JAVLUZ010000100.1:20736-44373 GCA_036768485.1 Mermis nigrescens
TGACAATGTTGTTTCGGAACAAGTTGTTTCGGAACCCACTGTTACTGTAAAAAATGAAGCTGATGCATTAACATTCTAAAATTGTAGGAAAAAACTTTTTCCCTAAGCTTGCTTTACACTACTTTACACTTTACACTACTTTACACTTTACACTAGTCTCCCCCGCAAAATACAACAATACTCCCTAGGACTGGGCAACTTATATTGCCTCTGTTTCGGAACAAGTTGTTTCGGAACCAGCTATTACTGTAAAAAATCGATAAAATGCGGAGGAACCCCCTTTTCAGGACCCCTAGCCTTACTAGTGGTCCCCAGGCACTCCTTAGGCTTACGGGTTGGTCCCCAACCCATTTGCTCCCTGGCGCAACCTCGATTTTTGGCCAGGGAGCAGCTTCCGCCTATGTTATAACACTACAACGCTATAAGATAAGGACCTAGGGACGCAGGGTATACTACTTCCCCAACATAAGCGATGTGAGCATTACATTAAAAAAGGGGTACCCAGTTTCCGTACTCCAAAACCACAGTTAAGTGGAAGGAATTTTGCCAAAAAAGGGGTTTGAGGTTATTCATCCTGATGATCCTTACTTGGGGAACTCCGGTATGTCACTTTGAACTACTCCCAGGTTGGAAAAGCCCCTGATGGAACCGGGGTGAGCATCACATGTAGATAATAGGGTACCCCGTTCCCGTGCCCTAAAACCACTCTCAAGTGGGCGAAACCTATTCAGAAAAGGGGTTGGGACATTCACCCTAATGGGCTCTACTTGAGATACCCCAGTTCGGCACTTTGAACCACCTCCAGGGTGGAGAAACCCCTTAACGAAAACTGGGTTCACAATCATTTTCGTTTCTGCATTTCGTTTCTCCGGGGCCAATTTTGGAAAGATGCCGGAAGCTCCCAAAGAGACAGAAACCCAAAGTTCTACGTAATTGATACGGTTCGTTTGGGCTCTTATATTTAAAAAACCAAGCCGTGAATTTTCTTCAAATTCTACAGTTAGGTCAGCCGTACAAATTTTTTTGAAATTTAAATAAAATTTTTTTGCTGCGATTTGAGATATTTAGAAAAATGCACCTTGAAAAATTGTTATCCTATGGTTTCTCGTTTGTTTGCACTGCGGTGTAAAGTGGTTTAAACTAGTTGGAAGCGCATTAAAACTTGGTCTAGGGTGGCGTAAAAATTTGCTCCTACGACAAATCGTAAGCCGCTAGAGCCGCCAAAACTTTTTATAGTAAAACGTCATTTTCGGATTTCAGGAGCCCGGCCGAGCCAGTTTGATCTAAAATTCGGAATCAGGGGGCGGTAACACACTGAGCCAAAATATGAGAATCACTGTATTATCCGGTAGAAACGTTTTTTAACGCAGGCACACACACACACACATACACGCACACACACGCGCGCGCAACACACTCACAAACAAACAGACAGACACACACACACACACACACACACACACACACACACACACACACACACACACACACACACACACACACACACTACACACACAAACACTACACACACACACACACACACACACACACACACACACAGAGACAACTCAAAATTAATATTGTAGATGGTTTTCCATGTTCCGTACCTATTTGAGGTCTTTACAATATTGAATTCAAGATTTGTACGACTTATGTACACGTGAAGGCGTGGGGGTTTGGGGGTATGAAGCCCCCCGAAGTTGGAATACCCCCCCCCCCCAAGAAATCAAAATACCCCCCCCCAGAATTCAATTTTTGAAAATTTTTTTTTGCTTCTTCAGCGATTTTTGGTGCCATTGGATAGTGCTCGATGAGAAACGTCTAAAAATGGTGTTTTTTCCGCCATACGACCACTTTTAAGACCATTTTTTGACCTTTGTCAATTTTTTTAACCCCCTCCCCTCCAGAAATTTTTCACCCCCCCTAGAATTTCGGTGCTGTCCACCTGAACTTCTAAGCCATTGGCAATGGCTACGAGATGAAAAGAGACAATTCTCAGCCATACATTTCTGAGATTTGTTCAACCATAACCTTTTGAGTAAGAATCAGACGTGTTCTTGGGGGTTTGACCCCCCCCCTCACAGAATGGCAACTGACCCAACGCCAAATAGCTGCGACCCCGCTTCCCCTAAAATTGTCAATTTTTTGTAAAAGTTGGTAAAAGTTGTAAAAAGTGTGCCTTTTTAGGCGTTTTTAGCTCATTTTTTGGCTCAAAAATATAAAATTTTCGGCGCTTCGCGCCATATGCACCTTTTTTGACTATATATTATTCAATTAACTCAAAATTTTTCAAATTTTTTTGACATTTCTTTTACGTTTTTACATTCTAGAAAAAAGCGAGCATTGTCTCAAACGTCAAAAAACCGTGTTTTTGTGACGTGTACACATCGTTTATTAGCCCAAGAAAAAGACTTTTCAAAAAATTTCTGGGCCTGACGCTCTCCCAGAATTTCCATGCTGTACATGTATGGTAGGAATGGCATAATATTATAGTTTGTGTAATATAGAAAACTTATTCACATAATTTTAATGTTATAAATGAGTACAAATAAACCTAGCCGTTGAGGAATTTCGCAAAATTTGATCGGCAGTGATTTTGTCAGTCGCTAAATTTATTCACATTGCGCCCCACATTTAGCTGTCAAATACTTTAATCTCAGTTTGATGACTTAAAAGCTTAATTTTCTAAAGAACACAGAAAAAAGCGTGTTCCAGATTTAGTTTACTTTTGCAAGTAACATCATTCAGCTAAGTCCGTATTCAGGGCTCGGTTGCAGATAGCTCTTAGGAGCTTTAGGAGTTAGGAGATAGGAGCAAAGTGGGTTGCAGATGTCAGGAGTAATTCAATTGTAGACTAGGATAACTGTGCATAGTTAGGAGTATATTTTTGCAGATTCACACAATCAGCCTTGCCTCCTTGAAACTCGTGAAGCTTTTCATATTGAAAATATAATCGGTATTATTTATGGCATCACTCATATCCTGCAATGTGTAGTGGCTTGTCGATATATCCCAGCTTGTATTTCAATGACACATCTGGACAAAGCGAGGCAATGTATTCTTGTCTTCGACTTTCCTACCGTCGGATAATTATGGTATGACAGGACCAGGTGTACGAGAAGTGTTTGGCCGTGTTTCATTCATTGAGATGTCCTGCCCTAGCAAGACTAGTAAGCATATTAAAAACATAATCGCTTCTAGATATTTTACTTTTCCGCGTTTTTTCATAAATTGAGATGTCCTGCCCGAGCAAGACTTGTAAGCATATTAAAAAACTATTCGCTTCTACAGTCTGTTTCGCAGAACCTTATTCATAGATTACAATTCTTAAGTCGATATAAATCTATTGCAAAAGCGGTTTAAATTGAAGCAGCAATCACTACACTGTGCATAGAAATCGATTCGAAAATGAAGATTTAATATGAAAAATCGTATTACAGTTACATGCCTAGAAACCACTTTTGTGGCGGCTCGTTAGGTCGCTAAAAAATGATTTCTATGCACAAGGTTTCGCGAAATAGCCTATAGATATTTTACTCTGAATATTCACGATTATAGTCTGTTAAATCTAAATATTTTAAATTATAAATATTTTAAAAATATTTTAAAGTATAGTCGGTTCCATTTCAAACGGCCCATTTTCGTCAAATTCTTATTCCCGTACTAGTTTTTCACTGCTAAAATGGCTTCTTTAATTATGCTCGGCTGATTGCTATAAATCTTCCTGTTGAGGTCTGGTGTGTTTGGTTTAACATTTGGTGCATTTAACAAATTGCGGCTAGCCATAATTCGTGAAACAAACTTAATGCCTGTGATACAAGGAAGTCGGGGAGAAGGCTCCACTAACACTAGCTTCAATACAGTTTCAACGCGAAATAGCGAAAAACATTCGGCCAGCTAGGACTCAAATCCAGTTTTCCTGGTTACAGGCCAAGCGCGCTTCCAATTACTCCATCTGACTGTAATTCTTGAGACAAACCTGACGCCTGCGACGCAGCGAAGTTGGTTAGAAAGCTCCATTAGCACTAGCCTCAACACAGTGTATTACATGAATAGTGAAAAATATTCGGCTAATCGGGACGGGACTCAAACTCGGGCATACTGGTTACCAGCCAAGCATGTTTCCAACTACACCATCTAGCCGTAATTCAAGAAACAAACTTAACGCCTGTGATACAACGAAGTCGGGGAGAAAGCTCCACCAGCACTATCCTCAACACAGTGCACTCCATGAATAGCGAAAAACATTTGGCTAGCTGGGACCATAGGTGGGCAGCACCAAAATTCTGGGGGGGGTGAAAAAATTTCTGGAGGGGGTGAAAAAATTTTTAAATTTTAAAAAAATGGTCTTAAAAGTGGTCGTATGGCGAAAAAAACACAATTTTTCGACGTTTTTCATCGAGCACTATCCAATGGCATCAAAAAATTGCTGAAAAAGCAAAAAAAAAATTTTTCTGGGGGAGGGGTATTTCAACTTCTGAGGGGGTGCATACCACCCCCCCAAACCCCCACGCCCATGTGTGGCTGGGACTCGAACCCGGGCCTCCTGGTTAACGGCCAAGCTTGCGTCCAACTACACCATCTCATGGACGTAATCAGGGGGTCAGTGGGGTCTTTCGACCCCCCCCCAAATGGAATCGTCACAAAAAAATTCAAAGGGGGAGTGAAGGGAAATAAGCCATCTTCAAGTTGAACGTCGTTTTTTCACCATTTGAGACCCCCCTAAAACTGTTCAGACACCCCCAAAATAATATCCTGGTTACGTCCCTGCATCTAGCCGTAATTTGAAAAATAAAGTTAGCGCCTGTGGTGATGCAAGAAAATTGGAGAGTAAGCTCCATTAGCACTATCCTTGAAACAATGTTCCGCATGAATAGCGAAAAACATTTGGATAGCCGGGACTAGCCAGGAGGAGGGTGCAGATGCTGCGGCTGTACCCTCGGTCCCGCATGTAAAGTTAGAAAAATGACGCAAAAGCCGAAAGGAGCTTTAAAATTTAGGCAAAAACGCTAGAAATATCTCAGGATCATGACGTTTTCCGGGAAATTTAACCGCTTCAAGCTTTTTATGATCAGTTTTCAAAGCTGAATACGAGAGTTGAGAGCTTAACCGAAATATGTTTGAGTGTCATACTCTTAACTGTGCTTGCACCCCCGGTCAAGAAATCCTGACTATTGGCCTGCATTTAGCCGCAATTCGAGGAACATATTTAACATCTGTAATACAAGAAAGTCGGAGAGAAATCTCCACCAGCACTAGCACACCGTCTACCGCATCGTCTACCGCATGAATAGCGAAAAACATTTGGCTAGTTGTGACTCCAACCCGGGCTTCTTGGTTACCGGCTAAGCGTGCTTCTAACTACATTATCTAGCCGTAATTCGAGAAACAAACTTAATGCCTGTGATACAAGGAAGTCGAAGAAAGCTCTATCAGCACTGAACTCAACACAATGTACCGCATGAATAGCGAAAAACATTTGGCCAGCCGGGAGTCGAAACCGGGCTTCCTGGCTTCCTGGTTATTGACCAAGCGCGTAAAATATTGTGCTACAGAAATAAGCCGTAAAGCCCGTTTTGGAATGGAACAGCCTCCAGTATATAATTTTGAATTTTCCATTTCAAATTTTTTTGCGGTAGCATTAGATTGGAGAATTGATGGAAAAACAAAACATACCTGTTCCCCCTTGTCTGTTTCATATTTTATTACTTTAGTAAAATTAATTTGTTTATTTTAAATATAACTTTGAATTTTTCAAAAACTTTTGTCGCAAATACTTGATATTCACCAATTTTGCCGGTCTGACTGCTTGCACTGGCAAAAATAATTTGTTAAAGTGATAGAAACATCAACATTTGAAAAATCAAAACAACAAAATTTATTTATGAATCGTTAATTACGATTATTATCCGTTATATTCATTAAATATGTTAGAGTACATAAGAATAATCTTGAAGTTTACATCGTCATTTCTCAGAATTTAATGACATTACTTGGAATGCACGTGAGGGAGAAGTTTTAGACCATAGATGAACAGTATGTCAGGTCTGGGGAGTCAGCCGGTTTCAATGGTCAGCCAAAAAGCCTTTTGTGCAAAGTGGTCTAAAAAACTGATATAAATGCTGACATAACAACAATCAAGATTATTTCGGAGCTTAAATGCAAAAACTTTTGATTTTTATTATTTTGCGGTTTTAGTTTGCCTTTCCCATAGAAAATTTCCTTTTTTGCAAATTTTATTTCGGCTTCTCCGTCTTATTTCCGTTTCTTCTGAATGTGCTCTACGTGCGTGGCGTCAAAAGTTTGTCAAAATCTAAGCTTAAAATTTAGGAAAAATAAAAGTTTAACACTTAACCTGACAAGTTGAAAAATTTTCACGAAAATGCGAGAAATGTCCCGAGTTTTCTATATATTTATTTTATAAATTTAATTTTCTATAAATCGTCCATATTTTGATTTCTTCTGAACCTCGCGCCTTATTCAATGAAAAAAATAATTTTTCAAATAGATTCAGTCGCCAGCTATATTACGGATCATGGGCAATACACCGGACAATGCGGTTTTATGCCACTGCATAACTTAGAGAAGCGAATCGTAGGTGGAAAAGGGTAAATCCGCCGTATTCATTCCCGTGGGTGGGCCAAGTTTTCTTCCTTAACCAACATCATTGCACGACCTTTTTGATTGCCGAAGGCGACGAAAGTCTGTACACCGATTGGGCTGTGAGTGCTGCACATTGCTTCTTCAAACCGGAAGGTTTCAAGGCCGGTGTAATGTCTGTACCCGAGTAAATTTTTCAATAATTTTTGAACATATGTGCATGGCATGGAAATTCCGTGGGGTTGGGCTGACTGAAACCAACAACTTCCTTAAAAGTGCCCTTTTTGCTCAAAAACGATAGCTACACCTTAAAATAGCATTTTTAGTTTTTCAACGCTGTTCTTTCATAGACGATGAAAACATTGATATATTTTTTTAAGAAAAATACCATATAATTCAACAAAATGTAGTCAGAAATGGCCGTTTGACGCTAAGCGCTAAAAAATTTGTATTTTTTGATTAAACATCGCTATTTTCTGGAAAATCGCGAATTCTGAGGGTAGCCATGAAGATATTTTTATGCGGAGTAGGAGTGAAAAATTTTAAGGGTGGGGTGAACCCCCGAACCCCCTCTAAAGATCATGTATGTATGGCATTGAATAACTTAGAATTTCAATCGATTTAATTGATAATTCAAAAAATTAAGCAAGTAAAAATTGAAAATTTTAAGGAAATTTTAAGCTCCGGTTAATACACACGCTCGGATAATGCACACCTTTGGCGCTTGGTCCATAAGGGTGTGTATTAATCGGGTTCGACTGTAAATACGAGTTTTTGAGTTTGATGGACATGCGTCAACAAAAACAACACTTTTAAGCGTTTCTGACAATTTTTTATCTTTCCAGAAGATGAAAATACAATACAATTTCATAAAAATATTAAAAATTCCGCGTAAATTGAACAAAATATAGACAAACAATGAGCATATGGTGCGAAGCGCATATAATTTGGCACTTTTAAGCCAAAGGATCGTAAACGGCTTGGAGAATAACCTTTTCTAAGATTTTTTGGCAAATCAAGAATTCTGGAAGTGAAAAAATTGGGAAATCAAATTTTGCTGAATCCGATCCTGGGATGGGCACGCCGCCAGTTCTGACCGGAGCGAATCGAGTAAACAAATTAGCGACTCGAGTAAACAAATCAGCGACCCGAGCGCTCACTTAAGTAAACAAAAGTGCGCAATTAATTATGCTGGGCTGACCCCGTCGGTCAAGCAATTATGCGTCTGGTACATACAGTAATGCGCCCGACTAGGGATGCGTTTTTCAAAACAATTTTTAACACAGCGAAAATCAAATTTTAAAGTTTAGTTTTTTCGAGCTTATCGTGAAAAATGGAGCAAAGAAAATATATAATATTACAACATTTCATTCACTCTGAAAAAAGTTGACTTATTTTTAATTTTGAGAGCACTTGGCATTTATTGTGTCCATAAAAGTTGAATATTTCTCTAAGCCAACAGCTTCAACATGAAAAACTACCACGATTTGTCAACGAACATTATACACTTGAAGCACACGCATCGCAAATCTTTGAACAATCGCTCCATCGAATCTAACTTGCTGCGCCGATTGTGACCCACCTGTTCGTGTGTCCCATGTGTTCGTGCGTCCCACCTGTTCGTGCGTCCCACCTGTTCGTGCGTCCCATGTGTTCGTGCGTTCCACCTGTTCGTGCGTCCCACCTGTTCGTGCGTCCCACCTGTTCGAAAATCCCACGTGTTCGTGCAGTCCCACCTGTTCGTGCGTCCCACCTGTTCGTGCGTCCCACCTGTTCGTGCGTCCCATGTGTTCGTGCATCCCATGTGTTCGGAAATCCAATCTCTTCATGCATCCGACCTGTTGAGTGAATGTTTTATGTCTCATCAAATACAATTTATATAATTATTTTAAATAAAAGCACTCATGCCAGCTCAAATTTTTAGACACTTAAGTTCAGAAAAGTTTAGTTTCAATATTATCAGAATGGAGTAAGATCTGAGAATTTAACGTCCAAGATTTATTCAAAAAAATTCGTATTATGTTTGACGAAAAATCGTAGCTAGCCAATCAGATGTACAACGTAGCGCAGATATCTTTGAATCTCAGTCAATATATTTTCGAAACCTGCACCCACTGGTATCAAAGCACGTTCCTGGGAGAAGTGGAACTTTGCACGGGCGATACTGTTATCCACTTGGACGTACTGGTCGAGTCTTGCGCGAGGTGGTTCACCATTTTGCAACTGTCTGATTCGTATATCGTTTACATTCGATGTTTGTTGAAGCCAGTGCAAAAACGTATTGAGTGCAGGATGCGGATGGCCGAAATCGTGATTGATTCGATTGTGCCACCCTTCGGCATGGTTTGTTGTCCTTGGTCCCGGCATATTATTAACTCGCCATTCATTCTCAAAATGATTCCATATGCTGACATTCCACGTGCCATTCAACCAAGTTGTCTTTGAGAGATCAAATTGATTAGATCGAGAAATTCAAAGAGGTTTTTGCCAAAAATGAGGCAAAATAAATACAAAGTCGGACAACTATCAATGCAAAAAACAAAACTATGTAAAATTGCACAAAACCTGCTGCAAATGGCGAATCAGAATTTTTTAAAAGATTAATCCAACATTTAGCATAAAATTTAGACCATTTTAATTGAAAAACTTTTATGATGGATAGCTGACGGCCCATGCTGTGTGCTTATCTGCATATGTTACTCTTTATTTGTCTTTCTTGTGTGGTTTTAGCAATTTTTCAAAGACTTGATATATTTGACAATGATTCTCGAAATGATAAAAAATTCCAAATTTTTTAGTCTTATTTTTTAATCTAGGTGTTCTGAACTGACCCATCCTCTGACCCGCTCCCCAGAGTTTTTATGCTGCCCAATTTTATTCCTGACTCCTTCGGAAAAAACAACAACCCCAGAATTCCCATTCCATACAATAATAGCGACCAACAGTGAACAAATAGAAATATGCTTACGCGCAGAACTTGTTTGGCCGAAAATTTTGCAATTTTCATAATAAATGATAATTTTTAAAAATATTCTCTCGTTATTTAAAACTAGTCATTATGAAATTCCACCAAAAAATCAACGATACGCTAAGGTGATTAAAGATTACCCAGAATTTTCGATCTAATTTTACCAGATGCATAAAAATGGCTATGGTTAAATCGTTTTAAGTCGCAAATGCTAAGTCCAGGAAATTAACGAATGTCAAAACTTGAAATATATGCACACCTGATTTACGTGCGAAATTCTTAGTATTTTCATTTTTTCTCAAAAATTGTTTGGAATATAAGAGACTTCGCCGACCGAGACCATAAATTCAAGCAAGAGCTTTGCAAGCGTAGCTTACTCGGAAATAGTTCGCTAAATTTTCTAGCTGTCTTTGAACGATTGCATCATCTACCGCCGGAAAAACGCTTAGCCAGTTATGCCAAGCTTCCATGACTAAATCCGAAGGAAGGAGGGCTAAAGCCTTTAACAGTTTTACCCACTGGCGCACATTCGATTCTTCATCTTCGTACTGATGCATGAGCCCAAAGCGCTGAAGGTTCCTGATCAGAGCTTGTCCAAAATGGAATAAACATCCCTTAGTAGTAACACCAGGAAAAACAGTTCGAACAGCATTGTGTGCAGCAGCTTCAAAATCGAGAATGAACGTATGTAAGCTACCTAGTCCTCCGAACCGCAACGTTATCGCATCCAAAATGGCACGAAAGATGAACTCGTAGCTATTGCGTGTCTTGTCAGGCAATAAAGCATAACAGCACGGGATTCCTAAAAATATTAATATTTAAATCGTACTGGATTAATAAATATAAATAAATATAATAAATATAATAATAAATATAATATAAATCTTAATACTAATTAATTTCATTGGCATCAAAAAAATCATGAAAAAACAAAATTTAATAATGGAATTAGGCGGGGGTAGCATTTTGATTTCTGGGGGTATTTCAACTTCTGGGGGTGCATACCCCAAACCCCCACGCCCATGTGTGGTGAGGAGGGTTTGAGGGCTTGCATCTTCAAGTGAAATACCCTTTGCAGATCCCCATAATTTTATTTTTAGTTTCTAGGTTATGTATCTTGACCCCAAAAAACGTTCATTTTTGACTTTTCTCGATCCGGTTGACCCCCTCCAAGATCGGCTACGCTGTGCATGTATGGTCGTAAACTCGTACTCACCTTCTCCGTTCACGAATGCGTGAATAGTGTAAAGCTGACTAAAGATAGATGGACACATTTCGAACGTTCCGTCGCCGATCCAAAATTCAGAATTAAACATCACTTCTAACTCGAGGTCAGATCCATAGACTAGCATTCGTTCTTCATTCAAAAGCAGAAAACGCTCATGAGGCTCTGGATCATTTCTAGCAAAGGCTTCGCGCCCGTTCAATGTCAGTTGATACTCGACTGGCAACATGTCAAGGCTTGGAATTGGAATCAGACATTTCGAACTAGCCCTAAATAATAAAAAGTTCAGAAGTGACATGCATTGACTTGTTTACTGAATAAGAATACGAATCTTTGTTCAAGTCACAAGCATGGGATAAAAAACCATCATAAACAAAGTGATAATGATTAGTGACCAGACATGCATGTGGGAGGAGGTTTAGGGTCTATATCTCCCAGCAGGGCCGTATTTAGGGGGGGCGCCCCCCTTAGCCGGAATTAAATTTTTGTTAGGTAAGATAATGCACGGAAAGATGGAAAAATTGACTGTCTTTGATGTTAAATTTTCGAATTTTCGGCCTTCGCGCCCGATGTGAAGTATTTTCTATCATTTTGGCCCAAGTCTGACCAAAAATAACACTTTTTTATAGCTCTTTTGGATGGAAAAATTTTTTTCGAAAAACTCAGAATTTTTTATCTTAATGGATAGAGCGTGCTCTTTTTTGCGCCTAATTTTTCGACGACAGGGGTGCCCCTGCCCCCTCTAAACTCTCCAGCCAGTGTAGAATAACATAGTTTCAGAGTTTCAATAACATAGTTTAAAATTAATCAGCTAGTGTAGAATAACATAGATTCTCGGTTATTTCAGCACATAAACAGGTTTTGGCGTAATTGTGACAATTTTGACGTAATTTCATTTTTGGAACTCATCAGATCGGCTGCGCATCAATCGTAGTTCATGTTTTAAAAATATATGTTAGTCATACCTATACAAAGAAGAACGCATAGAACGAAATGCTGGAACAGCCAAGGAAACCTCTTGCCGAACATTCTCGTTTGGAAAGCGCCGCGATATTTTAGCTAGACCGCTCCTTAAAATTATAAAATATGCATTTTTAAACCAATGAATTCCGCATTCGATATTTCGAACAAAGTTATTTTAAAAATTGGAAGTGAATTTTTTATTTCATGATTTCTCGACCTTGTTCTCGAAAGATACATGTTCGATATATATTTTTAGCTTCTTCAGTCTGCAGATCAGTCTATATAATCACAAATGCTAAGGTTAATAAGTAAAAAACGTATGAAAAAGTTGTACATCGTACAATTGCAAAAAATTCAAAAAGTGGTACACCAGAAGATAAGCAAGCTTGAGTCAATGAAGCAAGATAAACGTAAATGTCTTAGTACATTGCGCTTATATACGTCCCTGGATTGCGTAATTTCGATTAGTTCGTTTTAATCTAGATAAAAAATGTCTATTTGGTGCAATTTTAACTTCTTCATATAGGATAAATCTGTAAAATAAATCAAATTTTCTGCAATTCTTGTTAGCACGATAAGAAAAACTTCCACGAATTCAGGGGCGAGAGCTTGGATTCAAGGGAAAATTCAGAGGGCGAGTAGTAACGCCCAGCCCTCTGGACCGCACCCTGGACCGCTACACGTTATAGTGCACCTGCACTTTAAGCACCCGCTTTGTAAGCAGGACGCTTTAGCTGCGATTCAGACCAGCACCAAGGGGGGTGTATTAAGCAGGGCGTTTTAGCTGCGCGTCAAGCCACGGCCAGGGGGTGTATTAAGCAGGATGTGTAATATTCAATTGAGCTCATAGCATCATTCATGTGACGTCACCCCCTTCAAGTACATAGCATTTTCTCGCTTATTATGATAAGCTTAAGATTTCGGGCGCATGTACATGAATAAGGGAAATGTAATTACGTACCTATTTGTGCTTGTTCTATTATGCGTAGTGCTACCTGCGGGTATAAAGAGCTGTATTAAGCCGCGCAGCATTCCACTTGGAGTGTAGGCTAGGTCGCGTTGATTGGCTTATTGGTATGGAAAGTTTACCGCCAAACATTCTTTTACGCGTTTTTTCCAATTTGGACGTGAAAGATCGTTTAAACTGCGAGGCTGTATGCAAAAATTGGTTTCATGTTATTCGAAATTTTGATGTCCCTTTTCAAGCAAATTTTACATTACACGCCAAGATTATTGAAAATGTTAGACTTCATAATTATACGAGGAGCGTTTATTGTGCCGGTAATCCCAACAACGAGTTGGCATTATATCCGGTCATAGGCGGTTCTAAGGTTGAGCTGCTAATTGTGCGGTTTCGAGGAAACTGCATGCTGAAAGGAAAATATCATCGGTACATGAGGGATGCACTTGAAAGATCAAATCCGGAGACATTATCATTGTCAAACGTCGAAATTAATGCATATTGGGGATGTCGTATTTTAGATCGGTTTTTGGAAATTGATTCGGAAAAACGATCGTTGGTTCTACACGATGCTAGATTAAAGTTGACATTTTGGCCGACGGCGGTGGTCAAACCGATTAAGATGCTCACCATGACGCATGTGCACCTTAACGCGCATTTTCCTGAATTTATTCGACGCTTAGATCCGGAAAAGATTATTTTAAATACGGTAATTGTGCCGAGAGAATATGACTCTATATTGTGTAATGCTTATTTAAATTGTACGCGTTTAAGTTTATTGTCACTTGATTTTGCTGATGAATGTCTATCCGAAAATCCCCTTCAAAAACTATTAATACGAAACTGTTTCGAAGATATCATTCACAATTTGTATTTGAAGCAGCGCGATAATATGATTGATGTTTGTTTTAACTTGAATCAAATTTATGACGATGATGAAGAATTTGTCGATTATATTGTTCCTTTATATGATCGTATTAATTTGTATAGATTGGAAATGAAACGCCACGCGTCTAATATCGATTGGCAAATTGTAAATTATTCGTGTGCAAACAAAATTACATTGCGTAATCGTGACAGCTTTTTTCTGACTCCTTCTTTCCAATAAAAACAATACTCGGCACAAAAAATGTGCGCAAAGAAATTGGGTTTTATGATACATAAGAAGGGGGGTTACAATCCTCTTTAAGCCGAGGGTCTACTAAAGTACCTAGTAATTGCTTTTTATAAAGTGCTAAGAATTGAGCATGTGTGATTAATCACAAATGCTAATTAATGAATCGTCGTAAGCAGAAATTTTAAACTAAGTAGCCACGTTGTGAGTATATTTAAAAAATGGTTTTTCAATTAGCCGGGTATACAAAAACAGACTTTTGCTGGGGTACATGTGTTTGAAAATGATGCTAGATATTTAATGAGCGCACGTTCGGGCGCCTAGAGGAGATAGCTACGACTGAATTAAAATACGTCATCAAAATATCGAGTACTATTAGCGCTAAAACTGCTATACGTTTAAACGCAGCACCCCACAATACGTATTATACTAAAACTAATTAAGATACGTCATGTACGATTAAGCATAGGTACTATACGCGCATAAACGCAGTTCTCTAGTATAAAATATACGGCTTATATGGTTAAATGTAAAGTACTACCCAACTACAACTAATCAAAATACATCAGCTACGAACATGCGTTTCAATGGTGATTCACTGCGGCTGACTCGGAAAAAAGAAAACATTGGGATAACGATCCCAATTGCCATCACGAGGGCTGCGAATAGGGAAAAACAGCATCCTCCACCTGATCTTTTTGACTATCGTTCTGACCTAATTGCGAATTTAAATGAGTATAAATTTTAGAAAAATGAAAATAAAACTCACTTAAAAAATCAGCGCTGGCGGCGGTTATATTCCCCTCGCCTAAAATAAAGAGTATGCTCATAAATTACGCAACCTAGAAGGTATTGTTGAAAATGAGTTACACTTATATGTGGTTTTATGGTTTACTTTGCGTTTTCTCATTGGGGACGGATGTAACAGCGCTCGTTTTTGCCACCACTGAGCCGCCTAAATATTAATAACAATTTAAATTGAAAAGCACACACTTAAATTTAAGCATTCACTTTGAGTATCTTCATCATCGTCGAGTTTTATAAATTTTAGTGGCTTTGAGAAATCACCTAAACGATAAAACGCGAGCTACTAAGACTATTAAAAATCAAAAAGGTTATTACGTGCTTTTGACGTTGGTACTTTCATGGCCTCTAGGATTCCTAAAATTAGGCGCTACATAAAAATAACAAGATGAAAAGTAAGCAAATTACACTAGTACCTGCTATACCGAGGACAGCTTTAGCGATATCGTCCTTCTGCTTGTGCCACGCCTGACACTGGGTGGGCGTCAGCTCAATTTTTGTTTCTTAGTATCGTTTTTCAATACAACGAGCTTGTTCTCCTTGTCAATCGAAACGTAGGTTTCATAGCCCAAATCTACCGTCTCCATTGGAACGTTAAACATCAGGGCATTAAAACAACTATCCGACAAATTAACTAGCTTATCATACTGAAAGCGCATCAAGTTAATGCCATGAGTCGTAGGGTAAAGGGGTAATTTTCCAAAATTTTGACACACACGAAATCCAATGCTAGTAACACCTTTCCACTTGGAAACTATGCAATACATGTTGTTTCCGAGGCTAAACTCAACTCTGTTTGACATTCTAGAGAAAGACATAGCTGAAGCGTACTGAATGGTAAGGGGTTGGAACGAACAATGAGCTAAATCAGCTTGAAAATCGCATATACTGCTTAATGACGTCAAGTGTTGCAAAACCCCTCCCACCACGGTACCGCCTAATGACGTCAGTGCTACCTAATGGTAAATGTGAAAAACGATGTATCTGTGCAATTTTATTTAAAAAACGTACATACACTAAACAGAATAGTCGAAAAATACTTGACGAGTATGATCAATCATAAGCAAGGAATCAAATTCACCGTAAATTATACACTCTACGCCGCCAATGGGTAGGGCTTTTCCAAACTGCATTTCCAAGCTTGTTGTTCCTTCTCGCATCAATTCCCACGTATTGGTGTCAGTACCATCGGCACTGAGCTCAAAGACAAAAAAGGTGCTTCCATTTTTGAATCTTCCCACGTTGATGGTGTTTCCTTTGTCATCCTGTGCAATTCCCAAGCCTTCAAACAGCTGAACATAGGCTCGAAGAAATTGATTATCATCGAAATTCAGTTTGTAAGGAGTCGAAGGTACACTCGCCGCGCCACTGATAATTTTGATTTCGGAAATTCCAAAATCTCGAAATTCAAAGGGTGATAGCGCATAAGACCCTCTTGCTGCTTCCGCATTGACCATGCCAACAACTAAACGTCTCGGTAACGAGCCGCTGAACAACGAGTTTAAGGGCGTTGATCGTCGGTTTTCCGTAACATGTAGCGTTGTGATTTGTGTGCGCCTGATTGGGTACTTTAAAGTGGTGTGTTGTAGCATCGATTCAACGGCGAGCGAGATTCCTTCGGCGACTTCAACTTTTTTAACGTAGAAACACATTTGTCGGACTTCAATTTTGTAGTTTATGGAGGGGTTTTGGGCGTTGTCTATCAAGCAAAACTTGTCAGCATTTCTGTACAACTCGAGGCGTAATTCACACTGATTAATCAAAAATCTCTCTTGAAACATTAAATCCCCATGTATGGGGGCCATCACCTCAATCCATGCGCTATCTTTGAAAATATCCATTCTTTTGAAATAACCATGTTTTTGGCCAATTTGCTCATCATCATAGTCAGCGTAGTACATGGCAGCTTGTAATTGACTTTTCTTTGCGTCTCTACCGAAATTTAGCTCAGTTTCCAAAAACGATCGATAGGCGTATTTGTCCCCACTGTCGGAAATTAGTTTTCCATTGAGAAACATTTTTATTTGTTTGAAAAACGTCTTTCCAATCAGGTTTATAGGCAAAACAACATCGCCACCTAATGCTCCTTGCGTCTTGGTCAATTTGCACAATGTTCCATCAGGTTTTGTTATACGAATCACAAAATAAACATAATTTTTAGATAAGTCTATCATATACATATCGGGAGGCATTCGAAACTCGTATGGCCCATCATTGGTACACGGATTTTGCAACTGAACTTCGGCCCAAAACGACCTTCGTATAGCCACTTGCGTTGTAGGTACGGTAAAAAAGTCTAATTCGCTCTTACTACTGGGAATAGAGCTTTCGTCCAACAGTTTACTCATGTTTAATCGCCAAAAACGTCCAAACCGACTGATTTAGGAAGCTTGGTTCTTTTCAATGATGTTTTTCTGCTGTGAGGTCTCTTTTTAAGCATTCTGACTTTGGATTCTTTTTTACGAACGCCGATACCTTTCCCCGACTGATGAATGCGATCGGCAGTATCCCTAAGCGCCTGCGCCGCACCAGATTTTCCATGCTCGATAGCGCTCTCTTTGAGCTTGCGACCCGTGGCTACGTCGGCGGCAATTTTTGACCCACTTATTAGCGCGTGCTTCCCAACTGTTTTAAGTAATGGTAAGGCCAGTCTATACAGGCTTTTGAAAAAGCTGCCCAGTCCCTCTCCCCTGTGAAAGGGCGCGTAGGCTTTAAAACCTTTGATGGCGCCGCCCAACTGGTACTGCGGGTTTTCGGACAATGTGCTTTTGTAATAGTCTAACCAGTCGTTGGCGCTGCTTGGCACATAAACTACGTGCATTGTTTTTTATTGAAAATAAAGAGAGCGTTTACGAAAATGAAGCTTGACCACGCATTTTCCCGTCTCGAATGACACAAATTCGTCAAAATCGGTCTTTATATTGATTTCGATCCACGCAATATCTTTCAACAAAAGCGGCAAGTAATGGGGATTATCAAAAACTTTGTTTATTATACTCCCAAACTTGCCCTGAACCTCAACAATGCGCAATAACGGGGCCATTGTGTTTCCAACAATTTGATTTTCTATAATATTGCTATAGACGTACAAAGTATCAAAATTATGCTTATTGATGTCCGGCGCGCTTGTGCTGAATACCCTAATAGGCTCGCTGTCGGCTGTAAATCTATAAATTGTTTGATCAAAACCCAAAATTTGAGACAATCGCTTATTGGCGTACACGCCTTTAATCGTTTTGGGGTCTAGGAAAAAAGTCATTTGGTTTGTTGGAGCATTATACTCTATTTTTAAAAAATTAGTTTTATTTTGAACGGCCGTGTTTATAGCATAAACAAGATTCTCGACAGTTTCGTAATTTCCAGCTGGAAAAAGAATTTTTTCAAATTTTGCTTCAATTTGTAGCATGACATAGTTTTCACCCTCGTTAATCGTGTACCACGAATAGGGGTAAATAAGTTCTACTAGCCCAACTTCCCAATCACCGTCTAGTCTGAGTCTATGCGGTAACTTCACTCTGAAATTAGAAGCAGTGCTGTCTTTTTCGGTATTGCTAGGCAATGTGACATAAAATTGATTAGAATCCTGCATGCTTGTAAACGAGCGTTTTACTAAAATGATTTAAATTTTAGCACGCACGCTTTATATAATATTCATCTTCCAGTAAGGTACGCAAGTTTGCGAATCGGAACGGCACGTACTTGGACAAATGCAAAAGGTATTGCGCATAAACTGGCACACGATACTGTCATTATGGAAGAAATTTGTCCCAAAAATTTTGGAAATTTTCAAGTTTCTACAACGATGAAACAAGAAAAATATGCAGTACAGCCCGCAAGAGGCGCTAAATGAGCTCTGATGGCGGGTTTTATTTAAATTTTGCACTTTGCTGTTTTGGTTCATAAATAAAATAAACGAAGCAACAAAGGGTGCAAGACCAAATGAATCAAAATAATCAACATTGCCTTCCGAATCAAAATAAAATGCGACCCAATGCTGTCCTGGTTGATCTTGAGGGTCTGTATTGGCAATGAGCGCTGCTGGTCGAAACGGGACTCGTGTAGGTAATTGATTGCTGGCAAAAACACCAAGAAAAATACGTTTTAATACGGAATCTTTTCTGACGATACTCGCAATTTCCGATCCATTCATTCCAAATCGGTTTCCAAAACCCACTCATTAAACTTTTCAGGATAACCAAACCATTTCACTAGCAGCTGAATACGGCCGTTTTTCAAGCGACGTTTTTTTAAAACTTTTTCAATTTTGTAGGCACGATTTTCGTTGTATTCGATTTTCAAGAGCTCGCGCTCATAAAACGTTCCAACAATGTCCTCGCCGCTCAAATCAACGAGTTTATATAGGGGTTCGGTAGGGTGATTAATGACTTTAGAAATTTTGAAAATTTCTTCGGTGAATTGGGGCTTGTAACTTTTATCAAATACTTGACGGTACTTGGAAATTCGTACATAATCGCCAACTTGAAATTTTGGTTCCTTTTGGCGTTGCACACTGCTGTACAGGGTATCCAATACTAGTTGAACGTTATTAACATTAACCTCAGCCGGTTTCATTTTGATCGACCGATGCACGGTATTATTGTAATTGTTGAGCAGTTTATCCAAAACATCGGTCCATTTATAAGTACCTTTCTTGGTAAAATAGCGGTACATTCTGTTTTTTAGAGTGCGGTTGAATCTTTCCACCACCGCGCATTTAATGTCCTCGTTTTGAGACGTAAAGAAGTGAATATCTTGTTTTTTCAATAAATTTTGAAAATTGTGGTTTAGAAATTCTTTGCCCTTATCGGTTCTAAGTCGCCACGGTCTACGTCCCTGCGACAATATGCTTGTGAACGCATTTGAAATACTAGTACCAGATTTGTTCATTAGGGGTCTGGCCCAGGCGTATTTGCTGAGTACGTCAATGCATGTCAGAATAAATTTAAATCCGTCATTGAAATTTTTTAAAGGGGTCATATCCACAAGATCCATTTCCCACTGGTGATCAATGTCAAAAACGTAAATTTTGTTTCGTTTAAACTTTCTGTACGTTTGTCTGTGTAGGGTGTAAGTATCTTGTGAAGATAACCATTTCTTAACTTGATTCAAAGTAACAGATGCATCTTTGGCTTTGGCGGCATCATATAACAATTTGGCGCTTGCAAAAGATGATGGATCATCTAAATTTTTATAAATGGACTCAAACAGCTCGTCAGTCATTTCCGTATAAGGATAAATATTTTAATCGTTTGGGCAGTGGAAATTTGGGTGATTCGAGTTGTCGCTTTCTTGTTGTCGTGAGCTTGAGTCTTTTAGATTTTGGTAGTGCCGCAAATGCGAGTTTCCGCTTGAGGTTCGTCGTGAGTTTGAGTCTTTTAGCAGCGGGCAGGCTGACTGAGCTGAGCTTACGTTTTAGGCTCGCTGGTGAAAGCTTCAATCTTTTGGGGTTCGCGAGTAATGCCAAGTTGAGCTTACGTTTTAAGCTCGTCGGTGAAAATTTCAATCTTTTGGCCGCAGGAAGTTGCACAAACTGGAGTTTATGCTTGTTGGACGCTGATTCGAGTTTTGATTTTTTAGGTTGTGGTACCGCCGTAGATTCAAGTTTTCGCATACGACTCGCTGGTTCAGTTAAGCGTCTTTTAGTCGCTAATACTAGTTCCGATGAATCGTCAGCATCGCTGCGTTTGCGTTTAGGCACAGGACCGATTGTAGTTGCCTCGTGTTCCATTAATGTAGGGGTTGATGTGATTTTACGGTTATATACTTTCAACATTTTTCGCCTTTTAGGATTTCCAATGCAGCTTTTAGGAACTCTGTCTACGGATAACGCATGGGCAAACTCTGCTGCCCCAATTGGGGGTTGCGCGTGCACGCGCTCTCTGCTAAAATCGTTAATCAAGTCAACAACGTTAGAGCCTGGTATATTTTCGCCGTTTACTGAAATTTCGCCACTATCGGCATCAATATCAATTTGTTGGCTGTTTTGAATATGCGAAACTAGCGATTGTGCCTGTTTTTGTTTGCTTTTTGGAAGATTATCCAAAACTGTTTCGTACCATTGTGGTTTTTCTACAGTTTCCTCTAGTTTAACAAGTAGCGGTTGTCGTTTTTCCGATTCTAAATTTAAGTATCGGCTAAACAGCTGAGAGTATAGTTGGAATTGACGTTCGGGGGTTTCGGTACTTTGTAAAATTTTTTCAAGCTCGCTTTTAAATTCGTCAATTTGTTTCTGTAATGGCGATTTTTCATCATTCACTTGTTGTAACGCAACGTCTTGAGGTACCAAAACCATCTTATTTGTAAATTTCATTTCTTGCTAATAACGTCCGTAAGTAGGCTAGCTGCTATGCTAAGTAAAGGCCCTAACAATAATGGCAAAAATCCCCCTTTTGAATAATGTTACGCTTTTTCGTCAAACTAGTACCCGTTTTTGTCCCCAAGTAGCGAATGTTGTTTTTATAACGTCTCAGTGCTTTCTTTTGAGTGGGTGTCAGCGGTACGTTACCCTGCAATATGTTAAAACAGGCGTCAGAAATACAGTAAATTAAATCTTTATTGGCTTTATTCAAATAAGCTTTTCGCAGACTAGGACTACATCTAGCTAATACACGCAATTCGTCAATATGATTATGCAGACGACGCGACATTATAAATAATGACTAAAAACTAAGCGTCACTCTAATTTATACTAACCAGAATCGCATTAAACCAAGAAACCAAGTTCATTTTTTAAAATGTCCAAAAAAATTTTTTCGCGCTCAGTGGCGCTACACTCGTTATAAATTGAAAAATCGAGCTTTTCGTCTCCCAACAAACAATCAAACAGCTCTTGGATGAAGCCGGCCTTCAAATCATGCTGCTTCATTGCCGCACAGAGCAGGCCGGCAAAGTACCAAAAAGAGGATACGTGACGGCGCCCAAACAATCTGTTGGAGAGGTTGTAGTCTTTTACGCTTTCTTTGTATGTGGCTTTTGTTTCAGGTGTGAAGCGCGTCCAAAAGAAATCGGCGAGATCAGCTTTTTCCGCACTCGATATAGCCATACCTTGAGATTTTAGAATTTCAATTAGCCAAATGTAACAAGAAAACATTATAAGCATAAGTATAATTAAATTGTTTGAAAAAACAATGATTCACTTTTAAGTTTTCGATGAATCATTCTGACAAACAACTCGAACGCCGCAGAAACCATTTTGTGTTACGAAAACGAGGTAAATTGCTAGGGCGACAATGTAGCGTTGAGCGAATGAAGTAGCTGTATTGTGCTTTTGTACGGCAAGTTCAGTGAGGAAATGCGCAATTCGAGAAATAAGTTATCAAAAGCGCAACAAATGTAAATATTGGGCTTGTAGAATATAATACGGAAACAGTCGGGCGAAAGAGGATACTTTCCTCCGGCTTTGGTGGGGCAGTCTAGATTCTCGCGAATAAATCTAATTAGCCCCGCCCTCTCTGAATCATTGAAGCGAATCA
Source organism: Mermis nigrescens (assembly GCA_036768485.1). NCBI lineage: Eukaryota > Metazoa > Nematoda > Enoplea > Mermithida > Mermithidae > Mermis > Mermis nigrescens. The sequence goes on from JAVLUZ010000100.1 coordinate 42,844, forward strand.
GAGTCGTCTTATTTTGGTTGCTAGGTGAATGAATAAGCACCACCGAGCTTAAGTTTTTGCACAGGGGCTGATTTAGCATATGAATGTCACAAATTGTGGCACTCAAGAAACCGATAAAGAAAATTAGAGCTAAAATTGGCGACGCAACAGCCATATTTCTGTGTAGTACTACGCGTTGAAATAAATTTCTAGTTAAATAGCACTGCCCATTTTCCATAAGAGAGAGCAAATCAAGCAATAAACTAATTGCCAGAGCCGCGCAACTGCAGAATAAATCTTAATCTAAAGCAGCCGTATTTATTGTTATTTAGGTAAATATACGTAATTTACAGCATCATTTGGAAAAATGTTTGTTCTGAGTCGCAAATTCTCGGGCGTAGTTTGGCATAAATCGATCAGCAGGTACCCAAATGGCTCTTTCGTAGCGTCCAAGAATGCTTCCGTGAAATGCTTCGAATTTGGGAATAGTTGTCTACCCAAATTCTGTATTTGCAGCTTGTCCGAGGGGTTTTTCATCAAGACAATGTATTGAGCGTTAATTCGACTGGTCCTCAACCCGTCAAAAAATGCATTTTGAACAATGTGTATTATTGATAAATTCCAGTGATGAGAGCCCTTGGTAAACAACTCGCTCAACCTCGAATCTGACTTTAAGTCGTACATTAAATCGTCCAAAACTAGCAATTTATGCTCGCTTTTATTTTCCTTCAGCTCGTCAAAACAGCCTAGTCCTTCCACAAAATGCACTTTTCCCACTAAATCTTGGTACGCCGGTTGCCATTCGGTAAAACACCAAAAAATTTTAGACGGTATGGGATTGACGAGTTGATTCGAAAATTGCACAAATTTTTTAACAAAATGCGTTTTTCCAGATTTTGTTGGCGCCGCTACTATACAGTTGAAAGGGTGGTTCCACCTAACGTCCATGTTGATGCTAAATATCAAATGTCACCGAATCGGCGCATTCAAGCGCTTTTATCTTTAAGAAACCCTTGCTAAATAGCCTCTTTGCAAAAGGAAGCTTGCTCATAAAATGCCAAGTATCCTCGCAGCAAACGAGTATGAAGGGGGTGTGATCTATAATCTTAAAGCAAGTCAGATTTTTGTCATCAAAACAATCAAAAGTCAAGTTATATGGTATAGTTTTATTTAAGTAATCGGGAGTACGCAAAATCAATATTTTGTCTGTTTCTGTGCAATTTGTTAAATCTGTAGATTCGTTATAAGGGTCGGCGGATGTAGTCATAATGAACAATTGGTGAGAATCGTCGGTAAAATCAGATTCTTGTTTAGTGGTGGGTGAGAGCGATTCTTCCGTTCTCTGCATATTACACGTTCCAAAAACGACATTTGTCATCCAAACTAACCAGAGAATGCTATTCATTTCTAGCCGCTCAATGCTCAAAAATTTAATAAAAAGACTTTTTATTAGCTCAACAACTGTTTATATATACATTGGACCCCCCTGCCTAGCTGTTTAGTACTTAAGTACTTATTATGTATGTGTGCATTGCAAGTAAAACGCATTTA
>JAVLUZ010000100.1:44473-81752 GCA_036768485.1 Mermis nigrescens
TTGACACTTGTGATGCTTTATTTTTTATAATTTCATTATTTTCTTATACATTTTTTCTGTCATAACCATGAAGTCGATTTTTAAAGTAAAATCATTTTCTGACACTCTGACATGATTCCTACGTCAATTAAGTTCAGCTTGTCATTTTTTCTTTAGCAAGATAAAGAGAAATGGCTGCGTGTAGTCGACTATCGACAATATTTGTGCCATGGCCTTCAGAAGCTGCTTTTTACTCCTACCGAAATTCGCTATATCCGAATAGTTGGCACGCGTAACACGGCAAATAGGGCATTTGTTGTGACTGGTCTGGAAGCTATATTTACAACAGAACAATTTCAGTCGGACTCCATGAGTTGGTCTTTTCAATGTTACTGAGCACTATATTTTTAAGCGTATAATGCTTTATCTTCATTATCAGAGGATTCCACTCCACAGAAACTTCTTTAGCCTGCGGGAAAGTTTTCGCCCTCAGAATTTTAATTTTTTCCAAGAAAACTTAGAAAATGCCTAGTTTTAAGCATTTTGGCCATCTTTTAGCTCAATCGAATTTTTTTTTTAAATCAAATTGCACAAAATATTGCCATTTTTGACTATTCAATGCAGTTTAATCGATTTTTCCTTGAAATTTTTTGTTTTCATCAACTAGAAATTAAAAAACGTCAGAGAAGTATGCTTTTGACGCATATCTTTCGTGTTCAAAGCTAAAAGTTCTGATGTTTTACTGAGAAAATCGTGACCAATTTTACTTTTGGACATCAGTGACATGTTCTGATGCATGTCCACCGATGCCAATGCTTTATACAATACACGCCAACGTTAATCGGATAAAACAAGTTGGCGATCCAAAGCAGCGTACATGGAATAATAGCGATTCGGTTGCGAACTGACTGTCTATGCTATAACGTGTGTTTATATAGTTTTTTGGGAAAGACAGTCATGGCGGTTGGCATGTGTCCTATTTGTTTGTTATTATGCTAATGTGTGCAAATAAGACACATGCCATGCCAATTGGTTAATTCAAACGTGCTGACATGCAAATTTGAAGGAACCATTTTCCAGATGAAAGTTGTCGGAAAATAAACATGAAATGGTATAGAGTATGTGTAATTTCATATGCGTATGCATATTACGCATATAGGCAATGACATGTTAAATAAGGCAAGCAATAGGTGCATGCGATTGATATCATTACTGGTCTTTGATATCAGTCTTTATCTATTCGGGCGAACACATCAATCAGTTTGGCTGTTTTCAAGTAACTTTCACAAGTGTTAACATATTACAAAAAGCTCATTTAGTAATGAATGATTTCAGTGAGCGCATTCCGCTCCAATGTCAAACGCAGTGTTTTTAAATGCTACATGACCTCTATCAGGAGCATTATTTGCTTGGTACTTCAAATAGTTTTACTATGGGTTTAAGCGGTGCAGGTATAAAATATAATGGAGGTAAAAATTGCTAACACCATCGAAATTACTAAACGAACTGTCCGAACCCCCAGAAGTTATCACATATTTACATACATTGACATTTACAATGTTTACATTGTACACGAGTTTTGTTTGGACACGTACAAACCGCAAGGTAAATCCGTGACGTGCTGGTGTTTCAAAAATTAAATAAAGAACAGTTCTAACTCCCTCACAGATTAAGGTTATCTTATCAAGTTTTCATCAATTTTCTTATCAAAAGATTAAGATATGGTATTAAGCAATGAAAAAACATCACTCTTGAGTTACGAACAGTATTGTCATAAAACAGTTTCAGACGAAATTTCGTCTGACAAAACCTTTTTTTGCTGATAAATTATGGTTCTTATCACGTTTTTTTGTATTCGGCAAAGATTTTTCGCGATGTACAAAGACTTTTGGGGACCGCCTTTGTACATGTACAAAGATTTTTTGGAAGACTAAAACTGCAAAAAATGTTCGAAGTTCGCAAAATTTTCAGCGCTCCGCGCCGAAATGGACAATTGTGTGTTCTATATATCTTTATAATTTCAGAAATTGCATTTGAAAGGAAAAATGCCAAATTTTTGGCGCTTCGCGCCGTTTTGAGACGATTATTACTGATTTTTGCCCTCAGAAACCTAGAAATTGCTAAAATACGTAACCAAAGGTCGAACAACTCTGTTTTTGCCACACTAAAATCGCTATTGTACCACATTATAGTACCCAAAAATTTGTGTGTACGAAATGTACAAAGACTTTTAGGGACCATCTTGTACATGTACAAACGGACCTTGCACAAAAAAAACACTGGTTCTTATAAAACAATACTGAATCTAATAATCAGAACAAAAGAATACCAATTTATGTTTTACACAGACTCGTACCTTTGTTTTATTTTTTACTTTTCACATTTGCTTTTATATTTTCCTTAAGCTGGTGTAATCAAGCCATCTTACAACGTGGCAACCAAAAGAAATTCATGTCGTGTCATCAAAGGTATGAATAATGATTCGATGATCAATGAAAATAAATCAAACGATACATATCACACAATTGGCGGTGGTTCTATTGTGGTCCAACTTCCGCAACCCTATTTGATTGATGTGAGTCCAATCATCTTTTAAACAGTGGCGCAGCTGTGGAAGCTGGGAACTAGTCTTCCCAAATTTTGTAAGTATGAATGTTTTTTACGAGGGTCCCCAGAAGAAAAAAGTTGGAAATTCCTAAAGCATAGCCGAAAGACCGCTAGACTAGATTTTAGCACATTTTTTGAGCTGATCAGCCCGGAATTTTTTTGGCGCTTTGCGCCTTCTTTATTTACATACAAATATTTGTTTAATATGATTGAATTCAACATAGAGATCACGTTGAGGAAAGCTCAAGTTGTTGCAATATCCAACCTTCAAATTTTATGTCCCCCAACAATCAGAAGGTCAGCTATGCCACTGCTCTTAAATAGTATTCAGACTTATTTGTTTGTTGCATTATGGATTTGCATACAGTATGCCTGAAAACATGAAATTTTCTGCGAAAATTATAAACAAAATCAAGACCAAAAACGGATGAAAATCGAAAATTTTCTCTTAACGTCGGTTAGATTGACCATTGTTTGTGGACTAGTGCAGGTTTCAACGGTATTTTAGCATTTATACTAGTTTTTGAGGTCATTTCGGCTCAAAAGAGATAACTATTTGATAATATGTATATGTGGACTCGCTGTACCCCTAGAATGAAATTACCTGTCAAAATTTTTTTGCCTGGGTTGTGTTGGGTGTCTAGATATACCCCCAGATTGAAAAGATGAGACATTTTTTCTGACAAATGAAATAAAATGAAGGCAAAACTGGATGAAAATTGAAAAATTTTCTTCAAAAGTGCTCAAAATTGACCTAAAGCTGGGTAATAACGTAGTTTTAACGCCATTTTAGCACTAATATCAGTTTTTGCAGTCATTTTAGCCTAAAAAGCTCAATTCTTAACCCACGAGATCAGCCATGCTGTGCGCATTCGATCCTTACCTGCGTCAAGCGCAGATTCGAGGGATCTCTTCAATGACATTTATTGTCTTTCGTGACGGAATAACAGCTGATATTGTGCTAAAAAGTGTTTTTGTATCCTAGCAGTCACTGAAATATCTGAATATAAAATTTTTTGACCCCTCGTAAATTTAGGAAAACCAGCTGCATGCTTGTTGTGTGGCACCATGCAATGTAAATGTTTCCTAGCACCTCACTACAGGTTTAGATGAAAAGCTAGTTATCAACCCAACTTTTGCTTTTTGCGTAACTTCGTGTTCTTGAGTGTTTCTCGAGAGGGGCATGGGGTTTTAGGCTAGAACAATTTTAGTTGCATTGTTTAAAACACATTTCGCTGTATGTCTGGAAACATTTGATATGACCTCAAAGTTTTCGCACAAGCTAATGGTTGCTTTGCATCGCCAACTAAGACAGATCAGAATGAATTATGTTAAAACGAAAAATTGCAGTAAATGTACATACTTTCAGTGAGATAGACCCTCAAAACCTATTGGTAGTCAATATTTGCACAAATGGATTTCTATTTTCCTAAATCAGAGCCATCGAATGCTCCTCTACAATCCTGATGATCGAAGTTACAGTTATTACGTCGAAACGTCGGTCGATCAAAACCAATGGCGCATTGTTGTGGATCGTAGGTCTGAAGAGTGCAAGTCTTGGCAAAATATTCAATTTGACCAACCTATTGTCGCTTGTTTCTTTCGCATTACTGGCACGCATAGCACAGCCAGTAAATATTTTGAATGTGATCGTTTCGAATGTCCTATTACTCAATAATAACGTTTCTACAGTGAATTTTGTACGCTTTATATAACAGGCAAGTAGCAGCTGACCTTCTAAATCTTAGGGGACTAAAGTTTTGAATCTGAATATCTCAATGGCCAATGGGAGAAAGGCGCGAAAAATGGTCTTTAAGATAGTTTCTCGGCGAGCTCTGTATGTAAATACGTTTCAGACATATTCAAAACTCTTATGTTTTGGCTATCTTTTAGAGCGCTCCAGCGAGCGTTCCCATGTTAAAGAAACTCGTCTCAAAATTTTTAGCTCAGCCAGTTACTGACGTGATTTAGAGGAGGTGGATGGAGGGCGCTGCCCCCTTCCCATGTCCTCAAAAATGCTTACGCAATGATTCATCAATGTGTATTTTTTGATGATTCTAGCCATTTTCATCACGATTTTTCGATTTCTTATGCCGCTTAGCGCCGGGATATGACATTTACTGACGACTCGCTTGGCACTCTGAACAACTTGAATTTACGTCAGAAGAGTACTTTTTGTACAGAACAAAGATTTTGTAGCTCTTACAATTATTCATAGAGTGGTATTTCGGGAATCTGTCGATTCTACATCACTTTTCCGAGTTTTTCAAAAAGAAACAATACAAAATTTCAAGAATTTTTCCTTTTTGCATTAGAAATTAGTCTGCCTATCAAAAAACGGCACCTTGAGCACAATCTATGAATTTTTGACGATTTTTGACACTTTCAGGAAAATTTTTCTGTTCCTCTCCCTTTTCGAAAATCCTGGATCCACCACTGGCTACATGGCTATTGTGTACCGTTTCTTTTGTTCACCATGCCCGCTTGATTGTGTCTTCTTATTACTATAAGTACGTGCATAAGCGATATAAGTAGGTACTTTATTATAAGTCTGTGCTTATTTTTTGAAGCTCATTAAGTACATATGTGCCTACCTCGACGTGGACCATGAACCTTGTAATTTTTATCAGCATTCTATGCATCATTTTCGTTAAGTTGATCTGACTTATACACTTTTTCTATTCGATAGGTACCCATGCTCTGGATGATTGTCGTTTCAAGTAGCATCTTTTACTATGCAGGTGTCGTTTTTCTGATTTGTTGAGACGCCACTCATTAAAGCCAGAAACGTAGGTAGAATCACACATTTAACTTTTACAAATATTAAACAAATAATTTTTTAGCAGTGAATCAGAATTGTACCGACTAATTAAGTTTATTAATAAGGCTAGCATGTAGTGCGGTTTTGATGTCTTATTTTATGACAGGTTGCTAGTCAAAGTGAAACGTACTGCTGCTTACTTAGAAAGAAACGAGTTGATATACAAGTTACACGAATATACATAGCTGAATTAACTTTAGCAATGTGCTGTTGTCTTGAATTTCCAGTACCATTGATATGAAGTGTAGGCACACATGGGTTTGGGGTATGCATTCCCCCAGAAGTTGAAATATCCCCCAGAATTCAACTTGAAATTTTTTTGCTTTTTTAGCGAATTTTTGATGCCATTGGATAGTGCTCGATGAGAAACGTCGAAAAATGGTGTTTATTTCGCCAAACCACCATTTTTGACCTTTGAAAATTCTTTCACCTTCCCCAGAATTTCGGTGCTGCCCACCTATGAGTGTAGGGCATTGTCTTTTGTTCTATTGAACCATATTCCATTGGTATTTGATAAACTGGAATATTCTTACATTTCTTCCCTATTTGGATTGAGGTTAAGGGCTTGATGTTGAATTGATATTGACCACTGGACTTAAATGATATGTGAAAGTGTTTGTACATTTACGAATTTGAAGTTTTGATTGTTCGCTTGAGAGAGGCCTGGTGGTCAAGTACTCATGCTTCAATTATATTGAGATAGTGTTCGTATATGCGAAGCTTATCATTTATTTGACTAAAATACGGCGATTATATTGGCAGCATTCTTGCGTTACCACAAATGAGCCCCTTCTAAATGAGTTGTATGCTCTTTAGCCCGAACACCAATCTTGTTGCTATTAAATGAGATTAAATGAATTTCCCTTCTTAGTTAGCTTATTATATTTCTATACTATTGTGTTTTCTTTTTAGTGCGCTTATTTATAATTCTATGCTTCCTTCACTTGTGAATCAGCTTCTGGTATCATCGTTAGTCTCCATGAAATGGGCGCAGCTTGTTCAAAGAACTTTACGTTTGTGATTTTTATTTGCTCGCCTCTGGTGAAGAGTGGCATTTGGCGGGTTGATCTTTGTTATCTTGTATGGCCAAAGCCATCGATTGTCGAATTTTCAAGCAACTGTCATTTTTCAACATAACTAGTTGACCTAATTTATAAAATTAATTTGCTTGACTTCGTTTATCATACTCAGCTTTTTGATGTTGCTGTGCTCGAGTAAGTACTCTTTTGCTATCTCATGAGCTGTCTGAAGATTTTTTCGAACTTGTTGTAAAACTGGAGGAATTGAATCATCATTCAAATCAACAGTGTTGTCAGCTAGCACAGCTTGTTCTATTGGCAGTTTTGCCTGTCGTCCATAACCAAAAAATATGGACTAAATCCAGTGCTAGTATGTTTAGGCAAATGAAACAAATGGAATCTGTGTATCTCATTCTTGTCCTGTTTGATTGACGTACATTGTTAGCATTGTTTGCAAGGTGCGGTTGAAGCGTTCTACCAACCCATTGCTTTGTGGGTGATAGGCTGACGATGTGATATGCTGTGTCTCGCATGTTTTTTAAATTTCTTGCAAGAGTTCAGCTGTGAAGCCTGTAATTCTGTCGGATTGGATGATTTTAGGTGCTCCAAAAACGACACATGATTTTATTCATGATCTGGCAGCTACGGTTCTTGCTGTTACATCAGGAATGGGAATAACTTCTGCCCATTATGTAAAATGGTCCATGAAGACTAATATATGTCGATTTCCTTGATTAGTAACAGTTAAAGGACCCATTGTGTCCATAATCCAACGTTCAAATGCAGCTTTTATTGGTATCGGGTGCAATATATATTAGGGATGCAGCGGATACCTGCATCCGCTATTACCCGCTTCTTTTCGGTACCCGTACTCGCACCAGCTATTCCAAAATTTTGCTACCCGCACCCGCTAAACATATTATGACTAGCAAAGAAAATGCTCCGATGGAACAAAAAAGATGAATATACTTGGAATTGTGGATTATTAAGGATGTAAAAGGAGGGGACTAGGAAAAGTCTACCTAAAGTCGCAAAATCTGCTAAAAATCAGACTTTCTCTAAGCAACGCAAAAAATCTATGTATATTCTGCGGCCAACAGATTAAAATAAATATTTAACCATAAGAATGATTGAAAAAGCAGCACGTTAGCTATGCAGTAGCTATGGGAAATGATATTGAGTAAACTAACAGTCTTCTAAGCCAATTGAATGAATTAGCAAACATCGAAGACAATTGGAGACATGGTTGGTTTAAAACAGTAGGAAACGCGTAAGTTGACTTGAAACAGACTAAATGCAGATACACTAGCATGCCTGAAACGATTGTGTGCACTAATCAATCGGCCCCTGCTTTGCTTGCTATAATGCTCATAACAAAATAAAACAACTTTAAATACAATACCTCTTAGTTTTCTATCAATCAGGTGCCAGCAATTTAAAAAACTAACCTTGATAGATTTCGTACACTCTAATCTGAAACTTCGAACATTATTTAAAAAAGACACTTTTTTTAGAGGCCGCAGAATATACATAGATTTTTTGCGTTGCTTAGAGAAAGTCTGATTTTTAGCAGATTTTGCGACTTTAGGTAGACTTTTCCTAGTCCCCTCCTTTTACATCCTTAATAATCCACAATTCCAAGTATATTCATCTTTTTTGTTCCATCGGAGCATTTTTCTTTGCTAGTACCCCACTTTTAATTAGTATGATTTGAGAAAATCAGTCAGTAAACACATACAGTAACATGCCATTATAATGACAGCAGTCCAAGAACACGGAAAACAATAATGTTCTTAACATCAGCATTATCCTTTTCAAACAAGACAACCTTACATTATTTTAACAGATCAAAGTTTTTCAGCATTAACTCTACGCAAATATCAAGTGTAAGGAACACTAACGCTCAGATTTGGAAGTAAAATAAATTTGTAGTATAAACTACATTTAACAACAAATGATTAGTGCAAACTTCACACAACTACTAGGTGTAGAGAAAACTAATAGTCAGATTCTCAATTCTGATTTTACGTAGAACATTTTGAAAAAATTAAGCTTCCGCAATACTCTAGAACAAGAGTTGAGTTAATAGGCAGTTAAACTTTACACAACCACAGAGTTCAAAGAAAATTTCAGTCGGATTCGTAATTCTGATATTACGATCAACATTTATGAAAAAATTAAGTCTCCACAATGGCCCAAGGACAAGTAAATATCAGATGTGTTAACGTAGACTCAAGCTACGTTCACTTCGCTTACTTAACCATAATCTCAAGCTTATGCGCTCACACGGGGGTTCTCGCCCTTTTTAGGAGGTCGATCACCAGCCGGCGATTCGGGGGGGGGGGGGTAAGCGGCCCAGCCTATTCAAGGTAGCCCGTCCCTCTACGCACGCACCTAGTGAAACTTACTTATTTAACCCCTTTGAGATTAAGTACCTAATTAAAGTAAGTTCCCCGGAAACCTGATTGAGGGCTCAAAAAGATTATTAATTAATTTGTTTTGGACCGAATTCCGGTGCTTGAAAATATTAAGGGTTCCTAAGTATAGTGTAGCACAAGGACAGAATTCAACAGCACGGAAATTCAACCGTTAATTAAATAATTAATTTTTACAATATTTTTTCGACAGAAAAATTATGAAGCAATTAAAAAGCGACAGCATGGAGGATACATGCTGCTGACCGTCGTGTTACGCTAATCGGATAAAATCAAACAATATTACTAAACAAGGGCACAAAGCCCTGCCAAAGGCATACAACAACTGATGCCAATTTGCACAAACACGACGAGTTCTGCAGCCTAGCAGATAAAAAGGCACGTACGGAGTCTGCTCACGTACGGCGACGAAAAGGAAAAAAGATACGCTCAGCGCGGAAGCTGGCGGAGAGGCTCTCAGGCTCAAAAGCTAATTGTAAAATGTAAAATCTTAAAGTGCCGTCAAAACTGCGCTCGCACGCAGTTTTAACTGACGCGGAAAAAGAGGCGTAACAACACGAACCAAGAGATATGAAAAGGATCTATGAATACGACAATAGGCCTATGGGCAAAAGCTTACGGTAAAGGTATGTACAAACGAGACAGGCACAAATTTGAGGCACACACATATGATCTTTTAAAACACGTAAGATATGATAACACACATACCAATTTGTACTCAAGTCGCATTAAGCCCGAGTGCCCATTTTCCTATCCCGGATTTTGATTGAAAATATGTGTGGGAAAGGAATTAAAAATATGATAATTTTTAGGGGAAGGTGGTCCCGGGCGACTCGCTTAAGCGTTGCGCTTAACGGTCGTGTACGTGCGCATGGAAATTGAGCACAAGAATGCACATCTGGGGCAATCAATCGGTTTTTTTTCATCTGTTTCAAAAAAAACCCAAACCGATTTTTTTCCCAAAAAATTTTTTCAGTGTAAAGTTTACAAACATAAGTTACAAACGTACTACAATCAACGGGCTACAAACTGGCCCAAACCGAATTTATTTACACTTAACTTTCTCTGTTCAGAAGTCGGGAGAGGTCGAATAGGATAAAAATAAAGTACTTTCTAAGGGGTGGCGAACAAAAATATGAAGTGAAGAAGTCGGGAGAGGTCGAATAGGATAAAAATAAAGTACTTTTTAAGGGGTGGCGAACAAAAATATGGACAAACACGTATTTTTCGCTGTCCACCACATTGTAAACTTTAAAAATCTGAACTGAACGCCCCATTGAGTGTAAATAAATTCGGCTTGGGCCAGTTTGTAGCCCTTTGATTGTAGTACGTTTGTATGTGCCAAACTTATGTTCCGCAAAATATTTGATATGATTTACCAATTAAATACGAAAAAAACCTGTTTTTTTTCGCCCATTTTACACCTCAGATTTCGAACTTTACACCCCCATAAACAACTCAATATTACATTTTTTTAAACGCGGTTTGTTTCGACGTGTAGCCCTTAAAAGTTACTTTATTTTTATCTATATAAATTATCTTAATTCATAACCGAAAAAGTTGGCAGAGAAATCTTGGACAAAATCTGTTTTTTTACTCATCCACTAGAGTGTAAAGTTTGAATCCCTGGTACTGTGTATTGATTGTAGAAAAGTTTGAAGGTCAGATTCGTTATTCTAACCTCACAGAGAACATTAAAAAAATTCATCATCCACGACGCTCTGGGCGTGAAAAATTTTTTCAGTGTAAAGTTTACACCTGCACTAATAACGCAATATTGATTGTAAAGAAACAAAATAAATTTTGACGTGTAGCGCTTAACACGAGGCAGATTTTAAAGGTAGTTACCACGTTTTTTCTACTAAGTGGAGAATATGGCAGGGAAAAAATATTTTTTGTCTCAGACTCTTTACAATAAACCGCCTCTAAATTCGAAAGTATTACTTTTTAAGAAAAAATAAAAAAGTTTCTCCTAGATTTTATAACCGTCTACCTTTTGAAACCAATCAGACTGCATAGAATGTAAAACTGAGTTAGATATGCTCTTGCACATGAAAACAGTAAAAACCGTCTAATTTACACTCCTGTGCAACAACCAATGAGTGTAAAGAAATTTTAAGACCAGATTCGTAACCTACTAATTAGGGAAAACATTTTTTAAAAAAATTCATCATCCACGACGCTATGGGTGGAAAAATTTTTTCAGTGTAAAGTTTACACTTGCACTAATAACGCAATATTGATTGTAAAGAAACAAAATAAATTTTGACGTGTAGCGCTTAAGACGAGGCACATTTTAAGGGTAGTTACCACGTTTTGTCTACCAAGTGGAGAATATGGCAGGGAAGAAAGTTTTTTGTCCCAGACTCTTTACAATAAACCGCCTCTAAATTCGAAAATATTACTTTTTGAAAAAAATTAAAAAAAAGTCGTTCCTAGATTTTTTGACCGTCTACCTTTTGAGACCAATCAGACTGCATAGAATGTAAAACTGAGTTAGATATGCTCTTGCACACGAAAACTGTAAAAAACCGTCTAGTTTACACTCCTGTGCAACAATCAATGAGTGTAAAGAAATTTTAAGACCAGATTCGTAACCTACTAATTAGGGAAAACATTTTTAAAAAAAAATTGGCCCTCCGCAAATTATTTGAATTTTTGGTGTAAACTTTACACACTCACGACGCACTCGGTATTGAGTGTAAACAAGAAAAAAAATGGGGGCACTAAGTTTTTTTATTATCTACCTTTTAAAAAAAAACCGCACCTCTCAGATGTGTGCCGTTATAGCTGTGAGGGGGGGGCAGAAATTTCGCACTCGCTGTGAAGAACATATAAGAAAAAAGGGTGGCCAAGTATATTATAGGTAACTACGCGCTACCTATGATAAAAACAGCGGGTGGCGGATAATAATAATTAGAATTTACGAAAAGACAAAACGATTCTGAGGCAGTGGCACATTAATGAAATAACAAAAATTAATAGAAGTTGGTTCTAATGTACCAGTACAAATGGGAAAAGCGAACATATAGGTACTTGGAATGAGTCGTATTTTTAGGTACCCACTGGACTGCAGATACGTGTTCAAGCTCTCTTATGGTTAATTCCAATTATGCGAATTATGCTGTTTAAAAAGAAGGGTCTACGTGCCAGTCTTAAAGTGCATCAGTTTAACCACTCTAGGGTGCATAGAGATATTTTGCAGCAATTTATTGTACACTGCTTTTTTGAGACGGAATGGGACGATTTGGCGCCGCCGTTTTTGCGCCACACTCTTTGCAATATTATTAATTATTTACATATCATTTATGATTACTTCAAAATTATTTCGTGAATTAATTTAATTGCAATAATTTATAAGTTGCTGGCGCCAAAACGTCGTAGACCGTTTTTAAGAAGAGTATGACAGCAACAAATGGCTAGACATTCTATTCTGTAAAGTGCAAATATACATATTACTCATTATGGTCACTTGTTCAATCATTGACAATTTACTTATCTCTAATCTGTAAATTTAATCCATTGAGAGTGTAGTCTGCAAATAAAAAGATGATCAGCCTATAAATTAGTATGAATTTTACAAACAGTAAATAACTGCTCTAAGCGGACGAAAAATGAAGCATTTGTAGCCCTAAGTAGTAACCCATGCCCCCTCTGGGGTTACAATGATGAAGGATGCTTGCTAAGTGCACATGCACTAAATACGAGATTATGACGTATTATGATCATGCAAGCAAGCTGACGTCATTATACCCTGGAGTAAAGCAAGTTACCACGGTACCTACTGTAGTGCGCTATTACGCTAGTTAATGGGGTTATAGTTTTTACTAACGTGGTAATGATATGAACAAGTTAAAATGGGATCGGTATGGACTGCCCACAATACATGAATGTAGAAATGCACTGCGAGTAAAACTGTCAAATTATTACTAAGAAAAATAGAGTAAAAGCTTGGTTATATAAAGGCCATTGGGATCGCTCGAGATGATTCTCAAGGCCATTGGGATCGCTCGAGATGATTCTCGGGAAAGCTCTTTTACATGGGCATTCATCACATGTCATGCAAAACATTTTATGAAGCGCGTTTTTTGCTAATTTGAGAATTTAGAGATAAGAACGTAATCGGAATTTCACGTGGTCTATTTGTGTTTCGAAAGTGGTTTTTTTCTCTGAATTCATGAAAAGCTCAAAGCGAGAATTGAATCAGAGTTTTTCGGAATTCTGTGTCACATTTGACAAAATCACAAGTCTCAAAGAAAGTAAGCATAATATAAAAATCTTCATTTCATTCTTCCCTCGTTTAAAGAAAGCCGGTGGGGTTGCAAATGAAATACAAGGGATGTTTAATGTACACATGTCTTGGGGTATATGGTAGTACAATATTTAACTAATTAGGTTTACAAGTTCAGAATTAAGAATATGTTAAGTTTTGTTGGAGTTTTGTTGTTAAGTTTTCTTGCCATCATGGAACGGCGCAAATCTTTCATGTACTCCTACTCACCGCAGCCTGCTTCCTTGCCCAAAGATGTCAACGTCGCTATGGTGAATGTGGAATTACGAATAAAGACTACAAAAGTAATTTAAAATTAAATGGAAACGAACGTTGGGCAAAAAAATTAGAGAAAACTGTGAAAACACAAAAATTATAAGCAGCGGAGATAATTTGATAGCTCTAAATTTCAAAGCTCAGCATTGGAAGCGCTGAAAATTCAAATGCGCACTGCTAAGAGTTTAACAGCGGTGTCATTAGTAATGATAATTCCTTCGTTGAAAAGGAACAATTAATCCAGTGTCATCACATCACATGGTTTTGTTTTGCAAGTTTCCTCTCTCTCTCCAAGAAAAATTTCCGGAAGGACGATTCTTATTTGTGACTTGAAAAGATTTTTCTCACTTTTAGTTGTTTTTTAGCTTTGCAATCAGTTAATGGGAGCTGGGATGTGTATTTTTGTTTATGCAAAAATTACAGCGATGCACCTTTGTAAAGTCAGAATTTGCACGCTCTTTTTTCAAATATTTGTTCTTCAGCTTATTGAAGGGAACACGGGGATGACGATGCTTAGAATGAGCAAAGCGGATGCGAAAACTTATGAGCGCATTCACATTGACTCTATCTGGCACGCGATCAACGCCGAAACAAATGGAATTATGGTGGAGCTAGAAGCTCCTTATGTCATTAACCACATTCGAATGTCGCTGTGTGATCCAGGAAACAAACCATCCTATTCCTATTACGTCGAAGTTTCAGTGAACTTTCAGTGTTTTTGAGCCTGCCCAAAAGTAGCTTTGTCTCTCTAAAATAAATTTTATTTACAAACATGTCTCTATCTTTGCCCTTATGTTCGCCAGAATGAGGTATACATGATCTGGGGATGGGGTTGGGTAACTCTAGGAAAATTCCCACCCTCTCCGAAATTTTTTTTCCTTCAGAATTTGCGATTTTTCGGAAGTTTCCAAAATTTGCTAGAACTTCGTAGAAAAGGTGTTTTCTAAGCGATTTTAGCTATCTATTTGCTCAAAAGTGTCAAATTTTTGGCAAATCGCGCCATATACTCATGTTTTGCCTATATTTTATCCGACTATTTTCTTATTTTTTAGAAATATTTTATGCTTTTATGCTCAAGAAAGATAGAGCATCACCAGAAACGCCGAAAAACGGTTTCTGACGCTTACCCGCTATTTTTTGGCCCAAAAAAAGTACTTTGAAATTTCACCCCCCCCCAGGAAACTCCCGTGCTACGCCATGTCTGGATATAAGCCAACCGTGTGTACGTGTGACAGAGCAAATGAGATAATCCCTCCATCCAAAATTGGTTGTCCCATCTGCTTGAAGTAGGAATTTTCGACCACCTTTCCGCACTCCAGCGCATGTACTTTTCGTAACTTCATTAAGATACATCTTATTCAATGCTACATACTTATAGAAAAGCTCTTTTTGTCATAGTTTACTACTTTCGAAAGCTCTGACTTCTTGTTATTCAAAGCAGAATCAGAAACTTGTGGTGATAATTTATTTTGAATAATTTTATTCTTTCTTACACATTTTTTCTGTCATAACCATGAAGTTGATTTTTAAAGGGATCATTTTATGACACTCTGATAAGATTTTATGTTAATTTGTTTAGCTTATTGTAATTTTTCTTCAGCAAGATCAAGAGAAATGGCTGCGTGTGTGCGACTATCGACAATATTTGTGCCATGGCTTTCAGAAGCTGTTTTTTACTCCAACCGAAATTCGCTATATCCGAATAGTTGACACATCGTAATACGACAAACAGGGTATTTGTTGCGACTAATCTGGAAGCTATGTTTACAACAGGACAATTTCAGTCGGATTCCATAAGTTGGTCTTTTCAATGTTACTCGAGCAATTACATTTTCTAGCGCATAATACTTTATCTTCATTATCATAGAGGATCTCACTCAACAGAAAGTTCTTTAGCTCTGCAGAAAATTTTTCGCCACCAGAATTTTAAATTTAATAGAGGATTTCACTCCACAGAAAAATCTTTGGCTCTGCAGAAAATTTTTTCGGCACCAGAATTTTAGATTTTCCAAGAAAACTTAGAAAATGCCTAGTTTTAAGCATTTTAGCCCGAATTTTTCGTGAGGATTAAATTGCACAAAACATTGCCGTTTTTGACTATATTTAATGCAGTTTAATCGATTTTTCTTGGAGTTTTTTTTTGTTTTCATCACCTAGAAATTAAAAAACGTCAAGCTAAAAGTTTTTGATCTTTTGCTGAGAGAATCGTGACTAACTTTACCTTTACCTTAGACATCAGTGACGTGTCTGATGAATGTCCAATGATTTTAATGCTTTATATAATAAACACCAACCTTAATCGGATAAAACAAGTCAGCGATCCAAAGCAGCATACACGGTAATAATGAGTGATTCATTGTGAAGTGACTGTCTATGCTATAACATGTGTTTATATAGTTTTTTGGAAATACAGTCATGGCGGTTGGCATGTGTTCTATTGGTTTGTTAATATATGAATGTATGCAAATTAGACACGCGCCATGCCAATTGGTTCATTCAAATGTGTTGACATGCAAATTTGAACGAACCGATTTCCAGATGAAAGTTGTGGGAAAATAAATATGAAATTGTATCGAGTATATGTAATTTCTTATGATTATTTCTTACGAAAAGACACATTTCGGCCGAGTTTTCGACTTGTTCATGTCTGCCAACAACTCCGGTTATGAGTTTTAGGAAATTTTTTCTGATAGAAATGTACTACGGATCAAGGGCTATCTTGTGCTTACCAGCAAACTCTTCTACAATCAATCCGCAGTTAGTACCAGGTGTTTAAACTTTACACTCTAGTGGATGAGTAAAAAAAGAGATTTTGTCCGAGATTTCTCTGCCAACTTTTCGGTTGAGAGTTGGCTGAATTGAATAAAATAGAAATGAAGTAATTTCTAATGGCTACACGTCGAAGCAAGCCGCGTTCAAAAAAACGTAATATTGACTTGTTTATGGGGTGTAAAGTTCGAAATCTGAGGTGTAAATTGGGCAAAAAAACCGGTTTTTTTCGTATTTTGATTGGTAAATCATAACAAATATTTTGCGGAACATAAGTTTGGCATATACAAACGTACTACAATCAAAGGGCAACAAATCTGGCCCGAACCGAATTGATTTACATTCAAAGGGACGTTAGGTTCAGATTTTTTAAGTTTACAATGTGGTGGACAGTGGAAAATACGTGTTTGTCCATTTTTTGTTCGCCACTTTCTCTTCAGAAGTCAGGCGAGGTCGAATAGGATAAAAATAAAGTACTTTCTAAGGTTTACGCGTCACAGCGAATTGCGTTTGTTTACATCAGTATTTAGCTTTTTCGGGAGGTGTAAAGTCAAAAATCGGGAGAGTTAAACGTGTTTCTGTCTTGTTTTTTCTGTCAAGTTCTGGGTTATGAGTCTGGACATGATCTCAAGTCTAAAAATGAACCAGAAACCGACACAACAGTGGTGTAAGTTGTTAACATGTGATATTTATTTGTCCTCGGGCCATTGTGGAGACTTAATATTTTCATAAATGTTGATCGTAATATCAGAGTAATATCAGAATTACGTATCCGACTGAAATTTTCTTTACACTCTGTGGTTGTGTAAAGTTTACACCGCATATTAACTTTAGTTCTAGAGCCCAGGAGAAGCTTGACTTTTTCTAGAGTCTAAAAATGTACCAGGAATCAAATGTGAGACGATAGTTGAGCGCGTTTGCTTATACTCAACAGTGGTGTGAAGTAGTTTGCTACTGATGTTTATTTGTTCTCGGGTTATTGTGGAGACTCAATTTTTTCATAAATCTTTATCGAAATATCTGAGTAATATTAGAATTCCGAATCTGACTAAAGTCTTCTTTACACTCTGTGGTTGTGTAAGGTTTACACTGCATATTAATTTTAGTTATAGAGCCTTGCGGAAGCTTAATTTTTTTGCAAAACGTTCCACGTTAAATCAGAATTGGGAATCTGACTGTTAGTTTTCTCTACACCTAGTAGTTGTGTAAAGTTTGCACTATTCATTTGTTGTTAATATGTAGTTTATACTACAAATTTATTTTACTTCAAAATCTAAGCGTTAGTGTTCCTTACACTTGATATTTGCGTAAAGTTTTTGAGTTTTTGGTGAAAAACTCTTGATCTGTTTAAATAATGTAAGGTTGTCTTGTTTAAAAAGGATAATGCTGATGTTAAGAACAATATTGTTTTCCACGTTCTTGGACTGCTGTCATTATTGTGGCATGTTACTGTATGTGTTTGCTGACTGATGTACTGAAATCATGCTAATTAAAAGTAGGGTACTAGCAAAGAAAAATGCTCCGATGGAACAAAAAAGATGGGTATACTTGGAATTGTGGATTATTAAGAATGTAAAAGGAGGGGACTAGGAAAAATCTACCTAAAGTCGCAAAATCTGCTAAAAATTACACTTTCTCTAAGCAACGCGAAAAATCGAAGTATATTCTGCGGCCTCTAAAAAGTTTCTTTTTTAAATAATGTCCAAAGTTTCAGATGAGAGTGTATAAACGAAATCTATAATGGTTACTTATTTTAATTGCTGGCAAGTAGCAACGCTGACTAGCTGCGTATGTACGTATGTATCCTGATTGATTGAAAACTATGTGGTATTGTATTTAAAGTTGTTCTATTTTGTTATGACCATTATAGCAAGCAAAGCAGGGGCCGATTTATTAGTGCACACAATCGTTACGGGAATGCTGTACCTACATTTAGTCTGTTTCAAGTCAACTTACGCGTTTCCAACTGTTTTAAACCAACAATTTCTTCAATTGTCTTGGATGCATCGATGTTTGCTATTTCATTCAATTGGCTTTGAAAGACTGTTAGTTTACTCAATATCATTTCCCATAGCTACTGCATAGCTAACGTGCTACTTTTTCAATCATTTTTATGGTTAAATATTTATTTTAATCTGTTGGCCGCAGAATATACTTCGATTTTTTGCGTTGCTTAGAGAAAGTGTAATTTTTAGCAGATTTTGCGACTTTAGTTAGATTTTTCCTAGTCCCCTCCTTTAACATTCTTAATAATCTTTAATTCCAAGTATATTCATCTTTTTTGTTCCATCGGAGCATTTTTCTTTGCTAGTAATAAAATGTTCGAATAGTGTTCGTACTGTGTAACTGTCGTAGTTACAATCGCGATAATCGTAATATGGGCCTCATGGTAGGAATAAAAGAAAACAGCATAGGGAATACAGCAGACTGAAGTTTCCCAGGAAAGCCTATAAATAAAAACATTTCTCCTTCCCCTGATGATCCAACTTTGCTATTTTTCAAAAACAAGTTACGGAATTTTTTGAAACAAATGCAGGCTCGAATATAAAAATGTGTCCCCGGTGCCACGAATTTGATAGGGCCATGCAAGAAGCAGGGCAAGGAGGGCCGATGCGCTACACTAGCAGCAGGTCGAGAAGGAAAAGGTTAAGGCTGCTTACTAAAGTCTATAAATAAGGTCGCGCGTCAGGAAATAGTATATGCTGTTTAAAGCAACCAACCATGTCTTCTCCTGGCGGACTAGGGTATCATAATTTTGTCCACTTGAGCGTCACAAATGTTCAAAATCTAGGTTTGCGTTGCATGAGCGAAGAGTTTATAAAAAGAGCAAAGCGACATTGATAAACGCAAGGCGCTCTGGATGTTTGCTTTCAATGTAAAGTAAAGGATTTTAAATAAGAATATCGATGCATTGTGTAGTCAATGGTCGTCGTTTGACATAAATGGAAAAAATATGTTGGAAAACTTGTACAAAAATTGTATTATCGTGTAAAGCGTGTGTTGTACTGTTAATAAATGAATAAACTTCAGAAAGAAAGCGGTTTGGAAAGATGGATAAAATACTTAAATTTTACCTTCGAATGAAAAAAATTCGCCCGACCGCTATATTGGAAGAGGTGTTGAAAAATTGCAGTGATCTTAATGTCTTTTTGAAAAAAGAGTGATGTCTTTTTGAAGTCTTCCAGTGATCCCTAATAGGAATATCAAAAAGGAGTAATCTTTTCTGAAATTAAGGAGCTAAGAATTAAAAATTCAAACCGATGAGTTCATAAATCTGATTGTGATGATTGATAAGTCTTCACCCGAATTTGAAAAATTTAAGTGTTAATGAGCACTAAGAAGTAACTAAAACACACGTTTTTCTCATACCACAAGGGTCATATTTTTGATTTTTTGCTTCGATGATGGTTTGAATTTTTTATGGCATAAGTTGAGATGTTATATAACGAGCAGAACTTGTAGAGTGCGAGTGTGGGAGTTTAATTATCAATGATTTGGAATTTAGTCTTAAAAGCGTCTAGATTATTTTTATTATTGAGATTTGAGTTATGGTTGTTTTTTTGAGATTGTATTTTTTAACATTTAGGATAATAAATGAGATTAAATTACGACTTAATATTAGGTTATGAACGAGGGCGGAGACTGTAAGTGTGGGTAGGTGGGGTTTTTGGGGCAATGGATGGTGCTTTAGCTACCCTAGCATTGGAGGTTTCTTGAGACATCATATGTTTAATTTTTGTGAGACGATTGATATGAACCCATTCCGATTTTAAACTTTGATCAGAGATTGGTCTGATAAAGACGTTTGGATACGAAATTTGCATAATCTCACAAGGTCCAGTCCATGGATGCGAAAATTTGGAGGTTTGCCCAATTTTTATGGCTGGCGAAAATTTAAAAACGAGATTTCCGATTTCATATCGAACGTCGTTAACCTTTTTATCGTAGTGAATTTTTTTGATTATTTTGAAAGTCCGAAATGTGGGCGCATGCAGCTTCCCAGGCAGCATTGAGGAGACGAGAGACCTCGGAGCTGTAGTCTGAGAGATTGACGCGATAAATAGATGTTGTGAGTTTATTTTGAATTGAGGTTTCGATTGGCAACCGTGCGTTGACGACCATAGAGCAAATAAAATGGTGAAAATTGATTGGATGCTTGTTTTGATGTGTTATGAGCAAATATTGCGAATGGAAGAAATTTATCCCAGTCAGTGTGACTTGGATTAATATACATGGAAAGCATGCTAGAGAGGGTCTTATTGAAACGTTCGACTAAGCCGTCTGTTTGAGGGTGATAGGGTGTAGTTTTAATCTTTTCTAGTGTCACAGAGAACGCAAATCTCATTAAAAAGTTCGGACATATAATTTGAACCTTGGTCAGAGATTAGTTGCAAAGAGTGCTCCATGTCGTAAAATTATTTCATTGAGAAAACATTTTGCAACAGTTTTTGCGAGAGTGTTTGGTATGGCACATGCGGCTGTGTATTTTGTGAGATATTCGGTAAAAACAATTATGTAGCAATTGCCATTTTCGGTCATTGGCGAGGGGTCCCAGAATATCAGTTGCTACTCTATCAAATGGTCCGTGGACTGGGATCGGATTGAGAGTGGCTCGGGTCGGGTGTGGGGGTGATTTTCGGGTAAAGCAGTCGACGCATTTTTCACAATGAGTTTTTACGTCAAAGTACATGTGAGGCCAGAAAAAACGTTCTTTCAGCTTGGAGTACGTTTTCTTGAAACCTAAGTTGCCAGCATAAATGCCATGCCATCGTGAAATTCGCAAATAAATTTTCGACGAAGGGATTGAGGTACTACGGGTAGGTGTTTGGGAGGAGAGTGCTTTTGGTGACTGATAAAGCAGAGAGTATCGTCTATATAATCGAATTTATGGCTAATCATGGCGATGCGGCGCGCTGATTTATCATCATCAGGTAATTCACCGTGCAGAAGGAAAGCAATTAGAGATGCGCAAAAATTATCAGTTTGCTGATTGCTTTGAAAATTATCTGAGAGATTGGTGTTATTTAGCGTAGCAGCGGAGAGATAGCATGGCAAACGTGAAAGTGCATCTGCATTTGCATGTTTTTTCCCGGGTCTGTGGCGAATTTCAAAATCATATTCTTGGAGAGTTAAACCCCAGCGAGCAATGCGAGGTGATGGGTTTGGTTTTTTGAGTATATATTGAAGTGCAGCGTGATCAGTGACAATTATAATTTTCTGTTGATAAATAAAGGAGCGGAAATATTTAATTGACCACACTACAGCAAGGGCCTCCAGCTCAAAAACGGGGTAGTTGCGTTCAGCTGCATTAAGAGTTCGACTAGCATAGGCAATTGGGTGGTCTTTTCCAGGTGTTCTTGGGCAAGTATGGCTCCGATACCTTGGCCTGATGCATCAGTTTGGATAATAAAAGGTTTTGAGAAATCGGGGAAAACCAAAACTGGTGCGGAAGTGGGAGCGTTTTTGAGATTTTCAAATGCTTTTTGACATAAATCGGACTCAAACGAATTTTTTATCTTTTTTGAGGACGATCGTAAAGACAAGAAGCGATTAATGAGAAGTTGTGAATAAAATGGCGATAATATCCGGCGATTCCAAGAAAGCTTTGATTTTTTCTGGATTTGTAGGAGCAGGGAAATCTGTGATGGATGAAACTTTTTGGGGGTCAGGTGAGATTCCGGACTCTGAGATGACATACCCCAAATACGAAACGGAGCGTTGAGCAAATTTGCATTTTTCTAGGCGTAGTTTTAAACCAGCGGATTTGAGTTTGGATAAAATGATTTGAATGCGCTTAAAATGTTCTTCGAGTGTATGGTAAAAAATAAGAATATCATGGAGGTTTACGAGGCAAATTTCCCATTGTAGGCCAGAGAGTAAAAGGTCCATTTAGCGCTGAAACGTGGCGGGAGCATTGCAAAGGCCAAAAGGGAGAACTTTAAATTCATAGAGACTGTTGTATGTGATAAATGCGGTTTTTTCTTGCGATTGCGGGTCAAGAGGGATTTGCCAATATCCCCAAGCTTGATCAAGAGTCGTGAAATATGCACATTTATTCAGTGTTTCAGAATGTCAACGATATGGGGAAGAGGGTAGGAGTTTTTTTTAGTCATGGAGTTTAATTTTCTACAATCAACACAAAATCTGAAAGCCACCAGTTTTCTTCGGGACTAAAACAATTTGGCAGCTTTGAGAGGGTTGGATAACATTTTGATCTAAGATTTTCTAATTTCAGTGTCTATGGTTTCACGTTGATTATGAGGGACGCAATAAGATTGTTGTTTTATGGGTTTAGCGGAATCGGTATCGATATGACGAGGACAAGGTTTATTCTGCCTAGTTCATTATCATTATTAACAAAAATATCAGAAAATTTTGACAGGAGTTTTGATAGTTGTGATTTTTCAGAGTCAGAAATTTGAGGATTACCGGGAATTTCTGAAAAATTTATTTTTTGAGTGATTTTTAAGGTTTTTGGCTGATTTTCAAGCATGGGAGGGACAAATCTTTCAATTTGGCCTAATGTTGTGCCAGCATAAAGTACAAGTGGTGCACAATGTTCTAGATTTAAAATGCTGATGGGTATTTGCGATTCATGTGAGGATAAGAGCGAACAACTTAATTGAGTTGGGCGATGTTTGGTGGAAAAATTATTGGCGGGTTCAAATAATATATTTTCCACAGTATCATATGGAGGTAAAATAGGTATATACGTAATATGCATGCTTCGTGGGGGTATAGTTATGTGATCTTATAATTCCTATAATTCCAGTCTCACAATTCCCAAGTAGAGCGTCAGAAATGTGTAGTAGTAGCAACGCCCGCCCCTCTGGCACGCAGTCTGGAACACAGCACGTCATAGTGCACTTGCACTTTAAGCTTTGTAAGCAGAGCGCTACAGCTGCAATTCGTGACAAGCGCCACAGAGGGGTGTTAAGGCAGGGCGCTAAAGCTGCATGTAGGCCTAGCGCCAAGGGGGGATGTGTAATATTCAATTGAGGTCATAGCATCATTCAAGTGACGTCACCCCTTCAAGTACATAGCATTTTCTCGCTTAATACGATAAGCTTGAGATTATAATTTTCGAGGAGCGCACATACTTTACGCAACGAGTCCCTTGGGCTCTTAATATCATTCAAGTGACGTCACCCCCTTCAAGTACATAGCATTTTCTCGCTTATTATGATAAGCTTAAGATTTCGGGTGCATGTACATATGAATAAGGGAAATGTAATTACGTACCTATTTGTGCTTGTTCTATTATGCGTAGTGACGTAGCTATTTTTGTGCTACCTGCGGGTATAAAGAGCTGTATTAAGCCGCGCAGCATTCCATTTGGAGTGTAGACTAGGTCGCGCTGATTGGCTTATTGGTATGGAAAGTTTACCGCCAAACATTCTTTTACGCGTTTTTTCCAATTTGGACGTGAAAGATCGTTTAAACTGCGAGGCTGTATGCAAAAATTGGTTTCATGTTATTCGAAATTTTGATGTCCCTTTTCAAGCAAATTTTACATTACACGCCAAGATTATTGAAAATGTTAGACTTCATAATTATACGAGGAGCGTTTATTGTGCCGGTAATCCCAACAACGAGTTGGCGTTATATCCGGTCATAGGCGGTTCTAAGGTTGAGCTGCTAATTGTGCGGTTTCGAGGAAACTGCATGCTGAAAGGAAAATATCATCGGTACATGCAGGGATGCACTTGAAAGATCAAATCCGGAGACATTATCATTGTCAAACGTCGAAATTAATGCATATTGGGGATGTCGTATTTTAGATCGGTTTTGGAAATTGATTCGGAAAAACGATCGTTGGTTCTACACGATGCTAGATTAAAGTTGACATTTTGGCCGACGGCGGTGGTCAAACCGATTAAGATGCTCACCATGACGCATGTGCACCTTAACGCGCATTTTCCTGAATTTATTCGACGCTTAGATCCGGAAAAGATTATTTTAAATACGGTAATTGTGCCGAGAGAATATGACTCTATACTGTGTAATGCTTATTTAAATTGTACGCGTTTAAGTTTATTGTCACTTGATTTTGCTGATGAATGTCTTTCCGAAAATCCCCTTCAAAAACTATTAATACGAAACTGTTTCGAAGATATCATTCACAATTTGTATTTGAAGCAGCGCGATAATATGATTGATGTTTGTTTTAACTTGAATCAAATTTATGACGATGATGAAGAATTTGTCGATTATATTGTTCCTTTATATGATCGTATTAATTTGTATAAATTGGAAATGAAACGCCACGCGTCTAATATCGATTGGCAAATTGTAAATTATTCGTGTGTAAACAAAATTACATTGCGTAATCGTGACAACTTTTTCTGACTCCTTCTTTCCAATAAAAACAATACTCGGCACAAAAAATGTGCGCAAAGAAATTGGGTTTTTATGATACATAAGAAGGGGGGGTTACAATCCTCTTTAAGCCGAGGGTCTACTAAAGTACCTAGTAATTGCTTTTTATAAAGTGCTAAGAATTGAGCCTGTGTGATTAATCACAAATGCTGATTAATGACTCGTCGTAAGCAGAAATTTTAAACTAAGTAGCCACGTTGTGAGTATATTTAAAAAATGGTTTTTCAATTAGCCGGGTATACAAAAACAGACTTTTGCTGGGGTACATGTGTTTGAAAATGATGCTAGATATTTAATGAGCGCACGTTCGGGCGCCTAGAGGAGATAGCTACGACTGAATTAAAATACGTCATCAAAATATCGAGTACTATTAGCGCTAAAACTGCTATACGTTTAAACGCAGCACCCCACAATAAAAAATATACGTATTATACTAAAACTAATTAAGATACGTCATGTACGATTAAGCATAGGTACTATACGCGCATAAACGCAGCGCTCTAGTATAAAATATACGGCTTATATCATTAAATTGTAAAGTACTACCCAACTACAACTAATCAAAATACATCAGCTACGAACATGCTTTTTAATGGTGAATCACTGCGGCTGACTCGGAAAAAAGAAAACATTGGGATAACGATCCCAATTGCCATCACAGGGCTGCGAATAGGGAAAAACAGCATCCTCCACCTGATCTTTTTGACTATCGTTCTGACCTAATTGCGAATTTAAATGAGAATAAATTTTAGAAAAATGTAAATAAAACTCACTCAAAAGATCAGCGCTGGCGGCGGTTATATTCCCCTCGCCTAAAATAAAGAGTGTGCTCATAAATTACGCAACCTAGAAGGGTATTGTTGAAAATGAGTTACACTAGCGTTACAGAGCTGATATATGTGGTTTAATGGTTTACTTTGCGTTTTCTCATTGGGAACGGATGTAGCAGCGCTCGTTTTTGCCACCACTGAGCCGCCTAAATATTAATAACAATTTAAATTGAAAAGCACACACTTAAATTTAAGCATTCACTTTGAGTATCTTCATCATCGTCGAGTTTTATAAATTTTAGTGGCTTTGAGGAATCGCCTAAACGATAAAACGCGAGCTACTAAGACTATTAAAAATCAAAAAGGTTATTACGTGCTTTTGACGTTGGTACTTTCATGGCCTCTAGGATTCCTAAAATTAGGCGCTACATAAAAATAACAAGTATGAAAAGTATGCAAATTACACTAGTACCTGCTATACCGAGGACAGCTTTAGCGATATCGTCCTTCTGCCTGTGCCACGCCTGACACTGGGTGGGTGTCAGCTCAATTTTTTGTTTCTTAGTATCGTTTTTCAATACAACGAGCTTGTTCTCCTTGTCAATCGAAACGTAGGTTTCATAGCCCAAATCTACCGTCTCCATTGGAACGTTAAACATAAGGGCATTAAAACAACTATCCGACAAATTAACTAGCTTATCATACTGAAAGCGCATCAAGTTAATGCCATGAGTCGTAGGGTAAAGGGGTAATTTTCCAAAATTTTGACACACACGAAATCCAATGCTAGTAACACCTTTCCACTTGGAAACTATGCAATACATGTTGTTTCCGAGGCTAAACTCAACTCTGTTTGACATTCTAGAGAAAGACATAGCTGAAGCGTACTGAATGGTAAGGGGTTGGAACGAACAATGAGCTAAATCAGCTTGAAAATCGCATATACTGCTTAATGACGTCAAGTGTTGCAAAACCCCTCCCACCACGGTACCGCCTAATGACGTCACTGCTACCTAATGGTAAATGTGAAAAACGATGTATCTGTGCAATTTTATTTAAAAAACGTACACACACTAAACAGAATAGTCGAAAAATACTTGACGAGTATGATCAATCATAAGCAAGGAATCAAATTCACCGTAAATTATACACTCTACGCCGCCAATGGGTAGGGCTTTTCCAAACTGCATTTCCAAGCTCGTTGTTCCTTCTCGCATCAATTCCCACGTATTGGTGTCAGTACCATCGGCACTGAGCTCAAAGACAAAAAAGGTGCTTCCATTTTTGAATCTTCCCACGTTGATGGTGTTTCCTTTGTCATCCTGTGCAATTCCCAAGCCTTCAAACAGCTGAACATAGGCTCGAAGAAATTGATTATCATCGAAATTCAGTTTGTAAGGAGTCGAAGGTACACTCGCCGCGCCACTGATAATTTTGATTTCGGAAATTCCAAAATCTCGAAATTCAAAGGGTGATAGCGCATAAGACCCTCTTGCTGCTTCCGCATTGACCATGCCAACAACTAAACGTCTCGGTAACGAGCCGCTGAACAACGAGTTTAAGGGCGTTGATCGTCGGTTTTCCGTAACGTGTAGCGTTGTGATTTGTGTGCGCCTGATTGGGTACTTTAAAGTGGTGTGTTGTAGCATCGATTCAACGGCGAGCGAGATTCCTTCGGCGACTTCAACTTTTTTAACGTAGAAACACATTTGTCGGACTTCAATTTTGTAGTTTATGGAGGGGTTTTGGGCGTTGTCTATCAAGCAAAACTTGTCAGCATTTCTGTACAACTCGAGGCGTAATTCACACTGATTAATCAAAAATCTCTCTTGAAACATTAAATCCGCATGTATGGGGGCCATCACCTCAATCCACGCGCTATCTTTGAAAATATCCATTCTTTTGAAATAACCATGTTTTTGGCCCATTTGCTCGTCATCATAGTCGGCGTAGTACATGGCAGCTTGTAATTGACTTTTCTTTGCGTCTCTACCGAAATTTAGCTCAGTTTCCAAAAACGATCGATAGGCGTATTTGTCACCACTGTCGGAAATTAGTTTTCCATTGAGAAACATTTTTATTTGTTTGAAAAACGTCTTTCCAATCAGGTTTATAGGCAAAACAACATCGCCACCTAATGCTCCTTGCGTCTTGGTCAATTTGCACAATGTTCCATCGGGTTTTGTTATACGAATCACAAAATAAACATAATTTTTAGACAAGTCTATCATATACATATCGGGAGGCATTCGAAACTCGTATGGCCCATCATTGGTACACGGATTTTGCAACTGAACTTCGGCCCAAAACGACCTTCGTATAGCCACTTGCGTTGTAGGTACGGTAAAAAAGTCTAATTCGCTCTTACTACTGGGAATAGAGCTTTCGTCCAACAGTTTACTCATGGTTAATCGCCAAAAACGTCCAAACCGACTGATTTAGGAAGCTTGGTTCTTTTCAATGATGTTTTTCTGCTGTGAGGTCTCTTTTTAAGCATTCTGACTTTGGATTCTTTTTTACGAACGCCGATACCTTTCCCCGACTGATGAATGCGATCGGCAGTATCCCTTAGCGCCTGCGCCGCACCAGATTTTCCATGCTCGATAGCGCTCTCTTTGAGCTTGCGACCCGTGGCTACGTCGGCGGCAATTTTTGACCCACTTATTAGCGCGTGCTTCCCAACTGTTTTAAGTAATGGTAAGGCCAGTCTATACAGGCTTTTGAAAAAGCTGCCCAGTCCCTCTCCCCTGTGAAAGGGCGCGTAGGCTTTAAAACCTTTGATGGCGCCGCCCAACTGGTACTGCGGGTTTTCGGACAATGTGCTTTTGTAATAGTCTAACCAGTCGTTGGCGCTGCTTGGCACATAAACTACGTGCATTGTTTTTATTGAAAATAAAGAGAGCGTTTACGAAAATGAAGCTTGACCACGCATTTTCCCATCTCGAATGACACAAATTCGTCAAAATAGGTCTTTATATTGATTTCAATCCACGCAATATCTTTCAACAAAAGCGGCAAGTAATGGGGATTATCAAAAACTTTGTTTATTATACTCCCAAACTTGCCCTGAACCTCAACAATGCGCAATAACGGGGCCATTGTGTTTCCAACAATTTGATTTTCTATAATATTGCTATAGACGTACAAAGTATCAAAATTATGCTTATTGATGTCCGGCGCGCTTGTGCTGAATACCCTAATAAGCTCGCTGTCGGCTGTAAATCTATAAATTGTTTGATCAAAACCCAAAATTTGAGACAATCGCTTATTGGCGTACACGCCTTTAATCGTTTTTGGGTCTAGGAAAAAAATCATTTGGTTTGTTGGAGCATTAAACTCTATTTTTAAAAAATTAGTTTTATTTTGAACGGCCGTATTTATAGCATAAACAAGATTCTCGACAGTTTCGTAATTTCCAGCTGGAAAAAGAATTTTTTCAAATTTTGCTTCAATTTGTAGCATGACATAGTTTTCACCCTCGTTAATCGTGTACCACGAATAGGGGTAAATAAGTTCTACTAGCCCAACTTCCCAATCACCGTCTAGTCTGAGTCTATGCGGTAACTTCACTCTGAAATTAGAAGCAGTGCTGTCTTTTTTGGCATTGCTAGGCAATGTGACGTAAAATTGATTAGAATCCTGCATGCTTGTAAATGAGCGTTTTACTAAAATGATTTAAATTTTTGCGCGCACGCTTTATATAATATTCATCTTCCAGTAAGGTACGCAAGTTTGCGAATCGGAACGGCACGTACTTGGACAAATGCTAAAGGTATTGCGCATAAACTGGCACACAATACTATCATTATGTAGGAAATTTGTCCCAAAAATTTTGGAAATTTTCAAGTTTCTGCAACGATGAAACAAGAAAAATATGCAGTACAGCCCGCAAGAGGCGCTAAATGAGCTCTGATGGCGGGTTTTATTTAAATTTTGCACTTTGCTGTTTTGGTTCATAAATAAAATAAACGAAGCAACAAAGGGTGCAAGACCAAATGAATCAAAATAATCAACATTGCCTTCCGAATCAAAATAAAATGCGACCCAATGCTGTCCTGGTTGATCTTGAGGGTCTGTATTGGCAATGAGCGCTGCTGGTCGAAACGGGACTTGTGTAGGTAATTGATTGCTGGCAAAAACGCCAAGAAAAATACGTTTTAATACGGAATCTTTTCTGACGATACTCGCAATTTCCGATCCATTCATTCCAAATCGGTTTCCAAAACCCACTCGTTAAACTTTTCAGGATAACCAAACCATTTCACTAGCAGCTGAATACGGCCGTTTTTCAAGCGACGTTTTTTTAAAACTTTTTCAATTTTGTAGGCACGATTTTCATTGTATTCGATTTTCAAGAGCTCGCGCTCATAAAATGTTCCAACAATGTCCTCGCCGCTCAAATCAACGAGTTTATATAGGGGCTCGGTAGGGTGATTAATGACTTTAGAAATTTTGAAAATTTCTTCGGTGAATTGGGGCTTGTAACTTTTATCAAATACTTGACGGTACTTGGAAATTCGTACATAATCGCCAACTTGAAATTTTGGTTCCTTTTGGCGTTGCACACTGCCGTACAGGGTATCCAATACTAGTTGAACGTTATTAACATTAACCTCAGCCGGTTTCATTTTGATCGACCGATGCACGGTATTATTGTAATTGTTGAGCAGTTTATCCAAAACATCGGTCCACTTATAAGTACCTTTCTCGGTAAAATAGCGGTACATTCTGTTTTTTAGAGTACGGTTGAATCTTTCCACCACCGCGCATTTAATGTCCTCGTTTTGAGACGTAAAGAAGTGAATATCTTGTTTTTTCAATAAATTTTGAAAATTGTGGTTTAGAAATTCTTTGCCCTTATCGGTTCTAAGTCGCCACGGTCTACGTCCCTGCGACAATATGCTTGCGAACGCATTTGAAATACTAGTACCAGATTTGTTCATTAGGGGTCTGGCCCAGGCGTATTTGCTGAGTACGTCAATGCATGTCAGAATAAATTTAAATCCGTCGTTGAAATTTTTTAAAGGGGTCATATCCGCAAGATCCATTTCCCACTGGTGATCAATGTCAAAAACGTGAATTTTGTTTCGTTTAAACTTTCTGTACGTTTGTCTGTGCAGGGTGTAAGTATCTTGTGAAGATAACCATTTCTTAACTTGATTCAAAGTAACAGATGCATCTTTGGCTTTGGCGGCATCATATAACAATTTGGCGCTTGCGAAAGATGATGGATCATCTAAATTTTTATAAATGGACTCAAACAGCTCGTCAGTCATTTCCGTATAAGGATAAATATTTTAATCGTTTGGGCAGTGGAAATTTGGGTGATTCGAGTTGTCGCTTTTTTGTTGTCGTGAGCTTGAGTCTTTTAGATTTTGGTAGTGCCGCAAATGCGAGTTTCCGCTTGAGGTTTGTCGTGAGTTTGAGTCTTTTAGCAGCGGGCAGGCTGACTGAGCTGAGCTTACGTTTTAGGCTCGCTGGTGAAAGCTTCAATCTTTTGGGGTTCGCGAGTAATGCCAAGTTGAGCTTACGTTTTAAGCTCGTTGGTGAAAGTTTCAATCTTTTGGCCGCAGGAAGTTGCACAAACTGGAGTTTATGCTTGTTGGACGCCGGTTCGAGTTTTAATTTTTTAGGTTGTGGTACCGCCGTGGATTCAAGTTTTCGCTTACGACTCGCTGGTTCAGTTAAGCGTCTTTTAGTCGCTGGTACTAGTTCCGATGAATTGTCAGCATCGCTGCATTTGCGTTTAGGCACAGAACCAATTGTAGTTGCCTCGTGTTCCATTAATGTAGGGGATGATGTGATTTTACGGTTATATACTTTCAACATTTTTCGCCTTTTAGGATTTCCAATGTAGCGTTTAGGAACTCTGTCTACGGATAATGCATGGGCAAACTCTGCTGCCCCAATTGGGGGTTGCGCGTGCACGCGCTCTCTGCTAAAATCGTTAATCAAGTCAACAACGTTAGAGCCTGGTATGTTTTCGCCGTTTACTGAAATTTCGCCACTATCGGCATCAATATCAATTTGTTGGCTGTTTTGAATATGCGAAACTAGCGATTTGCCTGTTTTTGTTTGCTTTTTGGAAGATTATCCAAAACCGTTTTGTACCATTGTGGTTTTTCTACAGTTTCCTCTAGTTTAACAAGTAGCGGTTGTCGTTTTTCCGATTCCAAATTTAAGTATCGGCTAAAAAGCTGAGAGTATAATTGGAATTGACGCTCAGGGGGTTTGGTACTTTGTAGAATTTTTTCAAGCTCGCTTTTAAATTCGTCAATTTGTTTCTGTAATGGCGATTTTTTGTCATTTGCTTGTTGTAACGCAACGTCTTGAGGTACCAAAACCATCTTATTTGTAAATTTCATTTCTTGCTAATAAAGTCCGTAAGTAGGCTAGCTGCTATGCTAAGTAAAGGCCCTAACAATAATGGCAAAAATCCCCCCTTTTGAATAATGTTACGCTTTTTCGTCAAACTAGTGCCCGTTTTTGTCCCCAAGTAGCGAATGTTGTTTTTATAACATCTCAGTGCTTTCTTTTGAGCGGGTGTCAGTGGTACGTTACCCCGCAATATGTTAAAACAGGCGTCAGAAATACAGTAAATTAAATCTTTATTGGCTTTATTCAAATAAGCTTTTCGCAGACTAGGACTACATCTAGCTAATACACACAATTCGTCAATATGATTATGCAGACGACGCGACATTATAAACAATGACTAAAAACTAAGCATCACTCTTATTTATACAAGCAAACAAAACGCATTAAACCAAGAAACCAAGTTCGTTTTTTAAAATGTCCAAAAAAATTTTTTCGCGTTCAGTGGCGCTACATTCGTTATAAATTGAAAAATCGAGCTTTTCATCTCCCGACAAACAATCAAACAGCTCTTGGATGAAACTGGCCTTCAAATCGCGCTGCTTCATTGCCGCAAAGAGCAGGCTGGGAAAGTACCAAAAAGAGGATACGCGACGGCGCCCAAACAATCTGTTGGAAAGGTTGTAGTCTTTTACGCTTTCTTTGTAAGTGGCTTTTGTTTCAGGTGTGAAGCGCGTCCAAAAGAAATCGGCGAGATCAGCTTTTTCCGCACTCGATATAGTCATACCTTGAGATTTTAAAATTTCAATCAGCTAAATGTAGCAATAAAACACTATAAGCGTAATTGTAATCAAATTCTTTAGAAAAAAACAATTATTCACTTTTAAGTTTTCGATGAATCATTCTGACAAACAACTCGAACGCCGCAGAAACCATTTTGCGTTACGAAAACGAGGTAAATTGCTAGGGCGACAATGTAGCGTTGAGCGAATGAAGTAGCTGTATTGTGCTTTTGTACGGCAAGTTCAGTGAGGAAATGCGCAATTCGAGAAATAAGTTATCAAAAGCGCAACAAATGTAAATATCGGGCTTGTAGAATATAATACGGAAACAGTCGGGCGAAAGAGGATACTTTCCTCCGGCTTTGGTGGGGCAATCTAGATTCTCGCGAATAAATCTAATTAGCCCCGCCCTCTCTGAATCATTAAAGCGAATCAGAGTCGTCTTATTTTGGTTGCTAGGCGAATGAATAAGCACCACCGAGCTTAAGTTTTTGCACAGGGGCTGATTTAGCATGTGAACGTCACAAATTGTGGCACTCAAGAAACCGATAAAGAAAATTAGAGCTAAAATTGGCGACGCAACAGCCATATTTCTGTTTAGTACTACGCGTTGAAATAAATTTCTAGTTAAATAGCACTGACCATTTTCCATAAGAGAGCAAATCAAGCAATAAACTAATTGCCAGAGCCGCGCAACTGCAGAATAAATCTTAATCTAAAGCAGCCGTATTTATTGTTATTTAGGTAAATATATGTAATTTACAGCATCATTTGGAAGAATGTTAGTTCTGAGTCGCAAATTCTCGGGTGTAGTTTGGCATAAATCGATCAGCAAGTACCCAAATGGCTCTTTCGTAGCGTCCAAGAATGCTTCCGTGAAATGCTTCGAATTTGGGAATAGTTGTCTACCCAAATTCTGTATTTGCAGCTTGTCCGAGGGGTTTTTCATCAAGACAATGTATTGGGCGTTAATTCGACTGGTCCTCAACCCATCAAAAAATGCATTTTGAACAATGTGTATTATTGATAAATTCCAGTGATGAGAGCCCTTGGTAAACAACTCGCTCAACCTCGAATCTGACTTTAAGTCATACATTAAATCGTCCAAAACTAGCAATTTATGCTCGCTTTTATTTTCCTTCAACTCGTCAAAACAGCCGAGTCCTTCCACAAAATGCACTTTTCCCACTAAATCTTGGTACGCCGGTTGCCATTCGGTAAAACACCAAAAAATTTTAGACGGTACGGGGTTAACGAGTTGATTCGAAAATTGCACAAACTTTTTAACAAAATGCGTTTTTCCAGATTTTGTTGGCGCCGCTACTATACAGTTGAAAGGGTGGTTCCACCTAACGTCCATGTTGATGCTAAATATCAAATGTCACCGAATTGGCGCATTCAAGCGCTTTTATCTTTAAAAAACCCTTGCTAAATAGCCTTTTTGCAAAAGGAAGCTTGCTCATAAAATGCCAAGTATCCTCGCAGCAAACGAGTATGAAGGGGGTGTGATCTATAATCTTAAAGCAAGTCAGATTTTTGTCATCAAAACAATCAACAGTCAAGTTATACGGTATAGTTTTATTTAAGTAATCGGGAGTACGCAAAATCAATATTTTGTCTGTTTCCGTGCAATTTGTTAAATCTGTAGATTCGTTATAGGGGTCGGCGGATGTAGTCATAATGAACAACTGGTGAGAATCGTTCGGAAAAATCAGATTCTTGTTTAGTGGTGGGTGAGAGCGATTCTTCCGTTCTCTGCATATTACACGTTTCAAAAACGACATTTGTCATCCAAAAATAACCAGAGAACGCTATTCATTTCTAGCCGCTCAATGCTCAAAAATTTAATAAAAAGACTTTTTATCAGCTCAATAATCGTATATATATATATATATATATATATATATATATATATATATATATATATATATATATATATATATATATATATATATATATATATATATATATATATATATATATATATATATATATATATATATATATATGTTGACCCCCCCTCAAGCCTCAGCTGCTTAGTACTTAGGTACCTATTATGTATGCGTGCATTGCAAGTAAACGCGTTTAAACGCTTTTCATTTCTAGCCACTCACTAAAGACTTTAATAAAAAGACTAATTAGCTCAACAATCGTTTATATATATTGGAACCCCCACCTGCCTAGCTGTTTAGTACTTAGGTACCTGTTACATATGTATGTGTGCATTGCAAGTAAACGCGTTTATTGATAATGATACACAAAAACTACCAGCCATATGGCCAGCGTAGAAAAGTTTCCCCATATTATTCGCTTGTCGCAAACAATACGAAATTTCTTCGGGGTAATTTTTGGAACAATTTTACGACTTTCGTTTTTACGATGAATACGATTAAAAGTAACTACAATTTCTCGGCTGAATCCGATCCTGGGGGGGCACGCCGCCACATCTCTGACCGGAGCGATCATCGAGCAAACAAATTAACGACCGAGCGCTCAATTAAGTAAACAAAAGTGCGCAATTAATTATACTGGGCTGACCTCGTCAGTCAACTAATTATGCGTCTGGTCCTCTTGGCTGTAATGCGCCCGACTAGGGGAAGTATTTTTTGAACATAATTTTTTACAGAGCGAAAATCAAATTTTAAAGTTTAGTTTTTCGGAGCTCATCGCGGAAAATGGAGCAAGAAAATATATAATATTACAACATTTCATTCACTCGGAAGAAGGTTAACTTGTTTAATTTTTGAGAGCACTTGACATTTATCTCGTCCATAAAATTTAAATATTTTAAAATTATACTAAGCCAACAGCGTCAACATGAAAAACTACCGTGATTTGTCAACGAAAATTATACATATAAGCAGACGATCGCAAAAATCGTTGAACAATTGCTCCATCGAATTATCTTTTCTGGGACACTTATATAACAACATGCAAAAAAATTCAAAATATGTATGTGCCCATGCCAAGAAATAGAATGCTACTTATAAAACTGCATTTTATTAGTGCTCTCCCATTGGAAATCAGTCAACATTTTCCACATTGAATGAAATGTTGTAAAATTATATATTTTCTTGCTCCATTTTTCACGTTGAGCTGAAAAACTAAACTTTAAAATTTGATTTCCGCTCTGTAAAAAATTGTGTTTTAAAAAAATACTACCCTAATCGGGTGCATTACTGTAAGAAATCCAGACGCATAATTGGTTGACTCGACGAGGTCAGCCCAGTATAATTAATTGGCGCACTTTTTGTTTACTTGGGCGAGCGCTCCAGTCGCTAATTTGTTTGCTCGAGTCGCTCCGGTCAGAACTGGCGGCGTGCCAGCCCCCAGGATCGGATTCAGCCCAATTTCTCTCCTGCAATTTTGTTTTACAAAGGCGTAAACTAAGTGACGCAAAGATTTAAAATTCACGCGTTTAACCACATTTTGACTTAAGGTAATTCCACGAACGTTATGTACAAAGTGTTCTTTATTGTCCTTTGCGCTAAACACGCAAAATCCGTAGTTTTTGGGACCGCCGCTGCAAAATACCATTATATATGACCCTCGCCATATTCCCGCAGCTCGCTGGTCATTTCACCCAGACAGGATCCAATGGGCACCTGATATTCATGCGCGGCTTGTTTAAATTTGAAACGTAAATCATACTGTCTGTATCGAAATATAGGACCCTTTTGCCCAATTTTTCAATATACGAATATAGTTCCAGCCGCGCGTGTGTTGTTGTATAAGCCGCGATTACAGAGTTTGTGTTTGGCATCACATCAACAAAATCGTCTAGCTGCTTATACGTAATGGAAACCATGTTATCGTTTATCAGCTGAATCGCCGAGACCGTTACGGATGGATCAAAAACGCGAGCAAAGTACTTGGCCGGATCCGTGAAATAAACAGTTTTGCTCAGGTTGTTCCTCTGGCCAAACTGAATTAATGGGAAAATTAAAAATTTTCATGTAAATAAAGCTAAACCTTAAAAATCATCTAGAACAAGCTGAAAAGAATGAAATCATGTTAGAACGGCACATTTCTGCAAGATCTTTTGAACAATTCTTCCCGCCACTGTTTTTGAGAGACAAAATAAAAATACAGTAATCAAATTTTAGGTATGAATGTAAAAATTATTTTAAAAAGTGTAAAGATAAAAGTCATAAGCTTATTGTAGGTAAAGTTTCCTTACTGTAGCTATTTTGGATTGGCTAAAAAGTGGTGGCGTGGAAAATTGTTCAAAGGGTTCCATTTCTCACTTTTCCCCAAAAACTGTTTAGCATTAGCTTTGCTAGAGCGCGTTTCCCTGGATTCTTTGCGATATTAGGCTGGTCCAGCAGAATGTCCTCGCGGTCCTCAATGTCGTAAATGTAATCTTGCTTTTCCTCATCCGTTTGGGCGTGTGAAGGGTATCCCTCCGCTTCCTGACACAAAGAAACGTATGTTAACTTCTGAGCTAAACTTTACACAAATGCTCGTCTTACGAGTTTCATCTTCATGAAGCTGTTGACGTAGTCTGTGAACAAGCCGCTATCGGGGTTGTCCCTCGAGTCAAACTGCTCAACCTTATCATAGTGCCACACTTCGAAGATTTTTACAATCTGGAAAACTGTCAATGCTAGCATTTAAACACACACAAAAATATAAAATTGCTACTGTATAGCCCATGGCCAGGGCTTTGTAAACCTCCAACGTCACCCACGTGCCTTTAATCGCCCGTTCTTCATCACTGTGCTCAAGCACGTGGTCGTCTATTGTCAAAAGTCGCGCAGGTTTGGCAAAGCTGGGAACATTAGCTTCCCCCCCGTTCGAAAAGGCAAAACGGGGTGAAACAGCTTTTTGGGCGGTAAGATGGTGCATTTAATTAGG
>JAVLUZ010000101.1:0-57559 GCA_036768485.1 Mermis nigrescens
ACGATAGGTAGGCCCAATCCGTATATAGAGGGGATAGGAGACATGTGCCTAAATGGATCAAGAAAATAATTTTTTCCTTTACCCCTTTGCTTTTTTCAGCCAAAAAATTGCAAAAAATTTCCGAATTTAACAATAATAAATGGAGCCTAGTCTATTTAGTCCCAAGCGCACGGTCTAAACACTATTTTTAGTCTTTACATGGCCTAAAGCATATTTTCCATCTATATCTTCTGTTTCGCACAGGTTTTATGCAGAAAATTAATATTGATATTGATCGTATCGAAAGAGTTCAGCGAAAGTTTACGCCGAAGTATTTTTGGCTTTAAGAGTGGTTTGTCTTATAATGATCGCTTAATTAAACTGTCTTCAGAACGCCTCAATAACGCCGTATTTGTTTTGCGTTGTGTTTGTATTTTCAAATTATGACTGGACAGTCTCATATTCTTCATGACGATTTTTTCGCTTAATGACAATTGTACTCGCTCCGCCAATAATTTTAAGATTAATGTCCTTCTGGCTCGTTCCGATATTCTCAAGTATGATTTCAGTCATAGATATATAAATCTGTGAATTCGCTTTCAAATGATATTGTAAATTCACCCAGCCTGTAAATTTTTAAACGCAAACTCAATACTATCGATCTGTCGGTATTAATGATCTGTCGGTATTAGTACACCTTGGTACTTGTGCACTTTATGGCCAATCGAATTTTTTTTCAAAGTTTTGCTAACATTAGTGGTATATAGAAGACGGCATCGACGGTTGGGACAAAGTGACTCTAGCAAGGATCGAACCTAAGACCTCTAGCACCAAAGATGAGAACACGCTATTCACTCGGCCACTAACCCGATACTTCACGGAATTAAAGACTTGCTAATTGACATTACCCTGCCAAAGCATCGAATTTTCATTGTATTTATGCTGTCCAAGCATAGTAGGCATAGCCTAGATATATTAGAATGTTCAGGCTTGACTGTTTGGTTGTATGGGGATATACATAAGGCTAAGCTGGTATACAAAAAGCCAGTGAGCCCATCCAAACTGGGTTTTTGTGTTCCAGCTCAGACTTACGAATACGACGTAAATAAGCCTACGCTGAAGCCCACAAGTTACAAAGCGGTGACAAAACCTCACTTGAATCAATAGATAGAATCATGAAGCTAATTCAAAGATTCGGCCTAGAAAAGGTTGCTTATACACATGACAATTTTAAAAAACTTGTAAAATCTCTTTAAAAAATTAGAAAATATATAAAAGAATTTTACATATGTAGGTATATAAAAAATTTGAAAAAAATGAAATATATAGACTTACAAACGTGGTGAAGATAAGCTACGTACAGGGAAACGTTTTCTCGAAGGTGGAGATAAGCTACACTAATACCCGATCTGTTAAAGGGGCGTGCGTAACTTGTCACCTTCGTGACTGCATGTCCCTATTGCTAACGTTATAGTCGTATATACTCGTATGTTGTCATGTGTGTCATTTAAATTATCGCCGTTTTTTTCTATCGAGTAACATCCCTTTTTTAAATTTGTGTGTTTTTCCCAGACGTTGCAATAAATGCTTTTTGTTTTGTTTCTAAAAAATGATATATGTTTAAGAGGGCGTCCATTGGATTCTAATCATATTCAAGGCATCCGGGTAGCAAAATTTACAAAGTGTATAGTTCTGTTGGTCGTAAAACGTCTTTTCTAATTCATTTTTTGCCCACCCTTATGTTTTTAAAAAATTTTGGTCGTGTTCCCCTGGAACAAAATTCTTGGATACGGGCCTGGGCAGGCCTATAAAATCAAATCAATCCGGGAGCGTCGGAAAATCTTGAGACCCTTCTAAAATGCATTTTTGCATTACTAAAATTTTCCACAAATGCCAACGAATCCTACAAATTTTTTTCCATTTTCCAAATTTTTGGTTGCTAAGTAGACCAAAAAGTGTAAAAAACGATGCCCCTCCCTCCCGGCAACGGGCCTGGCAACAAATAAGAGTTTTTAATCCAATCCTGCTCAAAACGGGCAATACGTGCTGGATTCGTAATCAGCGTGAACTACCTCAGAATACCGACTGTAAATCTGAAAACGATTGGAATGGAACGGACTAGGTACGGAGAATGATTAAATGAATGCAACCACCGTTTTTTCCACTTTTTGGTCTATTTGTCAACCAAAATTTTAGAAATGGAAAAAATTTTTGGGCTTGGTTAACATTTGTGGAAAATTTTTGTAATGTTAAGAATGCGTTTTAGAGAGGTGAAACTTCAAAATTTTTCGGCGCTTCGCGCCGAATTCATTTAATTCTTACTTGTTAGTAATGTTTAAGCCGCGCCACGCGCCAATTGCAGCATTTTTATCGATAATCTTGCCCTAGAACTCCACTATGATTGAAAATCCTTACCTTCTGCGCAGTTTTTGTAATGCAAAAATTATGTAGAGAGCTAACATTTCAAAATTTTTCTGGCGCTTCGCGCCATTTGATAAATTATAGTTTTAATTGTCAAAAACGACTTCAGAATTGGCTAAAATGCGTTACTGAATGGAAGGAAATTCAAGTTTCAACAGAAATAACGTATACTGATCGTTTTATTTCTTGTAGAATGCGAAATTTCGCTATTGCATGTGTAAGGACATAGGATTTTCGGCATTGGTGTAGCTGGTTCACATATGTATTAAGACAGCCATACGTTATAGGTGCGTATACAGCAAGTAGTATCCGGTGAAAGCTGCCACCTAACTGGTTTGATTTGAGTCAAGTCGAAATTAAATAAGGCAGTCATCAGATTTTTCCAGTAGATTCATGTGACTGACCAAAGTGGGCCAGCGTTTAAAATAAGCCTAAGTAACGGGATACAACTCGCGTCGCTCGCTTCGCTCGCTCCGCTCATTGCATCCCATTACTCAGGCTTATTTTAAAACGCTGGCACCAACATTTTGGTCAGTCCATGATACTGAGCCTAAGCCTAATCAGCTGGTAAACCAGCAAAACTCACGAATACCTCGCAATCTTTATCGAAATTAACCAGCGTTAGTCGATTGGTTATGGTTCTGGACTTTAGAGCAGGGTCCACGTTTCGAATCCGACTGCCAGCAACTTTCTCTCGTTTCCTCAGATGCTATCGACCGCACACATACGCCCTTATAATATGACTATGATTGTTAATACATAATGTGAACCAGCTACACGAATGCCGGATTTTCTCATTTAAAAAACACTGATTTTTCAACCCAGGCGCTCTATTTTTAATGTTTTTATACCTCCAAAAAAGGTGGAAAAAGGTCGGAAATAGTGGAAAAAATTTTGGTCTGGTCTGGTCTATAATGTCAAGCAAATCGCTGAGAAAAAACGGTGAATGCAACGCGCGGGCACACGAATGACATTTGTGGAACAACAAGCTACAGTAATAATTTGTTAACTTAACAAAGGCACTTTTTCTAACTTACGTGTCAAAATAGAATCCTGTCAAAACAATGACACTTGCTCACAA
This sequence comes from Mermis nigrescens, assembly GCA_036768485.1. Classification (NCBI taxonomy): domain Eukaryota; kingdom Metazoa; phylum Nematoda; class Enoplea; order Mermithida; family Mermithidae; genus Mermis; species Mermis nigrescens. The sequence continues at coordinate 3,482 of JAVLUZ010000101.1, forward strand.
AAACCTTCCAAAACAAGCTGCCAACATTAAAAGTGCCAAAAACCCTACCAGAACCCATGGAAAACTGCCAAAATGGAAGGAAAACTGCCAACCTGGTAATACTGCTTGCCGAGCCGACGTCGACATTTTTTTATACACAAGCTACAGTAATAATTTGTTACACTATAGTCTGTTCAATTCCAAATGGCCCATTTTCGTTTTACAGCGTATCAATGTAGCAGAATATTTTGCAGTTTAGGTTGTTGCAGCAATTTGTTAGGTGCGTCACAGGATAAGCAAAGCATATTAAACATCAATAAGAAAAGTTGAAAGCATTCGCTACGAGAGCATAAATGCAGAAAGCATTTGTGCAGTGAAATAATAATACAGTAATAAGACTTTAGAAAAAATAAACCGTTTGGAATGGAACAGACCACAGATAATGGCAACATTTTTACCTTACGAGGTGTAAGAGTACAATTCAGCCAAAAAAATGTCAATCGCTCTCAAAAACTAGCCACAAAAAACAGCCAACTTAAAAAACAGTAAAAAACTAGCCGCACCACGTGAAAAAGAGCTAAAATGGCTGGAAAACAGCCAACCTGGCAATACTGACCGTTCGGTGTAAACAAAGTCTCTATGCTGAGATCCCTCTACACGTTGTTGTGTCGCGTTGGATCAACGCGAATATCTTTTGTTTTGCGTTACGATATACCTACGCATCTACGACTGATTACCCCAGACGTACATTTTTGTGCTCAATTTCCATACGCACGCACGCTGACCGTTAAGCTGCTGCGCTTGAAACGGCTCGCCCGGGACTACTCTTCCCTAAAATTATAATATTTTCATTCCTTTCCCATACATATTTTCAATCAAAATCTGGGATAAAAAAATGAGCACTCGCGCTTGTAGTCTGTTTCACATAATTTCGTGCATAAATTCTAAGAATGTTCGTCGACAGTAGGCCGATGGTTACGATATTTATATATCATATCAATGCTATAATCGCAATCTGCTGCCGTAAATAGTTTTAAAATTTATGACCAGTTGTGTGAAATGGACTATAATGCGTCTTGAGTAAGAATTGGTATAAGCGTGTTATCATATCTTACCGTAACTTAAAGATCTTATGAGTGTGTCATATTTTTGTGCCTAGCCCGGATGTACCTACATAAGCCTGATTTATTCTTCACGCTGGCGAGCGGGCGGCGAGAAATTGCCGCAACAGCTGCCGCAGAAATATCGCGCAAACTCAATTATACTTCGAGCTGCGGCGCGGCAGCCGGCGGATTATTCACCGCCGCAATTTGATTTATACTTCACGCGGCCGCGCGCCGCGGACTGATTCGCAAAAGTCTAGATTTTTTCGCCGCTTTCCAATTTATACTTCTGTCGCGCCGCAAGGAGTCAAAATTGTTATTTTGAGCTTTTTCGGCCATTTTTTCGCCAGCGCCGCTAAAGTCAAAAAGCCCATTGCTCTTGCGAATGCTAATGAGGTTTCAAGCCGAGTGTTGACGTCGAATCATTTTGAATTTTAATGAGGTATCGATTTGCGCAATAGGAGAACTCAGCGTGCCTGGTTCTGCGGCAGTTCGCAGGAAGTATAAACGCATTGCGCTGATGCGGTTACGAGGCGGCGGTGAGGTGCCACCTTGTCGCTGTTTTTTGTCCGCGCGGCGAGCTTGCCGCGTGAAGTATAAATGCACGACACGCAGCGCGGCAAGCGGATTTTGCCGCAGAATATTCGCGCAGAGGTCGACTATTTTTTGGGCATACTGTGGCCGCAAAACCCCTTTGCGGCGCGGTTCGCGTGAAATCAGGCTATGCTTTTGCCGTAATCTTTTACCCATAAGCCTATTGTCCTCATCGGGTATCCATTCCTTTTTTCTTTGTTTGTGTGTCTAACCCTCTTTTTTGGCGTCTCGCTTAAAACTGCGTGCAAGCGCAGTTTTCGGCACTTATTACGATTTTTCAGTCTTATTTGACTCAGCTTTTTCGCCAGCCCATCTGTGCTGTGCATTTTCTTTTACGCGCCTCGCGTCGAGTGAGTCTCCGCCCTCACGTCGAGTGATTCTCCGCGAGTGCCTTTATTTTGCGTGGATGCAATCAACGTAGTGGGTGCGCGACTTTTTTCGCCCCTACGTTTTGTTTTATCATTCGTTTCGTACGCCAACCGGCGTACCAATTCACATGATCCTTTGGCTGGGCTTTGCGCCCTTGTTAATTACCTACATTGTTTTATTTTACATATTAGCGTAAATCATCAGACGACAGCATGTATTCTCCATGCTGTCGTATTTTCAATATATGATAACTTTTCTGTCCAAAAATATTGTAAAAAATTATTTATTTAATTAACGATGTTTGGGCTCGGTTCGATTTTCCGTGCTGTTGAATTCTGTCCTTTGTGCTACATCACGTTAGGAACCTCAAACATTTTCAAGCACCGGAATTCGGTCCAAAAACAAGTTAAATAATAATCTTTTTGATTAAGTTTTTGGGGAAATCTCATTAGATTTCTGGGAAACTTACTTTACTTCGGTACTTAATCTCAGCGGGGTTAAGTAAGTAAGTTTCACAAGGTGCGCGCCTAGAGGGCCGGGCTACCCTGAACAGGTCGGGCCACTTTACCCCCGACTCGCCGGCTGGTGATCGACCCCCTAAAAAGGACGAGAACTCCCCGTGCGAGCGCATAAGCTTGAGATTCGGGTTAGGTAAGAGGTGGACGTAGGCTCAGTAAGTAGAAAAAAGAGTCATGTACATACATATACGCAAACTGATAAACTTGGTTTATTCGAATTATATCGGTAATACATTTTAACAGAATTTATCGCATTTATCACGATCTTTGAATCACTGTAAATCAATTACAAAAGCGGTTTAAACCAAAGTAACAGTCATGATACTTAGTAAATCAATTGATAAGCAAGTAGTATAACCTATTGCTTAGTGAATGGTGCTTGCATAACCTTCCAAATTGCGTCTATCGTTAAAACGGACGCTCGACCATTCGTAATTGATATTCTCGTGACCTTGTCGCGGCATATAATGTTTTGAATTAGTCTCCGAAGCGTCGGGGGCTGTGACTGAGCGGAATTACCAATGTCTTAGGCTTAGTTATGTGCATTCACATTGATGCCAGCGCATGGGCTAAGCCTGAGATAAATGGAGCGAAAATTGCGGAGCGAGCAAAGCGAGCGGAGCAATTTTTGCTCCATTTATGCCTTAGGCTTAGCCCATGTCTGGCACCAATCTGAATCCGCAAGCAATTGCTGTCGCCGCAAATTGAAAACTGAAAAATACCCCAAACGTCATTTTTTCCCTTTTTTCGCCTATCCTTAAGCACGTGAACTTCAACTGCCTGTAACTCAGCCAATAATGCCGACCACCACCTAATTCTTTCAAATATGAACTCCCCATCCCAAAGTCAGTTAGAAAATGTCCTTTTTTTGAAAATTTGACCTTTTCCAGTATTCTCTATTCCGCCCATATTTTTTTCCGCGCTTTCTTTCAACATGTTCTATGTACTGAGCAAAAAAACCGCTCTTCTGAAGTTTATTTGATAGTATCCTGAAAGTACCTACCATATTCTTAACCTACTCCACATATTGATATATAGGATTTTTGTAACCCATGTACAGAACCAAGCATTTATCGATAGATATCTGAAGATGCCATGTGTTGAGGTTAGTGCTGGTGGAGCTTGCTCCTCGACTTCCTTGTATCACAGGCTTAAAGTTTGTTTCTCGAATTACGGCTAGATGGTGTAGTTGGAAGCACGCTTGGCCGGTAACCAGGAAGCCCAGGTTAGTCCTGGCTAGCCAAATGTTTTTCGCTATTCATTCAGCACACTGTGTTGAGGTTAGTGCTAGTGGAGCTTGCTCCCGACTTCCTTGTATCACAGGCGTAAAGTTTGTTTCTCGAATTACGGCTAGATGGTGTAGTTGGAAGCACGCTTGGCCGGTAACCAGGAAGCCCAGGTTCGAGTCCTGGCTAGCCAAATGTTTTTCGCTATTCATTCAGCACACTGTGTTGAGGTTAGTGCTGGTGGAGCTTGCTCCCCGACTTCCTTGTATCACAGGCGTAAAGTTTGTTTCTCGAATTACGGCTAGATGGTGTAGTTGGAAGCACGCTTGGCCGGTAACCAGGAAGCCCAGGTTCGAGTCCTGGCTAGCCAAATGTTTTTTGCTATTCATTCAGCACACTGTGTTGAGGTTAGTGCTGGTGGAGCTTGCTCCCCGACTTCCTTGTATCACAGGCGTAAAGTTTGTTTCTCGAATTATGGCTAGATGGTGTAGTTGGAAGCACGCTTGGGCGGTAACCAGGAAGCCCAGGTTCGAGGCCTGGCTAGCCAAATGTTTTTCGCTATTCGTTCAGCACACTGTGTTGAGGTTAGTGCTGGTGGAGCTTGCTCCCCGACTTCCTTGTATCACAGGCGTAAAGTTTGTTTCTCGAATTACGGCTAGATGGTGTAGTTGGAAGCATGCTATGGCCGGTAACCAGGAAGCCCAGGTTCGAGTCCTGGCTAGCCAAATGTTTTTCGCTATTCATTCAGCACACTGTGTTGAGGTTAGTGCTGATGGAGCTTGCTCCCCGACTTCCTTGTATCACAGGCGTAAAGTTTGTTTCTCGAATTAGGGCTAAATGGTGTAGTTGGAAGCACGCTTGGCCGGTAGCCAGGAAGCCCAGGTTCGAGTCCTGGCTTGCCAAATGTTTTTCGCTATTCATTCAGCACACTGTGTTGAGGTTAGTGCTGGTGGAGCTTGCTCCCTGACTTCCTTGTATCACAGGCGTAAAGTTTGTTTCTCGAATTACGGCTAGATGGTGTAGTTTGAAGCACGCTTGGCCGGTAACCAGGAAGCCTAGGTTTGAGTCCTGGCTAGCCAAATGTTTTTTGCTATTCATTCAGCACACTGTGTTGAGGTTAGTGCTGGTGGAGCTTGCTCCCCGACTTCCTTGTATCACAGGCGTAAAGTTTGTTTCTCGAATTACGGCTAGATGGTGTAGTTGGAAGCACGCTTGGCCAGTAACCAGGAAGCCCAGGTTCGAGTCCTGGCTAGCCAAATGTTTTTCGCTATTCATTCAGCACACTGTGTTGAGGTTAGTGCTGGTGGAGCTTGCTCCCCGACTTCCTTGTATCACAGGCGTAAAGTTTGTTTCTCGAACTACAGCTAGATGGTGTAGTTGGAAGCACGCTTGGCCGGTAACCAGGAAGCCCAGGTTCGAGTCCTGGCTAGCCAAATGTTTTTCGCTATTCATTCAGCACACTGTGTTGAGGTTAGTGCTGGTGGAGCTTGCTCCCCGACTTCCTTGTATCACAGGCCTAAAGTTTGTTTCTCAAATTACGGCTAGATGGTGTAGTTGGAAGCACGCTTGGCCGGTAACCAGGAAGCCCAGGTTCGAGTCCTGGCTAGCCAAATGTTTTTTCGCTATTCATTCAGCACACTGTGTTGAGGTTAGTGCTGGTGGAGCTTGCTCCCCGACTTCCTTGTATCACAGGCGTAAAGTTTGTTTCTCGAATTACGGCTAGATGGTGTAGTTGGAAGCACGCTTGGCCAGTAACCAGGAAGCCCAGGTTCGAGTCCTGGCTAGCCAAATGTTTTTCGCTATTCATTCAGCACACTGTGTTGAGGTTAGTGCTGGTGGAGCTTGCTCCCCGACTTCCTTGTATCACAGGCGTAAAGTTTGTTTCTCGAACTACGGCTAGATGGTGTAGTTGGAAGCACGCTTGGCTGGTAACCAGGAAGCCCAGGTTTGAGTCCTGGCTAGCCAAATGTTTTTGCTATTCATTCAGCACACTGTGTTGAGGTTAGTGCTGGTGGAGCTTGCTCCCTGACTTCCTTGTATCACAGGCGTAAAGTTTGTTTCTCGAATTACGGCTAGATGGTGTAGTTGGAAGCACGCTTGGCTGGTAACCAGGAAGCCCAGGTTCGAGTCCTGGCTAGCCAAATGTTTTTCGCTATTCATTCAGCACACTGTGTTGAGGTTAGTGCTGGTGGAGCTTGCTCCCCGACTTCCTTGTATTACAGGCGTACAGTCTGTTTCTCGAATTACGGCTTGATGGTGTAGTTGGAAGCACGCTTGGCCAGTAACCAGGAAGCCCAGGTTCGAGTCCTGGCTAGCCAAATGTTTTTCGCTATTCATTCACGCGACCACATATAAAGTTTATTGAGATCGTTTTGAAGTATTACGTTACAAGAAGACGAATTATATAATTTAACATCATCGGCAAATAAACGTACACAACTATTGATATTTTCGCACAAATCATTTATGTAAATCAGAAAAAGAGTTGGCCCTATAACACTCTCTTGCGGGACAACGCCAGATACATTTGGGCTATCTGAAAATAAACTATTAACGACTACACACTGAGATCGAGAATATAACAAAGATTTAAGCCAGTTAAATAGGAAACCATGTAAGCCATATGCAGAAAGTTTATGAAGTAATTTTGTATGCGAAATTTTGTCAAAAGCTTTTTTGAAATCGATGAAAGTTATGTAAATTGAAGATTTTTTATCGAGACATTTTGCCCATTCGTTTTTACACTTTAGCGATTGGGTTTCACATGATCTACCTTTTAAAAACCCAAATTGAAGAGGAGCAAATTATTTTTATTTAAGCACTCAAGAATCTTATATTGAGACGATTTTTTCCATAATTTTACAGGCAGAGCAGCACAAAGAAATCGGACGATAATTTTCAACACAACCAGAATTGCCTTTATTTTCAAAAACAGGAATTACATTTGCTTGACGTCACAATTTTGGGACTGAACCTGATCAAAAAGATGTTTCAAAGATAGAAGCAAGAGGAGAGGAGAGCAAGAGGAGAGGATAAACTAATGCCTGTATCTCGACCTAAGCGGAGTGATACTGACCTAAGCGATCATTTTCACACAGAAAATTTTTTGACTTCCTGGACCCCTTTAACTGTACAAGTGCTTTATTTTGTTCGACTTCGTCTCTCGTCTACAATTCTGAAGATTTGCCGATTCGCATAGGCGTAGCCAGAATTTTCGCTAAGGGGGATTCATATAAAATTTTTTAATCTGAAAAACCCATAAAAACGGGCGAGGGCCGTGAAATAGCGTGTTTTTTGGGCTTTTCACATCCACTTGTAGCACTTATTTAAGCAGTAAAAAATTAAGTTTTCAAATTTTTTAAACCTTTTTGACATAATAAATACTTAGACAAGGACAAGACAAGACTTGTCTGACATGCGCGCAAAATGCTATTTTTTGACTTTTAGTGCAATAAAAGATAGAAACTGCCAAAAGATAGCAGCAATCAAATTTTTCTGATCTTACGCCGCAGAACAGCATCATGCAACCATATTGTTGAGTTCTTGAACATTTCGAAGTCTCCCCGGGGGATCCATCTCCCCACTGGTTATGCCAATGCCGATTAGGTTTTACTTTTACTCACGTGGTCTCTTATCGTTGACTTCAACGGGTACAGTAATGAATTAGTGTTGCGTCTTGTCTGACACTTCAATTAGAGGACGACAGATGGACACGAACGACACATAAACTAACGACTGAAGAAGCTATCAAATGATGTCAAGTGGGATGCGCAGTAAAATCCAAGTGTGTGAAATGAAACTTCATTCACATCAGTTAGACCGGCTGTCTTGTTCAAAATTTCTGGAATTGTGTTATGAATTCTGGGCACTTGCACTTTTTGTGTCCTAAATAATTTTTTCCAAGTTTTTTCAAAAAATTTTAATCGTCCGTATGATTGTGTTCTTGAGTTCAGAATTCCTATTTAATTAATATGTTGAGAATTTGTAAGTAACTTTTTCTGGGTCGGGTCTTATTTTTTTGATGCCCCCAAGTTTTTTCGAAAAAATTTTTCATCATCCTAAATGTTTTTGGGTTCAGGACGTTCGTTTAATCAGTAACTATGTTAAGGGTTTCTTACGAACTTTTTTCTGGGTCGGGTTTCTGAATTTGCTTTAGGCTTTATAACCCTAAAATGCTTAAGCATATATAAACATTCACTGGGTTGTTGTTACCAATGTCCTAGGCTTAGGCTTATTTATGTGCATTCACATTGATGCCAGCCAGGCCCGTATCCAGTAGGGATGTTCCGGTCCCAGGTTTTTCAAAAAAATCGGTTCCAGTTCCGGTTCCGCTTCTTGGAAAACAAGAATTTCGGTTCCGGTTCCGGTTCTTGCGTAAGTTGGAACCATCGGTTCCGGTTCCGGTTCTTCAACTAGAGAACCGTCGGTTTCGGTTCCGGTTCTCGGTTCCTGTGTTAAAGTATGTACGCTCTTGATAGCCTGACTTCACCGGAACATATGACAATGTAATCGGAAGATAAATTATTCAGGAAGTCGTTCCAATCCAGCAACTGCACGTTCAAATAAGTTTTATGTCTAGTTGACAATATACTTATAAATCACTGAATATTATCTATGTGTTTCTTAATTGGAGGCTTATACGAAATCGAAATGCTTAATTCATGACAAAGATCTGCTGCAATGGTGGAAAGAGAAGTCGAAGAATTCGCCGATTCTCGCGTTTATAGCTAAGCAGTATCTTGCAGCCAGTGGCGGATCTAGGATTTTCCTAAGGGGGCAGTATCCCAACTTCTCCAAAACAGTCAAAAATAGGTCCAAAAATTTGCCCTTAACGCGGAAACAGCTTTTTTTCGGTGTTTTAGAATGTATACTTTTACATTAAATCACTTTTGAAGCAATATTTTTCTTAAAATTTTTAAAATTTTCGATAATTTTGTGCTAAAAATCACTAAAATTCTTTGACTTTATCAGAATTCTGGCGCGAAGCAGTTTTTTTGTACTAGGTCCGTTTGACATGTACAAAGATGATCCCCAAAAGTCTCTGTACATCGGGAAAAATCTTTGCCGAATACTAAAAAACCATGGCGCGAAGCGCCGGAAAATTTGAGATTAAGACGGATAGACGTCTACAAGCATGATTTAAAGCTTGATTTACTGTATTTATAGCATTTGATGCGAAACATTGAAATTTTTAATTGAAAATAGAAGAAAACTATGCAAGAATAGCTGCTTCTGCTGCTAAAATTGTTTTGAAACCTATATGAAGAGAAAATGGCTTCCAGGTGGCGAAGAAAGTAAATACATGTCATTAATAGGTATCATTCGGCGCGGAACGCCACAAAAATTTGAGAAATTATGGTCACTGAGGGCCAAAAAATAATTGCAAATTGTAGTATCCATTCTCTATCTCGGCAAATATTTTTGGCAAATGGGGGGCGGCCCCCGCCTTAGATTCGCCCTTGCTTGCAGCACCAGCTACAAGCGTTCCATCGGAACAGCTATTCAGTTGCGCTGGAATCATTTACGACCCTCTCAGAAACAGGCTACATGGCGAAAAAGCAGAACGACTGTTATTTTTAAAATATAATTTACCCGGAACAATACTAGGTTTTAGTCTGTATACTTTTGGGTAATAAAAGATTGAATTGCTGCTTCATGTCTTCACTAAACTTTATGAAGTTCGATTTTTAACTCTAATTTTAAAAAACCGAGAACCGACTCCGAAAAAGATCGGTTCCGGTTCCAGTTCTTAGAAAATCAAAAAATTGGTTCCGGTTCCGGTTCTTAGAATATCAAAAAATCGGTTATCGGTTTCGATTCCGGTTCCAAAAAAATGGTCGGTTCCAGCCGGTTCCGGTCCCGGTTCGGTTAACCGGCACATCCCTAGTATCCAGGATTTTGTTTCGAGAAGAACAAAACCAAAATTTTTCAAAAACATGAGGGGACCAGAACATTGACTTTTTACGACCACTAGAGCTGTGTACTTTGAAAATTTTGCTACACGGATGCCATAAATATGGTGAGAATCCAATGGACACCCTCTTAAATAAATCTCATTTTCTTCTTAAAACCTGTGCAAATTAGAAGACATAGATGCAAAATGCGCTTTAGATTGTATAAAGACTAAAAATGTAGTGCTTAAACACGCAGCGCTAGGGACTAAATCAACTATTTATATCTGCAAAATTCGGTGCGAAGCGCCGAAATTTTCTTTTGTGATTTTGGCTAAAACAGCTAAAGGGGAGTGAAAAAAATCTTCTCATTTTTCGTTTTGGGTGCACGTGCCCCCTCCCATCCCCCTGGATACGGGCCTGGTACCATCGCATGGGCTAAGCCTGAAATAAATGGGGCGAAAATTGAGGGAGCGGCGAAGCAAGCGCAGTAATTTTGCCCCATTTATGACTTAAGCTTAGCCCATGTCTGGCATCAATTGCAATAGTAAAAAAATTTCTAAAAATTATTTTTAGAATTTTTCGCTTCATTCCATACTCATATTACACAAATCTATCGTTTAAACAACTTACACAACTGATTACTCATCATTCAATCGATGAATAATTTCTTAACTTCTGTCTTTGTAATTAATCTTTTTTTCATTTGGCTTAAACTGTGTAGTTTTTTAAAGTTTGCAGCACATAAACATTTAGGCAAAAAAAGCACTATTGCCGTCTAACTGTTGATTGCGAAGAAGGAGATTGCCTACCTATTGAAAAATTCATTGGAAAATTGGAAAAAAACATTGAAATTGAAAGATTATAACGCCCCTGGTTATTACAGCAGTAAAAGAAGAATTCTAAGAGACAGCTCATTTGCATCGACTTTTTGACTGATGAATGTATTGTTTATTGTTTGATTTGAATGAGCGCGTTCTTGAAGCTTAAAAACACATTTACGAAAACGCATGCTTCTAGTCAAGTTGAAATGTTGATTGCATTGCCTGGAATGAGATGTTGATATAATACTTTGCACATGTAGACGTTTTTGTTTTATATTTATGGAATAGTTTTAGCTATCAATCTTATATTCTAAATGTATGGCATAAGACGTGGGTAACGCTTTTTGTATCTTCCTGTGTATTAACATTTCGAACTACTGACAAGTTATTGAAGATTCACGCGTGACAGGTATCCTTTATTATACGGGATGAATTGGAACCAAGGCATCGTTCAGGTATCAATGCTTTGCAATACGATCCTGTTCAACAGAGGTTGTTTACAGCGGGGATGGATTCCATCATTCGCATATGGAACGTACGCTCAAGGGTAAGCAAGCAAAGATGCATTTAACATCTCGAAATTTCGGGTGGGGTTCCCCGGCAATTTTCGAGGAGGGAATGAATAACCTCCGTTTTTCGACCAAAAACGGCCAAAAACACAGAAGCCAGAAAACGCAGTTTTTTCTTCGAAAATCGGGTTTCACAAATTATCTAGCTTTGGGGGTGGGGACGACCATTTTTGGGTGGAATGGAGGACCCCTTATCCCTTCTGTTACATTTATACAAGAAACCCAGGTATTTTGCACTCTATAATCGGCTTGGAAAGCCACAATATTGCATCTTAGTCCTTAGAGTAACATATATTTGAGGAAAGAGACTGCAGAAAAAATTTTATCGTGAAGAGAGTTAGGTACTCCCTTAAATTTCAAAGAACATATCAAACATCATGTTATTTTGAGAAGATTCTTTTCTTAAAAATGCACAGATTTTCAGCGCTTCGTGCCATTATGGGAGTCAAAAGCCGTTTCAGCAAAATTTGAAAATATCTGTTGGGAATAGGTACCACTGAAAATTAGTAAAGTCTGCCTACGGCGAACGGAATGATAGCGCAGAAAAATGAATGAACGGGAAAAATTTTTAAAAAACACCAAGTTAAACCATCCTATTTGCTTTTTGCCGGTTAGGAAACCGTTATTATTTTGTTTCTCAGAGTGGAGCTGAAGAAGCGCTACCGACAGCAGCTTTTTCCAATGCCAATAGTAATAATTTGACCGAGGAATTGATTGATCACAATGAATTTGTTTGCTGTTCTTCATAAAACATGAATTCGCGTTAATTATCAATATAAAAAGTCGAAATTTTTCGGAACAAAAATAAAAAGGCTGTAGTGCTTATTCAAGTGTTTCTGGCTAGATCTATTAACTTTTTCTTCAGTGTGCCTCAAAATCTAGTTAAGATGATAAAAATGTAAGGACTTGCTGGCATCTTCATGCATTCAAATAAGCATATGGATCCGGATGTGTTAGAACTCAGAATTCGCTTCACCACTATGGATTATAATTGACATTACAAGAAATTTTTCAAAATCTTAGAAATTTGGGTAGGACTTATTGTGTCCTCTCCTGTGAAAATTAGAGAAAAATTATTCGATGTCGTTTTTCATATTAGTTTACTTAGTACTCGTAATTTAGTCTCACTTACGTCATTCTCGCTGTGTGCGATTAGTGAGGTCAATAGCGAAACGTCCATTGAGGATCTTCAAAGCTTTTACTTATCTGAATTGTTGCTCAAGACTGAGTACGAAAATTTTATTAAAATCTTCCATCGGCTTATTATCTCGCATAATTGAAGTACAGCCCTGTTTATTTATTTACTTTAACACTTATTTACTTTTTGTTATTTTTAAACAATAACGGATTCGCGTACGAAAGTTGTAAACTTTTGTTTTTAGAACTACGAACCATTTTACACTTCCATGGAACATCATACCGACTGGGTCAATGATATCGTTTTGTGTCGTGGAAATCATTACTGTAAGTATTTTTCTCACTTTTGCGAATCAGAGCTATCTCGCACTTGGTTATGTGACTTGAATTATCGTCCTTATCAGTGAATGCATTAGGGTTGTTTGCGTCTATGTGTTTGTTTTTTTCCCAGTGCATCAAAATTTTGAGATTTTTTCCATGTTATGTAAAATCAATGCAAATTATGCGTCTTTTGCGTAAATGTCGAAACATGAAAGATAAGATGATGGATTATTTTCACATATTATTTGCTTGATTTTAATCCTATATAATTCTTTGTCGTCTGAAAAATACTTTACCTACGTAGGGTGCATATTTAACACTGTAAAGAAGCTTGAAATTTAATGTCAGCCTCGAGCCTAATATGTTGGTGTGTTTGAATGATTTAAAGCGTTTGTTAAACAGTTCTTTTGCGATTATTACGATTTTTGTCGTTTGTGCTAGCACGCCTAGCTTTTGAAAAATGTTAGCATTTATAAATCGTGGGTAAATAAAAAAACTTTTCAAATGTAATAAAAAAGCATTAAGACTTGAGTTTTAAAATCTTGCATTTTTATTGTGGCATATGTTGAAATTTGCGTTGCTAGAATTTTTTGTTTTACATGAAAACATTTTTCGAAATATGAAATACGAAATTTTTTTTAAGTATACAATATATACAAAAATTGTTGAAAACACAAATTTCCACTCAACTAAATGCGCTAGCGCAAAATCAAAGTCAGATTTGAAACTAATCTTAAAATAGTTTAAGAAGACAATCTTGTATTTTCAGAACTACATCAAGCTGAAAACAAGCTTCAAAATTTACGCTGTGTTCAGTATGCGAATTATTTGCAGCATTTCACTGCTCACACATGGGCATAGGGGAGAGGGAGGTATTATCACTAACTACGGTTTTGGAATACGGATACTGCCAGGTAATTGTGAGAGAACAAAAGGTGCTGCATGACAATTTTGAGCTTACTGCAGGAAAAAGGTTGAAAATTCTACCTAAAAACTGTAAAAATGCCAAAATTTTTCCGGCGCATCGCGCCATATTCATTAACTTTTGTATTTTGGCTAAAATTCCATGATAAGGAACACGAAACTTATTTTACTGCACATAACGTGCCACTGTACTATATTCTAGTACTCTCAAATTTACATGCAAAGACAGCATTTAAATTGACTTTTGGGGCCATCTTTGTACGGGTTCAAAGAAACCTTGTACAAAGAACAATGACCATAATTTACTATATGACCGTGCCTGGATTCCACCCCTCTCTGGCATCCTCTACCTTGCCCATGTATGTTACTTATTAAAATAAAATACGTACACGCAACGCTAATAAGTTAAAAGGAAGATTTCATAAAAATAAATAGGAAATCAGTTCAACAAGAATCATTTTGGCTGCCAGATTTGCATAGTAACATAGATATGTGCATTAGGGAAGGCCATGCATAATGCTTTTCGTCAGTTTTAATGTGCAAACACCCGAATCTCGAAAAACTTGAAGTAATGGAAAAAATTTAGTCTTATAGTCCGATTTGAATAAGCGCAAAAATCTAATTTAGAATCGACTAATATGTATTATCTCGGATGCAAGATAGTTCTTTATCAGTAGTTATCACTTTTTAAAATCTTTTAAAAATTTTTGCATTGAATTTTTTCAATTATTCTCACTTGTACTTGTTTTATATATGTCGATTATTATGATTGATATTATTATATTATTATTATTATTATTATTATTATTATTATTATTATTATTACTGTTCTGAAGTGCCTTGCTTGGACTAAAAACGATGTATATGCGCGCCCGTACATGTAAGAGGGGGATAGGGGGATCTCCCACCCAGGGGCGGATTTAGGGGGGGGGGGCGGGGGAGGGGCGGCCCCCATTGACTCAAAATAGTAGGGATGCAAGGGATATCCGGATCCGTTATTATCCGGTATTATTTTGGATCCGGATCCGGATCCGGTATTTTGAAAAATTAATATCCGGATCCGGATCCGGTATCTTTAAAAATAAGATCCAGATCCGGATCCGTTATTTTTACAGTTTAAAACGGATCCAAGAGATTATGATAAAAGATCATTAAACCTTGAATTGTATTGAGGAAACAACATCATTATGAGACAAAAGCTTTACTTTGATTGACTTAATACTCAAATTCAATGACAGGCAAATTGTATTTAAGAAAACAGCAGCTTTTCTGCCACCAAAGAAAATGGTAGATTGCTCAAAGTCATAAGCTCAACTAACCGCTCATCTATGTCAATTGATCTTGCATCATCGTTATTCCATTTTTTACCTTAAATCGTACATAAGCTAATTAGGAATCCTCTCATAAAAATAAAATATTTCATACAGCAAGTAAGCATGCTTCCATTGTCATTTGCACTTTTTGCTTTTCATGTTTCAAAGCAGTCTTTTCGCAATCTGCGCGTTTTTCTGCAAAGGAAAGTAGACATGCCTGACGCGAATCTTCTACAATCTGTGCTTAACAAGATACCTCTTTCCTTTTCTTCGATCTGCTGAGACTCCTCTGCTTTGAACTTTTTATAATCTGCCGCATGCCTAATTTGCAGACGCTTTTTCATACAGGTGGTACCAGTATTTTTTTGTACTCGGAAAATATTGTACCCGATGTACGAAAAACTTTTTGGGACCGTCTTTGTACATGTACAAAGATTTTTGGGAAGACGAAAATTTTAAAAAAGGTCTGAAATTCGCTAAAATTTTCGGCGCTTTGCGCCGAAAATGAGTATCTGTGTGTTGTATATATCTTTATAATAGCAGAAATTGGATTTTTAAAAGGAAAAATGTCAAATTTTTTGGCGCTTCGCGCCGTTTCAAGATGATAGTGATTTTCGCCCTTGGAGACGCAGAAATTTGCTTAAATACACTACCAAAAGTCGAGCAACTCTGTTTTTAACACACTAAAATCGCTACTGTACCATATTATAGTACCCAAAAATTTGTGTGTAAAAAATGTACAAAGATTTTTGGGAAGACAAAAACTGTAAAAAGGTGTAAAATTCCCAAAAATTTCGGGCGCTTCGCGCCGAAATGAGTAATTGTTTGTCCTATATATCTTTAAAATAACAGAATTTGCATTTAGAATGGAAAGATGTCAAATTATTCGGCGCTTCGCGCCGTTTATGAGCAATTTTTAATAATTTTTGGCGTCAAAAACCCAGAAATTAGATAAGATACGCTACCAAAGATTGAAAACCCTGTTTTACCACACTAAAACCGCTATTGTACTATAGTACACAAAATTTGCATGTACTCAATGTACACAGACTTTTGGGGACCATCTTTGTACATGTACAAACGGACCGTGTACAAAAAAACACTGGGTGGTACCCCTCCACCGCTTCTGGAAAGCTTTGCTGCACAGAAATTACATTGCTATTTAGTTTCGTTATCAGCTAGCGTAAAATAGTTTCAGATTAGACTAGAAATGCTTTTTGGCATTTCCGATTAATGAGAGGAAGACGCCAGATTCGCAGTTTTTCAAGCTACAGCCGAATTAAGATCCAGTCCGGACCACCGAACCAAGCTCATGCAGCTTTGGTTATTTCATCATCCTACAGTAATTCTGCTTCTGAAACTAATGAGCGCCGTACTTGCGAACAAAAATTTAAGTATTAAAAAGAATTAAGCGTTCATAATGCATATTCATGGATCCGGATCAGGATCCGTTATTATCCGTTATTTTAATAATTAAAGATCCGGATCCGGATCCGTTATTTTAAATTTTATGGATCCGTATCCGGATCCGTTATTTTGAATTGTACGGATCCGGATCCGATATTATTGGAAAACCCGGATCCGTTGCATCCCTACAAAATAGTGCGCAAAATTAAGCATTTTTGAGCGATTTTTAGCGATTTTCGAGTTAAAACGACTAATATTTCCGCCCAAGTCAGGGTTCCGCCCCCCATAGGGGTTCCGCCCCCCCCCCCTTAGGAAAATCCTAGATCCGCCACTGCTCCCACCCAAAGTTTGTTGTCCTTACATTTTCCTAAGCCAGAACATTCTTGACCCCTCCCGAATTTCGGAAAAAATTGAATTTATTGGCCGTTTTAAGTTGTTTTTTTGGCCGTTTTTGGCCAAAAATGGATATGCGTCGAAAACATAATTTTTAGGCGTTTTTGATTATATTCTTTTTCTTGAACATAAAAAATTGCTCAAAAATATTAAAAGTTCTAGTGAATTGAAATCGTCAAAAAATGACTAAATTGCGCGAAGCGTCGAAAATTCTACTTTTTTGAGCCAAAATATCGTTAAAAACGCTTAAAACAATATTTTCCTTGTATAGTCCTCTTCTGGATGGCTCCCTGTTGCAAGTTTTCATTCACTAGATCTATTATTCTGTGTTTTTCAGTGATATCGGCATCGAGTGACACTACAGTCAAAGTATGGAATGCGCAGAAAGGGTTTTGTTTGTCTACTTTACGAATGCACGAGGTGATCACTTGATTTTTGTCTTGTCAGACTCACGGTTTTTTTGTATTCGGCACAGATTTTTCCCGATATACAAAGACTTTTCAGGACCGTCTTTATACGTGTACAAAGATTTTTGGGAAGACAAAAACTGTAAAAAGGTGCAAATTCCCAAAAATTCCCGGCGCTTCGCGCCGAAATGAGTAATCGTCTGTCCTATATATCTTTAAAATGACAGAATTTGCATTAACAATGGAAAAGTTTCAAATTCTTCGCAGCTTCGCGCCGTTTTGAGACAATTTTTGTAATTTTTGGCGTCAGAAAACCAGAAATTAGCTAAATACACTATCAAAAGTCGAAAAACCCTGTTTTACCACACTAAAATCGCTACTGTACCACACTGTAGTACACAAAAATTTGCATGTGCAAAATCTACAGAGACTTTTGGGGCCATCTTTGTACATGTACAAACGGATCTTGTACAAAAAACACTGGTCAGACTTATTAAATCTGCGGAGAGTTGGTTGACTTCTTCTATACATGTGCTTATATGTGCGTGTACTCAGGGCCGTATTATGTTAGGGCAGCTACCCCAGCAGTATAAAATTTTTCTAGCAAGATACGGTAATGCTTGACGAATTTTTAATGGAAAGAGCTTCAAGTTTTCGTATGAATTTTCTTCATAACTACGGTTTTTGTATTCGGCAAAGATTTTTCCCGATGTAAAAGTACTTTCCGGGACCATCTTTTTACATTTACAAAGATTTTTGGGAAGACAAAAACTGTGAAAAGGTGTAAAATTCCCAGAATTTTTCGGCGCTTCGCGCCGGAATGATAATTATCTGTTCTTTATATCCTTATATTGGCAGAATTTGCATTTAAAATAAAAAATATCAAGTTTTTCGGCGCTTTGCGCCGTTTTGAGAACATTTTTTTGTAATTTTTGGCGTCAGAAACCCAGAAATTAGCTAAAATAGACAGAAATTTGCATGTACAAAATTTACAAAGTTTTTTGGGGACCATCTTTGTGCATGTACAAAGAGACCTTGTACCAAAAAACACTGTTCATAACAATGTCTCCATTACGATCGTAGATATTACTAAGTATGCAGGTATCGGTGTTTTGAAGAAGTATGTATGTGCAACTGACATCTTCTTTCGATGAACCATTTTAAAATTAATTGCAGTAATAAGATATACTTGAATGTGCGATATCAGTTAAACGTCGCTGAGGCATGTAATGTTGACTTGTATAATTCGAATTTGCGTGCTTTCGCCATTCCTAACATTTTCTCGATCAGAAAAAAGCTCGCAAATGACAGCAATTAGCAATCTTGTGGTCACATGACGTAGAGATTTGTGAAAAATGTCTTAAAATGCACATGTTGGCTCCTCATATATTCTAGTGTGCTTCTCATCGCACTCAGCGATTATTTGTTCTGTTTCGACACATTCCTTCGTTTCATACTGAAAAATGTAATAACTAGGCATTCTGTGCAAGCAATGTCATATGTGTATGTATCACAATTTTGCTGGAATCCTGCAAAATATCCTAAATGGACATCATGAACATGTTATTGCTGTGAAATAAAGAATTACGAGAAAAATGCTGCGTTGAAGCAGAAAAACTAAATATACGAGTGGCTGTAAATACGTTTAAATGTAATTATATACTCAAGAGAAGTTTGAAAGAACGACAAAACTATTTAAAAGTTGAAAAAATTAAATCAGAGGTGTCGCAGTAATGAAATCAAGAGAGGGGTTTCAATTTATGCAACAACAAGCGAATATTGCTGCGTGAAATTTGAAGAAAGAATGGCACGCAGACATATTTATGCACTACATATATGTATGTATATGGTAGAGAGAGAAAATAGAACCAATTGATTTTTAGACATTCAAGGTTATCTGACACATCGGAAAACTGAAATGGTCTTTGCTTCTCTGCTGTCATTTTGGGGTAAGTTCAAATCAAGCTGAAAAAGAGTCTATGACATATTCCTTAAGGTCTAGGATGACCATTTATTACACGTAGCGCCACGCTTTTTTGTATTCGGCAAAGATTTTTCCTGATGTACAAAGACTTTTCGGGACCGTCTTTGTACATGTACAAAGATTTTTGGGATGACAAAAACTCTAAAATCGGAAAAACGCGCTGGAATGAGTAATTGTGTGTCCTATATATGTATTCTTATAATAGCAGAAATTGCACTTCGAAAGTAAAAATTTCAAAATTCTTTGTTTTAAGACGATTCTTAATGATTTTTGCCGTCAGAAACCCTGAAATTAGCTAAAATACACTAACTAGGTCGAACAGCTCTGTTTTTACCACACTAAAGTCGCTAGTTTACCATTTTAAAATTTGTGTGTGCAAAATGTACAAAGACTTTTAGTGACCATCTTTGTATCTGTACAAACGGACCTTGTACAAAAAAACACTGAGCAGCGCATGTACATATTTAATGTGTGATATATACCAATAGTATCTACCTTTTAATTATCTTATCGATTATTCTTTTTCAATCTGCTTAATATCTCAGCCAGTTCTTATCAGCGAAATAATAATTTTTTTCCAGTACTTTCACAAAATACTTGTTCATATATTGGTACTCCTTTTCTCAGGATTATGTGAAAGCCTTAGCTTATGCAAAAGATAAGGAAGTAGTCGCTTCTGCTGGCTTTGATCGAGCTATATTTTTGTGGGACGTCAATACTTTGACTGCATTGACCGTATCGAACAATACAGTGACCAGTGAGACAGTTTTCATCATCGAACTACTTTACATTAACATCACTGCAATTTGTTCTCGAACAGTTTCCACCAGACCTACACATGGGGGTTTGGGGGTCCTGACCCCAACGGAAAGATTTGTAGGGAAGATGAGGCAAAATGAAAGTCAGAAAGGGATGATAAAAATTTTCTTCAACTGTGCCTAACGTAGTTTTAACGCTATTTTAGCGCTTATACCAGTTTTTAAGGTCATTTTAGACCAAGAAAGCTCAAGTTTTGACCCTCCAGACTTGCTGACTTCTCAGATTCGGCCATCTTGTGCACCTATGGTTTCCACTTCGGGTATGTTTAGCTTCGCCGTTGAGCGGTACGAAACATAGCGTATATTCGCTGGCCATGAATTCTAGTGGCACAGTAATAGTATCCGGCTCGACGGAGAAGGTTTTACGGGTTTGGGATCCGAGAACCTGTGAGAAATTGATGAAGTTGAGAGGACACACCGACAATGTGCGTGCTTTGGTTGTAAATAAGGATGGCACTCAGGTGAGAATGTCGCATATATTTATTTGGCAACTTAGTCTAGTATAACTTATATGCTTGGTGTTTAAATTTAATTAATTTAATCATATTAATCTTTTGAATGAGATCCACAAATTTGCCTTTTTTTAGAATCGAATGACAGTAAAGAAAGTAAAGAATTTTAGGGAATAAGTAGAAGTAGCTTTATCCTCCTTTTCTTCTCAGCTTTTTTGTCTTAAAATCGTTGCTTGAGTCGTCTTAATGTACATACATTACATTCTACCTAATGCACATTACATCGTAATATGCTTGTTTTACTAAGAACTGTCTAAAATGAGCTTAAATAAAACTATTTGATTTCTTTTTGAATTCTATTTTTCATGATACTGGCGATTTTTTGTGATCTAAAATGGCCAATATAGCCTGCAACATCACGTTTTTATAGCATTTTCAGCTCATTTCGACTGAGTTATGCCACTTTTAAGAATATGAAACATAAAATCTCGGCAATCCGGCCAGATAAAATTTGATTTGCTAGAAAATTTTGACACAATTTTGAGCGATTTTAGAGTAAAGTAGACATAAAATGGGTTATCCGGCGCCAGAAAAATTTTAATACTATTGTTTTCTTTCTAAAAATGATGCAATTAATGCTCCACGAGTTCAAAGTCGCCTTTTAGCACCTGTCATGTTTGATTCCTCAACGGAGGCAATACCATACTGAACCCTATGTATGTGCATGTATGGACGAATACCTGATTATTGCTGTTTCTGATATATACAAATTATCTTCACTTTCCATGCTATACAATATTTTAGAAATGGCGTTACTTTTAGTGTATCTCAGCTGGATCCGATGGCACCATACGATTGTGGAGTTTGGGAATGCAGCGTTGCATAGAGTACGATTTGGTGTCATACAGAAGGCGTTTGGACTTTGCAGGTAGGTGCTCGGAGTCGACATATAACAGAGGGATGGGATCCCCCACCACGGTTTTTTTGTATTGGCAAAGATTTTCCCGATGTACAAAGAGTTTTCGGGACCGTCTTTGTACATTGCAAAGATTTTTGGAGAAAACTAAAATTGCAAAAAACGCTAAAATTCGAAAAATTTTCGGCGCTTCGCTCCTGAAATGAGTAATTGTGTGTTCTATATATCTTTATAATGGCAGAAATTGCATTTCGAAAAGGAAAAATGTCAGATTTTTTGGCGCTTCGCGCCGTTTTAAGACGATTCTTAGTGAGCTTTGCCCTCAGAGACCCAGAAATTAGTTGAAATACACTACCAAAGGTCGAACAACTCTGTTTTTACCACACTAAAATCGCTACTGTACCACATTATAGTACCCAGAAATTTGTGTACAAAATGTACAAAGATTTTTGGGGACATCTTTATACACGTACAAACTGGACCTTGTACAAAATAAAACTATGGCATACACACGTAAAAAATTTCGAAAAATCAAGAAATAGTCGAACAAATTGAACAAAATATAATCAAAACATGAATTTATGGCGTAGCGCAAAGCGCCGAAAATTTGACCTTTTTGACCAAGTAGACAATAAATGCGTTTTTGTATGTTTTTGTTCTTTTTGGAAAAAATAATTGTAATAACGATAATAATAATAGTAATAATAATAATAATAAAAATAATAATGATAATAATAATAATAATAATAATAATAATAATATTAATATTAATATTAATAATAATAATAATAATTATAATAATACATAATAATAATAATAATAATAATAATAATAATAATAATAATAATAATAATAATAATAATAATAATAATAATAATAATAATAATAGTAATAATAATAAAGACAATAATAATAATAATAATAATAATAATAATAATAATAATAATATAATAATAATAATGATAATAAAGATAATAATAATAATATGATAATAATAATAATAATAATGAGTAATAATAATAATCTTTATTTTTATCTTTATAATATTCTTGAGTTATACTGGCAACTTCCCTTAAACCAAAAATTTAGAGCTGCCATTGCCCCTTATATGTATATAGTCTACTGCTGCGCTATTCTTTTTTCACATGTAGACAGACGAAAACTTTAGAAATGTCTACTCGGGTGGCAGAGATAGACGCGTTTACTTGACGGATCTGAGAAATTTACAGTCGTCTTTACCTCTGTTCGAAGAGAATGCTCCTGTGCTGAGAGTGAGAAATGAGTCCTTTCTTTGCGTTGTAAAATTGCTTTTATTATTAGCTAACTTATTAAAAGAATAACTTTGTACTTAAAATTTGCTTTTTTTAATTTTCAGTAAAAGGACACGGACGCTAAATTATTTCCTGACGATACTCTATTTCTCAGAGCGTAAAAAGATGGTAAAATTTCGGAAAAAATCAGAGAAATTCGAGAAAGACGAAGAAAATATTGTCAAAAAATAAGTATATAGCCGAAGCTCGAAAATTCAACAGCTGTGAGTAAACAGACGACTAAATACGCTTAAAGAGCGCATTTCTATGAATTTTTCGGAAAATCGCGAATTCTGGGATGAGGTTGATGAAGAGAATTCTGCAGGTTGAATACCTTTCTGACACTGTTTATTTTGTACATGAATTTCGATTTTTTTGTACAATCGAAAATCGGCCAAAACTGTTCATACCTTGTGTACAAAGATGCACAAAGATCGATCCAAAAATCTTAATATGAGCATCAAAATCTTTGTCCACTGCAAAAGACAGTGCTTTCTGATGACATGAAAATGAGATAAAAAATGAAAATTAAAATGATATAAAAGGTGAAAATGGAAGTCCCCAAAAAGGCCTCAAGATCATGTATGTATATGTTAACTTATTTTTACGTGTTTGTTTAGATTTCGTTTATTCATTTCTTTCTGTGCTTTTATCATAAATTTATTAGAATGTTTTTTATTCAGTTTTTCTAGCTATTTTCACTAATTCTCAATTCTGCATTTTTTATTGAAACAACTGTATTTATTCGTTTATTTCGTCTCAATTCCTTTGTTCGTTTATTTATTTATCTGTTGTTATACTCGTGCATGTACATATAAGAATATGCTGATCTGTTTTCTACTTTTGTTTATTGATCTATTATTTTTATTTATTTTTTAGGCTGGTACTTTTTTATACTTGTTTATTTGTGCCTCCATTGAAAATTTTTCGAAGGTTTGACTGTTTGTATGCCTATTAAATGATAAATTCGTCTTGTTTTATTTAAAGTTATTTTGAATTAAAAATTTGCTTCTCATTTGGTTTTTTATTATCTCTCCATTATCATTATTTTTTGAATATCAGCTGCAGTTAGTCGAAGACCCCAAAGCTTTATGGGTAGCGACCAGAGATTCTGCGATAAAGCGTTGGGTAAGTGCCTAATTTTGACAGTTCAAAATTTGACCGTTAAGCGCTCATTTGCGTAATTTTTTTAGCCTCTGCCCAACAGTCTTAACGACATTGCTGACTTTATCTTTGACTCAAGCAACGATAATCCAGTACTTGAGTCGGCTGATTTTATTATCAAAGGTCAAACATACGTATAGTTTTGTTTTTCCTAATTTATGCATGAAATTCTTAAATTTGTTCGTTTCAATAAAGGTTGAATTAATAATCATTTGTTTGTCGTTAAAAATATATAGATAGTTCTCGCCTTGGAAAATGCATGCTTAACCGAACTTAAGCTCGCTTGGCTTGTATTTTATTACTTATAAGTCGTCCTTATATGTTTCACCATACCAATGTTAAAACATACGATGGCGTCTTACGCGGCCACATATGGGCTTAGGGGTTACACTTCTCAGAATCCGGTAGACCCCGAAATCGATAATTCCCAGAGTTGAATTTTCGGTTATATTTTTGGCAATTTAGCCCCGTCGGACCCCCAGAATTTGGTTGCCGCCCATGTGTGCTTACGGCGCCTTATGTTGCAATACAGGCCTTATGAATAGTAGCCAAGTTAAGGTCAGTTACGCATTTATTTTTGGAGCCGAAAACTTTTGCTACCTTCTGAATTATATAACTTTTTCAATGCATTCAAAGCGAATTCGAAGATTTGCTAGTCGGACAGAGCAGATTTCAGATTGGTCATGTAATTATTTTCTAATATCTTTGTCTTTGGGCAACAGACTTGAGGTGTCTTGAGAAATTTTGAGCCCAGCCAAGCCCGTATTTCTGATTCGCCCATGGGGGTGGGGGACGGACCTAACACAAATTGTTTTATATTCACCTCGGAAACTTCGTTGGGATATTCAGTAAAATCGCGTTTTCTGGTTTCTACTCTATCAATATTTAGGTTGGGAAATGTGTTGTTTTTGATCGCGATTGAGGCAAAATTATGAAAAATACTTCATCTGACGAAGGTTTGAAGATTTACTAACAAAGTCGGTGCAATTTTTCTCCTTTTCTTGCATTATTTTACCATTTAAAAAATTTTTTGACAAGGGATATGGCCGCCCCCCCCCGAATTACAGCCCTGATGGCATTAATCGGCGCCGGAATTTTCATAATTTTTCTTCCTTCTACCTTGTTACACTTCATCTTTTTTTAAATAAATTCCCAAATTGATTATTTGATAAATGACTACGACGTTCCAAAAATTAGATTCTAAACATGTTTAACATAGTGCGACTGATAGGCCTCTTTTGTACTCCAGGCTCTCCAAGCATCCGTCAATATCACATACTAAATGACAGGCGGCATATTATTACAAAGGATACCGAGAATAACGTCGCCATATGGGACGTTTTAACGGTAATTGAATTTATAATTAGAGCGGACACGGGATCATAAGCTAAAATTTTATTTTTTATGCTGCAATGTAAATTTCAAGTACATTTGCGACTAATGAATAAATCGTCAATATGGCGACAACTTATTAAAAGCGCGTCTTGATTATTTGCTTGCGAAGTAATGTTGAACAGCTTGTTCTCGTTCTCTTCATTTTTGCATTTTTTTAGTCGCGAAAGATTCATGACTATGGCTGCATTGATATGGAAAAAGTGATAAAGGAGAAAACGAAGGCTATGTTCCTTCCCGGTTGGTTTTCCGTGGATCTAAAAACAGGGGTAATATAATTATTGCAAGCAGGCCCATATTCAGGATTTGGAATAACTCATGTACCGTATTATTTAATATGTTTTTAATACATACGATGATAAATACATATTATTTATATTATCACTCATATTTTCCGTAGCCGTAGTTCTTTTTTTGTTGTTCAGTAGTTTAATAGAAGACTTGAAGTTTTTTGTGCTTATTACTTCGCACGTTGACTAAAAGTGTTTTTAAGGTACATTTACAAACTAGCTACAAACGTTTGTAAATCAAAAGTTTATTAATAATTTTAATACATCGTTGTAGTGAATTAGCGCTAAACTCTTGAAAAAAATAATTAATAAATTTACTTTAGAAACTTTTTTGCTATTCGAGTCCACGAGTAAGATAGATTTCCTCTTATCAGGATATTTTGTTCATAATAAGCGGTTTTTTAGGGCTTACAGATAACTTTAGACGAAAACGATTGTCTGTCCGCTTGGGTATCTGCCAAAGACTCCGGATTTGGAAACAAAAATTCTGACACTAAAAGTTAGAATTTTTTTCCTGATACTTATGTATCATAATTGCTAGAGCTCTTCCTTAAAACAACGTACTTTCAAAAAAGATAATTTAGACGACAAATCTAAAGTCTTGATAATCTGTAAAAGCTATCGCCTACCAGGCACGTATCTCTGGGGGAGAATGGGGGGGTCAAACTCCCTAAAATTCAGAAAAATCGGAAAAATAGGACTTTTTAAACGTTATTTTGTGGTATTTTTGGCCTTTTTGGGCTTAGTCCCCCAAAAATTGGTGTTGGTCTCCCCCAAAATAGGACGGCCAGCTACGTGCCTGTCGCCTACCTGTGATTGGCATGCAGTATAGTAAGTGACAATCTGGGCTATTACTTTTCTTAGTATAAATTAGTCAGTCGTGATTGTAGTAAGAATCTTATTAAGAATAAATACGTAGTTTCCGTGCTCTATTTAGTTCACATAATATGTGTGTTACGAGCTCTTTTTACAAAATTTCCGATCATTTTTAATCATAGAAATAACGCATGTTTCGCTTCCATCAACAATCACTTCTACTCCTCCTCTTTACTTGTATATGTGCATATATTCAAATGCACTCAGGCTAACAAATGAACTTGAAAAACTTAACATACAAACTTTAGGTCGAATGTCTAATGAATGGTACCATCATGTCTTGATAATATGAACATATATAATATAATACTCGTATATAAGCGAAAATATTTCAGAATATTGGAGCATGGTACACGTAAGTTAAATTTTCAGTCAAACAATCACAAAATGGTCGCTTTTTTATTCAGCAGATTTCACTTTTGCAACCGCATTGTATGTAAATGTGTCTTTGCATATTCTTAGAACGTTGATAAGGCTTAAGCGAGTCGTTGTATCTCTAAAATTTCTGGATGCTTTGTTACTCTTTAGCGCTTTCAATCCTTGCAGTCCTAGATAGCAAAGTTAAGTCACTGGGTTTGAAATTCTCATAGGTACAATAGGAAAGAAAATTCCGGAATGTGATTGACTTAACTTGGAGACATGCTACCCACGTATCCGTGTTTTATGTAGGTATCTACTTTTTTGAAAATCCTATCTACGCTGCATCACCCTTCAAGCATAGTTCTTGATTCGAATTTTTGTAATATCTCTTTAAAATCTAATGCTGTTTCGTATTCGAAAGCATTAAAATGCTTTAAATTTTGCCCGCAATCGAATCGCCTTCATTTAGTCGACTTTAATACTATGGATGGAAGTCGAGTATTTCTTAACTAGCAAAGAAAAATGCTCCGATGGAACAAAAAAGATGAATATACTTGGAATTGTGGATTATTAAGGATGTAAAATGAGGGGACTAGGAAGAATCTACCTAAAGTCGCAAAATCTGCTAAAAATCACACTTTCTCTAAGCAACGCAAAAAATCGAAGTATATTCTGCGGCCTCTAAAAAGTGTCTTTTTTAAATAATTTTTAAAATTTCAGATAATAAACGAAATCTATAATGTTTCCTTTTTTTAAATTGCTGGCAAGTAGCAACACTGACTAGCTTCGTATCCTGATTGTAAGAAAACTTAGTGGTATTGTATTTAAAGTTGTTTTATTTTGCTATGAGCATTATAGCAAGCAAAGCAGGGGCCGATTGATTAGTGCACACAATCGTTACGGGCATGCTAGTGTACCTACATTTAGTCTGTTTCAAGTCAACTCATGCGTTTCCTACTGTTTTGAACCAACAATTCTTGCAATTGTTTTGGATGCATCGATGTTTGCTATTTCATTCAATTGGCTTAGAAAGACTGTTACTCGATATCATTTCCCATAGCTGCTGCATAGCTAACGTGCTGCTTTTTCAATCATTTTTATAGTTAAATATTTATTCTAATGTGTTGACCGCAGAATATACTTCGATTTTTTGCGTTGCTTAGAGAAAGTGTGATTTTTAGCAGATTTTGCGACTTTAGGTAGATTCTTCCTAGTCCCCTCATTTTACATCCTTAATAATCCACAATTCCAAGTATATTCATCTTTTTTGTTCCATCGGAGCATTTTTCTTTGCTAGTACCCTACTTTTAATTAGCATGATTTCAGTACATCAGTCAGCAAACACATACAGTAACATACCACAATAATGACAGCAGTCCAAGAACGCGGAAAACAATACTGTTCTTAACATAAATTAATTGCCTCTAAATTAAAAAAATATTGTTTTAAAAAAAGACTCCCTAGATTTTATAACCGTCTTCCTTTTGAAATCAATCAGACTGCATAGAATTTGAAACTGAGTTAGATATGCTCTTGATTGTCGGAAGTATAAAGTTTACTATTTTTTATTAGCTATAGTAAATATATGTTACATTCTAAACAGTCCTGTAAGTTGTAGAGGTCGTTCCACATTTAAATTAACTTGGAAACGACATATAACGTACCTACGGGACTTACTTAAGTACCTGGCTACACTTAGCGCTGGTCAGGTTGCTAGGGCGAAACGCCGGACTCAACCACACGACCCTCAATAACTACGGTCTCAAACTCCTCGGACCTAAATTCGTCCGTACCTACGGAGCTATTGGCAGCTATGCCCTAAAAACCTAACGCAGTAGTAATTAAGTAACCCCGGAATTTTGCCCTAGGTCAGTTGACCTATTTTGGACCAAAATAATAATTAACGCAAAAAGCTTTGTTAACTTGCTTTCGCCAGAGAATACCTATGGCGAAAAACTATTTCTTTTCTGGTTCCTACGAGCACAATGAACAATGAAAACAACAAAAAAGAGCTCTCAACCAGCCAGTCATCTTACATAAAAATTATGAAATAATTTTTATGATTTTTAAATTGAAATTTGGGTGTTTGAATTTGCGATAAAGAAAATAATCAAAAGACAGTCACTTGGATTATTTAAGCCGAGTAATAAAATAAGGGCCGTCCACCAATTCCGAACTAAACGCGATTGATCACATGAAAAAGTTTTGAAAAATGAGCTTGCTAAGCGAGAGTTGTAAACCAAGAGAAACTTAAAGCTTAAACCTACCATTAAATTATGAAGAGAATTGTAAAAGATTTTAAACTATAAGAAAATTGAAAAGGTGGGATGTTGGTAAATTAAAAAACAAAGTTTTTCGGCAAAAATTCCAAAATTTCACGCAAATATCAAGTTTAAGGAACACTAACGCTCAGATTTGGTAGTAAAATAAATTTGTAGTATAAACTACATATTAACAACAAATGAATTGTGCAAACTTTACAAAACTACTAAGTGTAGAGAATACTAACAGTCAGATTCCCAATTCTGATTTTACGTTAAAAAAACTAGAATTTTACTCTATTTTTATCCTATTCGACCTCGCCCGACTTCTGAACAGAGAAAGTGGCGAACAAAAAATGTACAAACACGTATTTTCCACTGTCCACCTCATTGTAAACTTTAAAAATCTGAACCTAACGCCCATTGAATGTAAATAAATTCGGTTCGGGCCAGTTTGTTGCCCTTTGATTGTAGTAAGTTTGTATGTGCCAAACTTATGTTCCGCAAAATATTTGATATGATTTATCAATCAAAATACGAAAAAACCTGTTTTTTTCGCCCACTTTACACCTCAGATTTCGAACTTTACACCCCATAAACAACTCAATATAACGTTTTTTTGAACGCGGCTCGCTTCGACGTGTAGCCATTAGAAGTTACTTTATATTTTATTTAATTAACCCCAACTTTTGGCAGAGAAATCTTGGACAAAATCTGTTTTTTACTCATCCACTAGAGAGTAAAGTTTAAAACCCTGGTACTAACTGCGTATTGATTGTAGAAAAGTTTGCTGGTAAGCACAAGATAGCCCTTGATCCGAAGTACATTTCTGTCAGAAAAAATTTCTAGTCGGATTCGTAATTTTGATATTGCTCCGATATTACTTTCAACATTTATGGAAAAATGAGTCTCCATAATGTTTTAAAGACAAATAAACATTAGGTTTAAACCACTTTGCAATACTGCTGAGTGTAAGCAAGCGCGCCCAACTGACGTATATATTTCATTCCCTGTAAATTTTTAGATCTCAGGAAAAAATTTCGGTTTTTGCAATGCTCTAGAACAAAGGCTAACATGCAGTGTAAAAAATTACTCGGATATTATGATCAACATTCATGAAAAAGTCTCTACAATGGTCTGAGGACAAATAAACAATGAGTGTAAACTACTTTACATCACTGTTGGATGTAAACAAACGCGCCCACGTGACGTCTCACATTTGATCCTTTGAAAATTTTTAGACTCCAGGAAAAAATTAGGTTTCTGGAATGCTCAAAAACGAAGATAAATACATATGTAGTGTAAACTTCATGTAAACACCTAGTGTAAAGAAAATTTTGGTCAGATTCGTAATTTTGATATTGTTCCGATATTACAATTAATATTTATGAAAAAAATTAAGTCTCCATAATGTTCTATGGGCAAACTAACAATTGGTGTAAACCACTTTACAACACTGTAGAGTGTAAACATATGCGCCAGACTGGCATATCAAATTTGGTTCCTGGTCCACTTCTAGACTTGATAATCGTGTCCCTGACTCATAACCGGAGAAGCAGGCAGAAAAAACAAGACAGAAACGCATTTTAAACACCAAATTTTTGACTTTACACTCGCTAAATATTAATGTATAGACAATTTGCTTTGACATGCACCCGATATAAAGCACTTTATTTTTATTCTATTAGACTTATCCCAACTTCTGGACGGAGAAAGTGGCGAACAAAAAACGCAACAAAAACGTATTTTCCATCATTTAGAACACTGTAAACTTTAAAATTCCGTACCGAACTCCCCATTGAGTTTAAAGAAATTCGGTTTGGTACAATTTGTAGCTTTTAAATCGTAGTACATTCCTGTGTGCCAAAATTCTCTTGCAAAAATTATTTGGTATGATTTATTAATCAAAATTCGGAAAAAACGTGTTTTTTCGCTCATTTTTTACCTCTGATTTCGAACTTTACACCCCCATAAATAACTCAATATTGCGTTTTTTTAAATGCGGTTTGCTGCGATGTGTAGCCCCTGAGAGGCACTTTATTACTGCTGTATTCAATTCACCCTGACTCATAAGCGGGAAAATTTGGCAGAGAAATCTTAGTTAAAATCCGTTTTTTTACACCATCCACTAGAGTGTAAACTTTAAACCCCAGGATCTAACTCACCATAGAGCATAGAAGACTTTGCTTATATGCAGAATGTAGCCCTTGATCCGCTCTACATTTCTGTCAGAAAACATTTTGAAAAACTCATAACCGGAGTTAGTATCGGACATAAGCAGGTTGAAAACTCGACCAAAAAGTGCTTTTTCACCCCCAGATTTTCGCACTCTTTACACTGCCATTCGATAACTAATGCGAATTTCAAAAAACAAAAAAAGTGCCATCTGTAGAATTCATCCCTCTATTATCCTATGCTGTTTAATTTTTCGAGTCATTAATACTCAGTTGTCCACATGCCGCAGTAAAAAGGTCCCAAAATTTGTCCTATGTTATAACGTTACACAAAAACTTTACACCTTCTTTACACAGTCAGTTTTGAGTTTCAAGAAAAACAAAAAAACACGGGCAGCGAATTTTTTTATTATCGTTCTTTTAAAAAAAACCGCACCTTCCAGAAGTGTCCTGTTATAGCTGTAGAGGGGGTGCACAGGTGTTAGGGGTACCCAAGTATATTATAGGTACGCGCTAACGCGTTACCTAAGATTGTAGTGGATTATACTCCTCATTGTGAAAATGTTAATAAATGGTGCCTAATTAATAGGAACTTGATCGCAGATTATTGTTGTAAAGCAATTATCCGTGATTTGCACTTAAAGCAATAGTTTTTTAAAGAAAAAAGTTCGAATAGACATAGCAGAATTCAGAAATGTATGTGTTTTTATTCTTATAAAGGGCTCCTATAATGGTGCATGACCTGGTATGACATAATTATTTTTGTGAAGATTTATATGTGTGTGTGTGTTGCAGTCAACTACGGGTTTCTGATGCTACAAGCCCTGTTGGAGCAATGGCCTGCTGCAAGATCTTCTCCGGAGGCTTATAGTGGTAAATTTTTAATAATATTTGTATTAGTCGAATATAAAAGGCGATATAAACGTATTGCACATCCATTTTTACACAGATTTGACTTCTAATAAATAAACCCTATGATTTCACTGACCATTCAAGATATATACTCTCCGTCGTCTATACTAGCTTTCGAGCTTTATGCGTGAATGTTAATACCTTCTGCTAAATAAACATGATTGAATAAAAGGTTATGTAAGACTAAGTAGGTATGAATTAAATCTCTGAATCGTAATTAAGTGCAATGTATATAAACTACGGTATCTTGTAGGGACTTAAAAAAGCTTTTATATTTTTATTTAAAATTGTTTGTTTATGACCTGGCTTTTACTTAAAAATTGACTGACGGCATTCGATTTTCGAATCTGCGTGAAAAGTAATACTCTCGAATTTCCTATGTTTGTGTTAAAGCTGATTTGAACGTATCACTTCAATAGTCAAAACCTCAAAAATCCTTTTGGTTTCGCTTTAGATTGTTTTCCGCTGAGATGACGGCTCAAAATCTTGAATGGAGCTTGCACAATTTCAGTTGATTTAGCTAACATCTTAATGCTTCGAATAATAGCAGAGAAACGTCATGCTTGCCAAATTTGTATCACAGTATTAATTTTTCGAAGCACAAAAGGCTTCTTCATGTTTACTCTCGTAATGACCATATGTACATGATCTGGGGGGAGCTTCACCCCTAGCAGAAAAATTTTGACCCCCCCCCCCCGCTAAAATTTTTTCATTTCTTCAGAATTAGGGATTTTTCGGGGGTTCCCAAATATTTTCCAAACATTTGTAGAAAAGGTGCTTTTTAAAGCGTTTTTAGTTGTCTATTTGCTCAAAAAAACCAAATTTTTGGCTTTTCGCGCCATTATACTCATGTTTTGACTATATTTTGTTCAATTTGTTTGACTTCCTTGATTTTTCTTCGAAATTTTCTTTTTTTTATGCTCTTGAAAGAGAGCATCGTCAGAAATTGCTGGAAAACGATGTTTTGGACGCATACCTACCATTTTTGGGCCCAAAAAGGCACTTTATAATTTCATTTCCCAGAATTCCCATGCTGTGCATGTATGGTAGTGATTGGTTGCTTTAAAGTCTTCTTATTGATTTGCTTAACATGTAGCGAATACTGCCGCAACAAACCAAACCGTAAAATTATCTGCTATAATGATAAGCTGCAAAGCGAAAATGGGTCTTTAGGAATGGAACGAGACTATATCAGAAAATCAAGTCTTTCTTTCAATTGGCTGTGAAAGCCGCCTTATAAATACGAGCTTTAATTTTGTTATGAGGTGACCGCGTTGGGTGGGGTATTCCGTTCATACCCTTCTGTTGCATGCATTACTGTAAATATGTACATATTAAGGGTCACTGACACATACATGACGCCTAAGATTAATGGTGTTAGACCCCAGAATACAAAAACCCCCGGAACTGGACTGAATAGGATAGGCTCCCAGAATTGAATATTTTGGCAGTTTTTATCGCGATTTTGCCCCACTAGACCACACGAATTTGGTTTCTGCCCCACCCATGTATGCTATTTATGTTATGTGATCATGCTATGTTATGTTATTTACGTTATCATGTTATCATGTTACTACTATGTCAATACATAGTTATTTACGAACAAGATACATTAGTTTCAGTATGTTGTTTCATTCTCTGCGTATCTTGTTTGCTCTCAGACGAAGGCGTTTTCGATCCCAGTTGTTTGAACGGATATTTTTCTGTGCCTGGGCATACTCCATTGATTTTTTGGTGAGTGTCATTGTGCGCATTACCTCTGCATTATTTATTATATATGGACAAGAACACCTACCTAAAACTGATGATTCCGCCCATGAAAAAAGCGCGGCCTGCTGTAAACAGTCAAAAATGTAATTGTTAAGTTATGAAAAACAAATGACGATTGGGTGCACGTATTTCTTAAACATGTGTGTATCCAGGCCCGTATCCAGGATTTTTAAGGGCGTGCGGGGGTGAGCCAAACTTAAATGGGACTATATCTCGAAAAATTCGTCGGGATAGCTCGGAAAAATCGCATTTTTCTACGTTTTTCGACGTGCTCTATTCATTTAGATGATAAAATTCAAACTTTTTGAAAAAAGTTTTTGTTCACTCGAAAAGCTATAAAAAGTGTACTTTTGGTCGTGCTTGGCATACATGCTTATAGCGAAGGGTGAGAGGTAGATATTACCTTCCGCTAAAGGGTCCAAAAATTAGGCACTGTCGAGCGATCTGAGCCAAAAACAGTGTATTTCCAAGCGATTTTGACGTTTAAATAGCGTAAAACTACTGTAGCGAAAATCTTGGATTTTACCCCCTGACCCCAAAATCTCGTTTTAACCCCTCCTTGACCAACCTGACCTTGTGCATTTCTGGCGCTTGAGCCGAAAGGTTAGAAAATACATCACATCCGGTGTCGCACCTTAAAGTGTCCGTGCCTTAAAGTGTCCGGCCGGACACTTTAAGGTACCTTAAATAAGTCCGGCCGGACACTTTGAGGTACCTGTAAAGTGTCCGGCTCTGCCTTAAAGTGTCCGGGTTACGCTGAGTATACGTACGCATATACGCCCACGCATATCACTCTCTGTACAATTAGGTAAGTAGGCATGTACATATACGTACCTAGTACAATGTATTGAGGTACATAAATACAAGCAAGCCGATACATTACTGAAGAATTCGTTGCATCGTCAGTGGCGTCGTTTAACGAGCTTGGAGATTATATATATATATATATATATATATATATATATATATATATATATATATATATATATATATATATATATATATATATATATATATATATATATATATATATATATATATATATATATATATATATATATATATATATATATATATATACTATGTATTACATTATTTGTCATGTTTTTTCATACTGCATTGTATTTTTAACTTCGTTTTTCATCTTCTTTATCGAATTTAGCGTAAAAGCGTTTTTTTAAATTCTTTCGTTGATAATACAGCTATTTCTCCGCACTTTCAATTCGATTATATTTTCTTCGTGCACATTTTCTTTATTTTATTTTGATTTTACGATCATATGAACGCAGTTAGTGCTTTTCATCATGATTACTTTATACCTACCTACTGTGTCTTTTTTAATACCTCACTGTATTTTTATGCTTTGATTCCCATAACCAAAGTCGTAAATATACAAATATAAATATAAATAAACATAAATTGTTTATTCCCCTCTCCCCGATTTTGTGCAAAAACTTGTGATTTCTAGCCACTTTAGGTGCATTCTTTCAATTTTTGAATAAAAATTGAAGTTCGCGCACTCCCCCTAATGGTCGGTGAACCCCCACCCAACACTTTGGGCTGTTAAATGCCTGCTACATTACATGGGCAGTAGGCCAAATTCTGGCAGTCAGATGGAGCATAACTGCAA
Organism: Mermis nigrescens; assembly: GCA_036768485.1. NCBI lineage: Eukaryota > Metazoa > Nematoda > Enoplea > Mermithida > Mermithidae > Mermis > Mermis nigrescens. The sequence continues at coordinate 38,766 of JAVLUZ010000101.1, forward strand.
AAAACTTTAAATTATTCAATTCTACGGATCTACCGATTTGGAGAGAGACTTTGGATTTTGGGGGTTCAAACCCTATCCTTTTACGTCTACGTATGATGCCGACTATATCCCACTGTATAAATACATTTTTCTCGTTTTTAAGCACGTTATTGTGGCCCGGACACTTTAAGGTAAACCCGGACACTTTAAGGTACCTTAAACTGTCCGGTCGGACACTTTAAGGTGCCGGACACTTTAATATGTGACACCGGCGCGAAGCGCCGAAAATTTCAAGATTTTTCGCCAAAGACGGTCGATTTTTCTATCTTTTAAACATTATCTTACCTTTCAAATTTTTTTCCGGCCAAGGGAGGGCGGCCTGCCCACTCCCTTAAATACGGTCCCCGAGCTTCTAGCGTGACGGCTCAAATCCAGGTGAGGCGATGAATGTTTGTTCGAATTTTTTAAAATGCACATATGTATTAAAAAAACGTTTTTTAATCTCTTTCTTGGATATTACTTCAAGCAATCTGATTCTGAATCTATTTACTTACTTTTTCTTGAGCTGTTCTTGTCATTTTTCATTTGAATGTTTGGTAAAAGTGTGCATGCATTTGTTTGAAGTGAACCAAGTGGAAAGACAATAGTTCGAACTACATGTCGAGACGCTTCGGGCGAAACTGAGCGTGTGACATTAGCCGAGATCATGCCGCAATGGGTGTCCGAAGTGGTCATCAACAAAATTCTTCCGAAATATAATAAAATTCCTTTTTACTTATATCCGCATCCAAGCTTTGACGTCAAAACTGGCAAAAGGTAAACGTCGGTTGAGCCTGTTTCTGTTGCGGGTATCCTTTTTCAAATTCACATGGATTTTGTTTGACATAAGGTTAAGGTTGATGGATTTTATTTTCACTGTGTGTTCTAATCATACACGTAACGGCTCAAAATCTAGGGTGGGGTCCCCTGCCATTTTTAGGGGAGGGGGTAAATGACTACAATTTTCGGCCAAAAATGGTAAAAACAAAAAACCCCGGAGGTCGAAATTTTTTTGATTTGAGGGGGGTAAAGGGACGACCAATTTAGGGGGACGACCAATTTAGGGGACGACCAACTTTAGAGGTCGACCAACTTTAAGGGATCCTCCGGTCATCACCCCTATTACGTATATGGCCTATGCATGATGCTTGCAAGCAAGTTTTTACAGAAGAAGCTTGCATACCTGTACATACATGAACATTAAGCAACAGTGAAGCATTGAAAATTTGCCAGCCCTGTACAAGCTGTTTGCTGTCCTGCTCCAAAGAGAGTATTCGTGTTCATAGCTTCAATTTTCAACAAAAGACTGCGCAATAAATACGCATTTTCTTAGTTGAAAAGTACTCCGTACGCATGATTGGTAACTATAGAATGTCATGCTTATATATCTATCTGAAGTTTTGATATTGTCTTAAATCTACAGTCTTTACGCTAAACTAGACAATACTTAGGCAGCGTGTAGAACACACGTGGGCGTGAGGGTTTGGGCTATGCACCCCCTTAGTGATTCGGATATCCCCCAGAAATCAAAAGACCCTCTCCCCCAGATTCAATTTCTGAAAATTGTTTTTGTTTTTTATCGCAATTTTTTGATGCCAATGGATAGTGCTCGATGAGAAAGGTTGAAAAACGGTGTCAGCCATATCACCATTTTAAGACCACTTTTTGACTTTTGAAAGCGCTCCCTCCTCCAGAATTATGATGCTGTTTACCTATGGTGTAGAGTGCACATAGAAATTTTTTCTGTGAAGGTTTCATGCCTAGATTTTATCAGTCGACTCACACAGGCACACGGGGGTATCCCCTACCAGGACTTTCGAGAAGCCTACCCCCTCAGGCCATTTCGGACCAAAACCGATTGCTTGACCCATGAAACGCGTGAAATGACGTATAATAGTGTAATTTCAAGTGCAAATACTTATTTTTAGAGCAGTGTACTGTTCAATTCTTTCATCCAGACACTTTTCTTCCATTATTTCAATATATTAGATGTTACAGGTCTTTTTTCATTACCCATATTATTATTGTTCTCAGGCAAATTTAACAATAAATATTCATGAAAAATAAAATGCAAAAAATAAAAATAAAATAGTAATTCACCCCCTCCTCAGGAAACTCGGTTTACCCCTCCCAGAACTTTTGACCGTGTGCATGTGTGAGTCAACTTATTGAAACTTAAGATGCATGCATGCACACGGTCAAAATATTTGGGAGGGGGTTAAATCGAGTTGTCTATAGGGTAAGGGGGTAAATGATTAATTTTTTACCTTTAATATCATAATTTTGTATTTAATTAGTCGTATTTGACTTTTCATGAGTTTTTACTACTTATGGTTAAATTTGCATAATAACAATTTTAATGAAGACAATGGAATGACCTATAACATCAAATATATTCAAAATAATGAAAGAAAAGTGTCTGGATGAATGAATTGAACAGTCAGCTGCTCGAAAAATAGGAATATGTACTTGAAATTGTATTGTTAGGCGTTATTTGACGCTTTTTTATGGTTCAAGCAATCGGTTTTGGTCCAAAATGACCCGATGGGCGTATGCCTTCCAAGAGTCCTGGTAGGGGGATACCCCCATACCCCCAAGGCCGTATGACAGAAGGCGGAATAGTACTATTCCGGGATAAAACAGTGGAATAAGAGGGCGGAATAAAATATTTTGGTATTACAGGACGCGGAGTAAACACTGTTAATCCAGGAATAAAGTTCGTTTGACAGAACGCGGAATAGCGCCGTTTCAGGCGCTTATCTCGGAATAAAAATAAGCGGTACGACAGAAGGCAGAATAAGTGATCTCAGGAATAAAAACGGCCACTTTTATTCCGCCGTTTTATACCTGGTCAGAGCAGGTATAAGTCAGCGGAATAGTAGTAAAACTCGTTTCTAACGCGGTCTTAAAGGGTCTAAATGTGTCGAAAAATTTTAATAAAATAGTTTATTAATTCCTCTTCATCCAGAAATTCAATATTGTTGTTATCGTTTGTATTTACGATCAAAAAAGATGCAGGAATTTTTGTAGTGCGTTTGCCCCACGAGTGCGGCTCGTTTAGTTGAACTCTTGGTAAAGAGATTTTTTGAAATTTCTCAATCATGCATTACTAAACACGCCGAGTAGAGTGATTTAAAAAATTAATGCAGTAAGTAGTAAGATAATCAACAAGTTGACAGAAATATTCATCATGAGTACACAAATGGCAGTTTTTCATGCGCAAATTATGATAATTTTTGATTTCGATGGCAATGTTTCATTTTATTTTTGTTTTCCGTAGAAGCAAGTAGGCGCCTTCATTTAACCGAATAAGTCAATTCAATGCATCAATGCACACGTTACACGCGCGCGCTACACACAGCATTGTATTTACGTCCTATGATTTCAAACGAATAACGTGGCGTGACTACAGTATGCAGTATGCGTTAGACGGGCTATCTATACACAAAACCAATGAAATGCGTAGCTTACTCCTGGGATAGATTCAGTTATCTCAGGAATAGCTATTCCTCGTGTATTTCGCGCCCTGTAATACCAAATTTTCTTATTCCTGGGATAGCTTATTCCGTTCCTTAACCCAGGAATAGCTATCACGAGAATAAGTTTCATTACGAGCATAGTCATTTTCGGAATAGGGCTTATCCCAGGAATAACTTATTCCGCTTTCTGTCATACGGCCCCCAGTGTGCAGTGTGGTTAGGTACCATTGTGCTCAATGTGCTCATTCAAAGATGGTTTTAATGGACCGACAGCATTGTTATGATTAAATGGAAGTTTTGAACTAAATTTCAATGTAAACCGCAATATGATAAGAGCAATCTCGTATGGCACAGTCTTTTAGTGCAAAGTGTAAACTTAATAAGTTTGTGAATCGAAAAAGAACTGATCTGCTAATTCTACCGAAAATTCAGTTCGAGTGCAAAGAGCCACTTCACTAATGATCTTCATTCATTGTGATTTGACTCCTGACTTTTTCTTTGGGGTTTCGTCAAGTCAAAAATATATACGACACACCCTCTTAGCGTTGGAGATTTCAAGAATCGTGGGGCTTCTTGCACCAATTCAGTAGTTCAATAGTGATTGCTTGCTCCAACGACTATTAGCTTAGTCCGTTTCTAGTAGTTCAGTAGTGTCCGCTCGCACCAAACACTAATAGAGTAGTTCGGTTTCTAGTAGTTCAGTAGTCGTTTCTAGTAGTTCTGTCATTAATCCATACGTACTCTTACCAACAAACAATATTACCTATTAACCTTTCGAGGTAATTGTTGAATATGTTTACTGTTTATGACGTCATCTGATATTTGCGCATTTGGGCTAGCAGCGAATTGTTATAGTGCCATATAGGTAATTAAAGAGATTGCGGAATACGATTGAAACATACGGCTAAAATTAATTAGCTCCTGTAAAATTCGAGAATTTTAATAACACTATAGCACGTATACGATGTATTTCGTCGACTTCTTGTGCGAAACAAGATTATATTTCCGGATCGAAGATTTTTAAATGGCCTGTTTATATAGAGACCGCTTTTCCGCTCCTGATTATTTGCAAATTCGGAAAGTAATGGAGCATGTTTTTGAGAAAATCCTCTATTCGCCAGTAAACGATAATTTTGGCCTTAACAACATGGTGAACGATGGTCCAGCGACGAATCAGAGCTTGCCGCCTCCATTGCCTGCAAATATCGATGAAAAAATTCATCTGTACTGCAATGATCAAGTAACCTGATTCCAACAACTGACATAGCTTTTGTTTTTCACCTTAACAAATATTTTAAGATTCATACAAAGATTTTTAAAGTTATTTTTGTATGGCTATTTCGACACTTTTGATTATACCTACATTTTTGGCTGATCAATCTGTTTATCATTATTAATTATCAGCTTGAGCTATCCACGTAACTTATTGTCAAAATCAAGCTTTTTTCCGATTTGATGCATTTTGGAGTTAAATATATGTACACGTGTGCATCTACGGCATATTGATTGAAGAAATGTAAAAACAAATTACAGTGGTGAAAAGGCATTTTTGTACCACCTTATATATACTACTTGACAATTACTGAATTTTTCCTCATTTACCCCTGCTTTGTCTGCTTATGTTTTCTTCAGTAAAATACAACGTTCTTTCTCAGCTTGATCTACATAGTAAACATATTGAAATTTTTGGACAAAATACAACCTTGAAGCTTTATCTTGGATAGTTTCGGCGGGAAAAGTTTATCGCGTAACCGTTTTCTACTGTCTGAGCTGGGTACTGACTTGGAAGCCATGCACGTACTTTCATCCAATTACGTATTGCCTTAGATGATTTTTTTCGTATTTTACCAAAAACCAGTAAGATTGATTTGCTTATGAATGAGTTTTGTATAAGGTCCGTTTGTACAGGTACAAAGATGGTCCCTAAAAGTCATTGTGCATTTTGTACACACAAATTTTTGGTAGTGTGGTAAAAACAGAGTTGTTCGACCTTTGCTGGTGTATTTTAGCTAATTTCTGGGTTTCTGAGGGCAAAAATCACTAATTATCGTCTCAACCGAAAAACTTGACATTTTTCCTCTCAAAATGCAATTTCTAACATAAAGATATATAAAACATACAACTACTCATTTCGGCGCGAAGCGCCGAAAATTGTTGCGAATTTCAAACCTTTTTGCAGTTTTTGTCTTCCCAAAAATCTTTGTACATGTACAAAGACGATCCCCAAAAGTCTTTGTACATCGGGAAAAAACTTTGTCGAATACAAAAAACCGTGCATCGCATAGTGTTTCTGTTACTGTCCTCGGTCTTTGTAAGTATGCTGCACCAGAAATTACAGTAACTAGAAGCCCTCTGGTGGAGTAAACTGTGGCTTGGTCATCATGCACTAGCCTAAAAACTGTAGATATATAATGCGCACTTACTTAATATGCAAGTACACATATGTATACAAATATAAATATGTAGGTATGCGTTTTTTGTGCAGATACACGGGGCCGTATTTAGAGGGGACGGCCGTTCCCCCTCTTTAGCTGAAAGAAAAATTTTGTAAAGGTAAGATTATGCACGAAAAGATGGAAAAATTGCATTGCTTTGACGTGAAATTTCAAAATTTTTGGCGCTTAGCGCCAGATGTGAAGTATTTTTCATAATTTTGGCTCGAGCGCAACCAAACAACGACTCTTTTTGAGTGAAAAAAAATTTTTTCAAGAAAAGTTCGGACCTTATGATCTTATTGAATAGAGCATGTCGAAAAATGCGGTTTTTGCGAGCAATCCCGACGAATTTTCTGAGACAGACCAATATACGTTGGGTCCGTTCCCGCCTTGGCCGAATCCTGGATATGGGCCTGCTCATGCATATGCATCATTCATCATGTAAATGTATATATGTGGCTGTGTTTTTGATTTTGAACCTAAATTTTTTTATTAATATAAAAGGAATAAAAATAAATAAAAGGACTTAGAACGAAAATGGAATTTAAAGGTTTGAATCATAAATTCTAAGAGTTTATTTATTTATTTTTACTGTTAGTTGCTTCTGAAAAGTTAGAAGAGTGAATTATGGTAAATCAACTGTTAAGATCTAGCACTAAAATCTAATTGTATTTATTCGTGTTCCAATGACGTGATGCTGCTTCGTTGTTTGCAGTTTTTGGATCCTAACGTCGACTTAAGGACAGTGAAGCATTTCATTTGGAAACAAGCGGCCGACTTAATCATTCATTATAAATATGTTAAGTGAAAATGTGCTAAATTGTATTCGTATTATTAATCAAACGAGGATTATTGTCGCGCTTCAATCACAATGCATATGGCGCAATGGCCGGTGGCGAAAGCATTCTCAGATTTTTTCTATATTATTTTCGTATTGTCATACTGTCGTACGTTTTTCAATGTTGTAATGATTAGTGATTTGATTAGTATTGTTTTAATTGTAAGTTTCAAGCAAAATTTCTTCAAATTTTATCTATCAATGCTTCATCGTTCAAATCGATTTGAATCTCTTATAATCATCTGCATTTGCTATTTTAGAAGAACTTTAGCTTTCTAATCAATGAAAGGCAATTTCATTAATGAAATTAGTTTGCCTGCTCTAATGTTGTTCTCTTTTAAAGGCAGATTTTTGTATTTGATCGACGAAATATGGATATATTTAGTATTTGAAATATGGTATCGACCAGATACGCACGAGAGAGGTTTGTAGGATCTTTAGACTCTTGGAATGGAAACGCGGGAAATTTTGTGGGAAAAATAAGGCAAAATAAAGACTAAAATAGATAATAGTAACAAAAAATTTTGTAAAAATGATCGAAATCGACCAGAAAATATGGATTTATGTAGTCTTTATGCAATTTTAGCATTCGTACCACTTTTTGAGGCCATGTGGCTCAAAAGAGTTCTCTGGCTGATCCCTTCGGATATGTTATGCGTTGCATTTATGATACCGACCGGCTGTACCACACATGGACATTGGGGTCTGAACCCCCTCAGAATCTGAAAGACCCCCAGAATTTAATTTTGGTGCTATTTTTTGCTATTTGGCCCTATCGAATCCCCCAGAATTCTGTTGCTGCCCATGTATGGACTGCACCCTTAATGTGCGCGTTTTTTGAATTCATTGTCTGCTAAGGATGTTTTTTAACGCTGCTTGTCTAAAAGTGACGAATCACTTGTGTCATGTCAACTGAAAATAAATTTACTGCATAGTCTTCTTGTAGCGATTAACTTTCGCAATATCGCGTACGCTTTGATACATTATTTTTCAGTTTTATGAGCATTTTTAATGGTCAAAGTCTATAGTCTGTTTCATTTATTCGAGAGCTTTTTAGTCAATTCTTTTAAGGGCTACAGTAAGCGAAACAAGACGAATTACTGTAATTCGGCAGATCAGCTCAGTGAGAGCGAGTGGCTGGAATTCTTCCATTTTTAATGCACTAATCCGCCTATATAAATTTAATTTAGGCATTTAATCAGTACTGGGACATACTACAGTAAGTGCGCTAAATAAAAAGCTATCGGGTGGAATCGAACCCAGTTGCTTCGACACGACAAGCAGACGTTTTACCACTGAGCTATGAGGGAGTTCGCGGCGTTTCTTAACAATCTAGTCTATTGTGTTTGAATTGTCAACTAAGGATAAGCTGAATGCGCGATTTATATCTGTAAGTTGATTAATTTGCTGGAAGACAAGATTGAATTATGTCGCAAAAATGTTATTGAAAAACCCTCCTCTGCTACATAACTAAGTGAGATATAGCGAATTACAGTAAATAAGAAAGAAGGGGTTACTGTAACCTCCGAAAACAATTACTGAAAAAGCTCACGGATAAATGATACAGACTATAGTTTCCTACTGACAGTAGCTAATAACCGATTGGTGGCATGATTGACTCGATACTCGGTTCCTGGATGATTAGCTGGCTGCTTACGTCTTTAGTTGATCAGTAGCTGATTAATTCGGTGTATATATACTTTATTTAATGGTTGTTACATGGGCGCTCTTCTGGTTCTTGGTGATTGATTTGATTGAATTTACAGCTGACTGTCGTTCGCTCGTTTTCCGGTCTGCGACGTTTTGGCGCCAGCAACTTATAAATTCTAATTAAATTAATTTCGAAGCAATTTTAAAATAAATTATATATTTTGAAAGCAGGTTCTACAACCTACAAAATAGCATATTGTTCGATTCGATGAGTATCCTTTTGTGTACGACTGAATAACGGTAGAAAATCCAGTGTATTTTTAGATGCAATTAATTATCAAATTGAAAGATTCTAAAAGTAATTTATACCATCACGCGGAGAATTGAATGGGCTTTCAGAATCTATATTATACTTTAATAGTAAATAAAATGTAAATAATTAATAATATCACAAAGAGTGTGGCGCCAAAACGTCCCATTTCGCTCGTTTTTAGTGCCTTACTCATGGAATGGGACGTTTCGGCGACGCCGTTTTGGCGCCACCGTTTTAGCGACTGCCGTTTTGGCGACGGAAACATAATTTTAGTCTGTTCATTCCAAACGTTAGGTGTGTATATGCCTACTGTTGCAGTGGCGTGCATACATAGTAAGGGGCCAGGCGGGGCATGAGAATTTCTGCGGTGAGACAGGGTGACCCTGAATTGGGGTGACCTTCTATGGAGCTAAAATCGAAACATCTTATAAATCAGTGGTCCTACTGTGCTGAAATTTGGGAAATAGGACTGATATATGCTAGGCATGTGATCTCTTCGGTATGAAAGCAACCGAATTACTGTAACTATGTTGTAACACGTAAGTACATATAGCTAGCCAATGATCCAATTGAATCTCAATTTCGGAAACATGATTGAAATATGCCGAATACACTGCGTCAGGCTTGCTGTAGCTATGTTATAATGCATGCATGCTTGTATCGCATGAACCAGTGGTCCGACTATGTTTAAATTTCGGAAACATGATCGCTAGTGCGCTTTGAAGCATATGCAAAATTTAGGCTCAATCGGATCACTGGATTGAAAGATATATAAACTTGACAATGTAACAGTGACTCAGGTGCATCGACATCGCTCCATATATGCAATCATTCCCAAACTTTCAACGTTATTACACCATTGGTTCATAAGAAACAAGGTTGTGCGTTGTAAGATAGCCACAGTATGCCTGACACGTAGTCATCGAGTGTATAACATTTGGCATATATCAATCACTTACGAAATTTGAGCTAAATTGGACAATCGTTTCGCGAGATATGTACTTATGTGTTATAACAGCTATAGTAATCCGGATGCGTCCTTTCAAAGGGGATCACGTGCTTTGTATATATACGTCCTAAATCCAAAATTTCAACTCAGTCGAGCCACTGGTTAATGAGATTTAGATTTTGTAGGGTACCCTCCCTCCAATTCAGCGACAACCTGTCCCACCTCAAGCACTCTCATGCCCAACTTCGCCCTAGTCCCATTGCTATGTAAAACGCTAATACATATCATATATATGCACGTTAACATAACTATGTGTGAAATGGAACAGACTACAATTATGCATCCGTCGCCAAAACTGCATCGCCAGTACATCCTAGACCGCTTACTCACGATTTGATCGTTCCTTTAAATGCCTTATGAAAAATGTATCTGTCTATCTCATTTCCCAGTGTCTGATTTAGTGAAATTCAAGCTGTCGCTGGGTGGAAATGGTTTTACAGTAACCGAACATTTTTGGGAGTAATCTTTACTTTTTCACTTTTTATGATTTTTAAACAGAATCAGAATATTCATCAAAATAATGCCCGGCGTTGCATGAAATTTTCTTGCCTATCTGTAGATTGCTCTCAAAATTTGGCGAGATGTAGCTTAGGAAGAATTAAGAGTGTCTATACGTACTTTAAGAGCTGCTGGGAAATTTCATTTCACGTGACTTCGACTACTGAGTAAGAAAATAGTAATGTCGAAGAATGATATGAGCTAAGTGTTTTGCAGAAGAGTCACATACTTATACATTTAAAAAATTATTCTGCTGCTATAATGATTGTTGGACATCTTATATATGCTACCTACATCAAAATTTAATACATTATGTCTTACACATGGGCATGGTTGGGTGAGTGGGGGTTATTACTATACGTGGGCAGCAAGAAAATACTAAGGGGGTCAGGATGGGTAAAATCGCCAAAAATTTTACTAAAAAAATTGTGGGGGTCTACAGTAATCTGGGGGTACAAACCCCTCCAAACCCTCCCCCGTCCACGCTTATGTGTGAGTTAACCCCTACCTAAGGTTCGGGAAAATCAATCTCAGGCAGTTTGGAGAAAAAGAAACATGCGCATGACAATTTTTGAGCTTTCTGCGGGCATAATGTGCTACTGAACCATATATAATAACAGCAAAGAAAAATGCTCCGATGGAACAAAAAAGACGAATATATATGGGAGTACGGATTATTAAGGATGTAAAAGGAGGAGACTAGGAAAAGGCTACCTATGTATATGTCTTAAGTCGTAAAATCGGTTAAAAATCAGACTTTCTCTAAGCAACGCAAAAAATCGAAGTATATTCTGCGACCTGCAGATTGCAATAAACTGTTGAACCGAAAAAACTTTTAAAAAAGCAGCAAGTTGGCTATGCAGTTGTAGATGGAGTATACAAGGAGCGACCTTTAAAGCCGATTGAATGAAATAGCAAACATTGATGCATTCAAGGCAATCAAAGAAATTGTTGGTGTAAAGGAGTAGGAAACGAGTAAGCATACATGAAACAGGCTACATGTAGGTACGCTTGCATGCCCACAACGATTCTGTGCACTAAACAATTGACGCCAGGTTTGCTCGCTGCATATATTGCTCATGAACACAATAAAACACATTTAAATACACTTGCAGTTAGTTTTCTATCAATCATGATGCGAAGCAAGTCAGCGTTGCAACTTGCAAGCAGTTTACAAAAAGTATACATTTTAGATTATGTTTACACACTCTTATGTGAAGCATTGAAAATTCTTTAAAGCACGTTACACTTTATCAGAGACCGCAGAATATACTTCGATTTTTTGCGTTGCTTAGAAAAAGTCTGATTTTTAACAGATTTTGCGACTTTAGGCATACACATAGGTAGCTTTTCCTAGTCCCTTCCTTTTACATCGTTAATAATCCGTAATCCCAAGTATATTCGTCTTTTTTGTTCCATCGGAGCATTTTTCTTTGCTAGCACCCTACTTTCGATTACCATGATATGAGTAAATCAGTGAGTAAACACATACGGTAACATACCGCAATAATAGCAGCAGTCCAAGAACACGGAAAAATATTGTTCTGAACATCAGCATTATCTTTTTTCAGCGAGACAACCCTACCTTATTTAAACAGATCAAATGTTTTCAACATAAACTTTACGCAATTATTGAGTGTAAAGAATACTTACACTCAGTTTTGTAATCTTGAAGTTAAATGGAAGATTCTGAAAAAATTGAGCTTTTGCAAAGCTCTGAAACAAAAGTTAATTTTCAGTGTAAACTTCACACAACTACTGGGTGTAATGAATACATACAGACAGATTCGTAATCTTGACCTTACGGAACATATTTTGAAGAAATTCATGTCGTAAAACTCTGAAAGTAAAATAAATTTGTAGTGTAAACTTTAGTTATTAACAATAAATAAATAGTGCAAACTTTACACAACTACTGGGTTTAGAGAAAGCTATTAGTCAGATTCGTGATTCTGACGTTACATCGAACATTTTAGGAAAAAAATTAAGCTTCCGTAAGGCTCTAGAACTAAAGTAAATTTGAAGTGTAAACTTTACACAAGCACCGAGTGTTAAGATGATTTTAGTTGGATTCCTAATTCTGATATTACTCTAATATCACGATCAACATTTATGAAAAAATTAAGTCTCCACAATGGCTTAAAGACAAATAAATATCATATGTAAAGCACTTTACACCATTGTTGAGTGTAAATGAATGCGCCCGACTGGCGTATCACGTCTAATTAATGGTACACGTTTAGACTTGTCATCATGTTCAGACTCATAACCGGAGAAGTTGGCAGAAATGAACAAGGCAGAAACACGTTTAACGCACACATCGGACTTTACACCTACCGGAAAAGCTAAATATTGATGTAATTAGTAATGCAGGCCCTTCTGGCGTAGGTGTGCTGAAGCATATACAGTGCTAAAGCATACATATTCCAGTTGGACTACGCGCGCTCTTAGTACACGTGCACTCAAGCGCTTATTACCTCTAAGCGTGCTACTTCCGCTTATTATCGCGCCTCATCTGCATAATATGACGTCACATGACTCACGTTGTATTATCATGCGCCTTATCTGCATAATATAGCGTCTTAGACACCGTGTAAAGCGCCAAGTTGTTTTTTATGTAGCATTCCACTCTGTACTACATATTATTCTTTATCTGATCATCAGGCGCCAGTTGTCTTGAACATGTCAAGCAGAAATATTACTTTTTTATAGAACCTATGCAGCTGAGCTTCGGTTTTCAGCCCGGTAACTACGATTTTTCCTGTAGTAAATATTAAGGCTGTTGCCTTGCTATCGGGAAACGCTAGTTTTAGGCCTGGAAATAATTCCGGCTCATATTCTACAATTTTTTTGTGTGTGTTGGCGAGCGAAGTTAAGTTTATTTTCGCATCAACTTTGCCCGAACCAACAATATTGTGTATGCGCAGATTAGTGACTTGCATTTTGTAGCCGCTTTTTTGCAAAAGTTCGCAAATTTTTTCATTTGCCATTTTATTTTCAGCCACGCTTTTTGCACCAATGCATACAAGCTTTCCCGAGCTAAATAGAAGACCCGTAGCTTTTGGTTCCTTAATTCGTATTATCATAGCATTAAATCGCTCATGATTATACTCAACGTTTTCACAACTTTTAGCAATCTTGTACAAATCTAGCAATCTGGCTGAGAGCCGAGCGCTTGAAACAACGTTCCGTATTGTAGCCATCTTTTCAGCAACACTGGCGATTAATTAGGGTGCAGGACTCTTATATAGCCTCTATTAGAAATAAGAAGGTTTAATTTTCCGAAAATGTAACTTGACAATCACTTTTCCAGAAATAAACGGAATAAATTCATCTAAATCGTCTTTAATGTTGATTTCGATACTCGAAATGTCCTTAACGAGAATGGGGACATAGTGAGGAAAGTCGAAGGTTTTATCGATTATCTTAGGATAGGAACCTTCAACATTTACTATGCGTAATAAGGGAGCCGCCACATCTCCAACAATTTGCGGTTCTAAAATATTTGCGTAAATGTACAATACTTCAATGCCCCCAACGTGCATGTTTGGTTCATTGACGCCCCATGCTGATTTCGTTATTTTGCCATCTTGAAACCCTAAAATTTTGGTTATCTCTGGTGGTAATGTTACTGATTTTACGAATTCACTGTACAATATTGTTTGTACTCGTTTTATCGTGCTAAAGTACTTAAAAAATATTCCCTTTTTCACAATTTCGCCCCCATTTAGAAGGCAGAATTGCAACGTCTCAACAAATTCATGTATTGAGTCGTAACACCCTAGCGGTATCTTAATTACATGATCGTCGTCATCAACGTCTGTTATATGAATATCAGTTTTTTCACTTTTTAGCGTTTCCCAATTGTGTGGGTAGATTAGCTGACATAGACCACATTCCCAATCTCCAGTTAACTTAATTTTTTGTGGTAAATGTACGGTAAATTCGGATGGGGTATTTTGTTTATCGCTAGCAGTGTTACTCGGTAAAGTTACATAAAATTGATCCATTTTTTACACGTTTGATTAATTATAAAATCATTGTCTACTACAACTGTGCTGATCTTAAATAGACTGTTGACAAAACCCGTCACAAAATCATCAGAAAACCTTTTGTCTAAACTTTTCATAATTAATTTCATGGGCACCTCTCTGCTCCGCCAAACCAGAAAGTATATGCATAATTGCCCACATGTAGACGTTAATGGTTGTTGTACGCATTTTTTATTATGCTTAATTTTATCAGCATACTGTAAGATGTAACTTTGCGTTTTTTCGTCAGGCGGCAGCCCGTAGCTGTCAAAATATTCGCATTCATCGTGTGTGTTAAAAAACACGCATACCCAGTGAGAGCCCGGTTGAGTACTCAAATCTGTATTGATAACTAATGCAGATGGCTTAGAAAAAATTGGCGGCAGTTTATCGCTCGGAAAAACACCAACAAAAATCGGTCTAACGGCGCAGTCACTATTTAGTGCGTTCTTTAGTTGAAAAGTATTCATCTTTATGCAGTATAATCATACATTATATTGCGGTGCTTATCTAACATGATTAAATTGTCAAATTCAGCGTATACTATTACTTCTATGCCAGTGTCAGGAATTTTTTCAGCAAATGATATTTCAATGCTTGTTGTGCCTTCTTTTATTAAATCCCAATGCCCACCATCATCTTCATCAGGTGTTAGGTCAAAAGCAAAGAGGCATTGACCGTTTTTGAACCCTTCTCTAGTTAAGCCATTGCCTTTATTTTCTCTAGCAATATCTAGTGTCTCGAAAAGCTGATTAAACGCTCTTAAATACTTATTGTTTTTGAAATCTAGTTTCAGTGGGTGAGAGGGGTAAGTTACGCCACCAGAAATCACTTTAACCTCGTTTATGCTGTAAGACTTAAAATTGAATGGCGACTTTTTTATATTTCCTCTGAATGCATCAGCGTCAACGCAACCGAAAATCAGACGCCTTGGAAGCTGCCCAGAGAACAATGTATTGAGTGGGGTGGATTGAGATGTACTTGAAATATGTAAACTCATCATCATCACTCTACGTATTGGATATTTAATTGTATTACTTGCTAAAACTTGTTCTATAGCTAGCGACGTGCTTTCTAGAATTTCTGCTTTGCGAACATAAAATTTAATTTGTTGTATGCTAAGATGAGCATCTAGGGCACCACCCGGACTTTCTAAAACAAATGCATCCGTATTTCTGTTTAGTTCGAGTCTTAAATCGGTGTAATTCAGCAAAAACCTATCTTGCAAAAAAAGGTCAATGTGAAGTGGGGCCATTACTTCGACTATCGCTTTACCTTTAAAATAATGAACACGAGTTTGAAAGCCACTATTATTTTCAGAATCATGTTTAGTATCTTGTGTGTACAAGGAGGATTGCAAATGCGAGTTTTTTGCATCCCAATTATAATTTAATTCAGTTTCTAGAAAAGCTCTGTACGCGTATTTATCGCTACTATCGTGAACTAATTTACCATTCAAAAATAATTTTACTTGTCTGAAAAATGTTTTGCCAATCAAATTAATGGGTGCGACAGCGGGTGTGGCAGGAATTTTACCATCAGCTCCTGCTGGCATAAGGCCAGGATTTAAAGAGAGCTGCATGTAAATGTAATTTTTATTTAGATGTAAGAAATGAGGGTCGGGAGGTAAGTGAAATTCGTATGGACCTTCATCTGTTACTGGGTTAGTCAAATTGATTTCATCCCAATATCCTCGTTTCACAACAACCTGAGTCGGAGGTACTGTGAAAAAATCCAACTCGCTTTTTGTGCTAGCGAGCTGAGATTGAATCGATTAGAGACATTTTAGTTCCTTTTTGTTTATGATTTGAGAATATATCATGCTTTGGTTCTTTTATAGACTTTGGTCGAACCCCTAGTCCCCCGCCCTTTTTTTGTAGCACCTCACTTGCTTGCCTAAGTAAATTCGAAGCGCCTTCCTTTGCCATGCTCTTGTAAAGCCTGAATGACCGGCCTGCCATGCAGCACATCAGCAGCTACATGTGCTCCAGATGCTAGAGCCAGTGATCGGACCGAGGCCTCGGCCTCGGCCTCGGCCTCGGCAAGCCTCGGCGTTTTTGGAGCCTCGGCCTCGGCGCCGAGGGCGAAGCTGAAAAGTGCCGAGGCGCCGAGGGTTAAAATCAAATTTAAATAAGTTTAATATGTCCGTTGAATATTAACTATTTAGAATGCATCTGCAGTACAAAGACTATTTTTTACCTATAGACTTTTCTTGTGGGTTTAGTCGCGTACCCAGTTACACAAAAATACATACAGCAAAGTGCCAATTTATTATTCATGTGATGACTAAGTTTTAATTCTCATTCTTGCTACATGGATCGGAAACACACATTCCCGAAGGGAGGGGTGAGGGGTGCAAGACTCAAGTCACTGTCAGACGATTTTTGGTGAAAACCTTTTGAATATTTTTGAACCTAATTTTTACTGTGGCAAAAGTGCAGCTAACTATTAAAATTTCCGAAGTGATACAGTATTTTTGAATGTAAGCAAGAATAAATAGACAAACTGTCACTATAAAACATGCATGTAACAGCTCAAAATTTTCGGGAGGGGCTCCTCGGCATACATGTAACGGCTAGAAGTTTCGGGTGGGGGATCAGCAACTCCGCAAATTTTCGCCAAAAATGGGGAGGGTGGGTCAAAATTTTCTGACGTTGGAGGGAAGGGTTAGGGGAGAACGTCCAACCCTGGGTGGGTGGGGAATTCCCCCAAAGCCCTTCCAGTTACACGTATGGTTTTCGGCCATTTTTATGGGAGAGGGCGTACATGATTACGAATTTTTCGGCCGAAAATCGCAAAAACGCACCTAAAAATGGCCAATAAATGCAGGTTTTGCCAAAAAATCAATTTCGGCTCGTGCATTTTTTGGAGCCATTTTTTATACAATGTTAAAATACTTTCTTGGACAAAGTGATATTAATTATATCGTTTTTCAAAAATTTTTACAAAATTTCGAAAAATTTTCGGCGCTTCGCGCAAAATATCACTAATATACTGTATTTAGATTGAAGCAGAGGCATTAAACACTCAAAAAGTAAATCTTTGTGTAATCTAGGCATCTTTATGCAGATTTAAATATCTTTTGTATCCATTTATACTGTTTTTAAAAATTTTATGCAAAACAAGTACTATTTAATAACTCAGCACATTTAGCCATTAAAAGATAAAATTGACTAATTTATCCTGATGTTGCATTGGATTTCTAAGCACAGTAGGGCTTATTACAAGATTTAATTGGCATATTACAATATCTGTAATATTTCTGACTTTGTAGTACAAGTTGTTTTAGCTTTCTCACTCAAGTTTTATGTGTAAATTTCATCAAAAGCTCATTAAAATTTCGGCGCTTCGCGCCAAATAATCTTATGAACTATATCCAGGCCGAATTATCACATTTAGGACCACGGTTTTTTGTATTCGGCAAAGATTTTTCATAATGTACAGAGACTTTTCAGGACTATCTTTGTACATGCACAAAGATTTTTGGAGAGACAAAAACTGTAAAAAGGTGTAAAATTCCCGAAAATTTTCGGCGCATCAGTAATTGTCTGTCCTATATATCTTTAAAATAGTAGAATTTGCATTTAGAACGGAAA
The DNA here is from genome assembly GCA_036768485.1 of Mermis nigrescens. Classification (NCBI taxonomy): domain Eukaryota; kingdom Metazoa; phylum Nematoda; class Enoplea; order Mermithida; family Mermithidae; genus Mermis; species Mermis nigrescens. Next base: position 56,633 of record JAVLUZ010000101.1, read on the forward strand.
AAATGTCAAATATTCAGAGACCCAGGAATTAGCTAAGATACGCTACCGAAGGACGAAAACCCCTGTTTTACCACACTAAATCGCTACTGTACTATACTATAATAGTACACAACAATTTGCATGTACAAAATGTTCAAAGACTTTTGGATACCATTTTTGTACATGTAAAAAGGTATCTTGCACAAAAAAAACACTGTTTAGGACTGCATGCCGGTTGCAGGTCACACACTGGCAGTATGTAAAAATGTGTATGTTTAAAAATATATTTATATAAAATATCTACAAAAAATTTGTTCGCTCATACAAAGACACTATTTAATTTACTGGTCCCCCATTTTGGGATTTCACCCTTCCCTCAACTCTGGACCTTGGGAAACTATGATCGGAAAGTACAGTGCAGTTTCTGTCATATTACCTACCACACCAGAATTGGATGACTGAAAAAGCGTGTTTAAACATGCATTACTGCAAAAGCGAGCACAAAAATGGCTACAGTTCTTTCTTTACTTAGCTTATTTCGTTTGTTCGTTTATTTCTTTGACACTGTTTTCTTATTTATGTATAGTAATAAAAGTTTTTAAGTGCTTGTTCAGCCATATTTTTTAATAACTTTTCTAAGTCTTCAACGGCAACTTGTTAAAGTAAGTATGCTTTCATTCTGCTGACTTTATTCAATAAATCCTTCACACATTTAATCTACTATTATTGAAAATGACATTCGATAAGATGTTCAATATTACGATTATTCTCTAGCTCATGTGCATACAAACTTTTCTAAGAGCACTATTTATGGGTATAGGTATATAAGCTTGACCCTCGGCATTACCCTCGGCCTCGGCCTCGGCCTCGGCCGAGGCAAAGGGATCTACAGGCGCCTCGGCCTCGGCCGAGGCCGAAGTCCAAAAGTACCCTCGGTCCGATCACTGG
>JAVLUZ010000102.1:0-20037 GCA_036768485.1 Mermis nigrescens
CACACACACACACACACACACACACACATACACACACACACACACACACACAAAGGTATACGTTTGTAGCTATAGTCTATTTTTTAACCTAGTGCATGAAAACTATCTTTAGGTTTATCCCTAATTGCTATTAAGGGTTTGCCCAATTTACGTCGCGATTTTATTTATGTATGTACCTACTTTACTATTTTAATTATGAGTGACAAGCGATCAAGTACAAATTCTCAGTCGAAATCGTCCCTACGGTATCTGCAAAGAAGGTCGAATCGTGCTTCAAATGTCACAATCCGGTTCGCGATAACGACATGGGCGTCAGATGTGATCTCTGCGAAATATGGGGTCATGCCGAGTGCTTTGGAATCGATCTCGGGACATACGATGCTCTTAGTCGTCTAAAGTCACAGAAGTTTTTCTGTGAAGGCTGCTTGCCGAAGATTGATCGCCTTCTTCAGTTAGAGCGACGAATGGAACTGATGGAAGCCCGCTTTAATGAACTTCAGGTAAAAATTGAAACTATTTTTTCAAATACACATCTCACTCCTGAAAATAACTTTTCTTCTTAAAATCCTGTAAGATTGGAAAGCGCTGGAAACAGTCTGATCGAAACGATAAACGAGTCGATCGAATTGGCGTCCAAAAGTAAAAATGCCGTTCTCTTCGGTTTACCCGATTCCGACGATTTTAAAGGTAGTTATCACGTTCTAAGTGGAGAATATGACAGGGAAGAAATATTTTTTTGTCCTAGACTCTTTACAATAAACCACCTCCAAATTTGAAAATATTGCTTTTCAAAAAAAATAAAAAAAGAGTCCCCTAGATTTTATGACTGTCTACTTTTTGAAACCAATCAGACTACATAGAATGTAAAACTGAGTAAGATATGCTTGTGCACATGAAAACAGTAAAAAAAACCGTCTGATTTACACTCCTGTGCAACAACTAATGAGTGTAAAGAAATTTTAAGACCAGATTCGTAACCTACTAATCAGGGTAAACATTTTTTAAAAAATTGGCCCTCCGCAAATCATTGAATTTTTGGTGTAAACTTTACACACTCACGACTCGCTCGGTATTGAGTGTAAACAATAAAAAATAGGAGTCTAAGTTTTTTATTATCTACCTTTTAAGAAAACTGCTCCTCTCAGATGTGTATCGTTATAGCTGTGAAGGGGGACATATGTTGGGGATACCCAAGTATGTATGTTATAGGTACATACGCGCTAACGCGCTACCCATGATTAATGCATTGAAAGACTTTCTACACTAATTATTGAGCTCAATGGCCTATTTAATATAAAATCCAGGGCATTCCTGACCAATGTTTTGGCTCGTTATTTTGCTATCTGCATCACTTCTTCATGTTAAATAAACAGAATTCAGCTCCAACTGTTGCACAGATTGACCATTCTAGAGCACTGTAAAACAGACAAAAAACCGTCAATAAACACGGAATCAAGTGAAGTAATATTCTGCATATGAGTAGGGAGCAGGGCCATATTTACGAAAAGGATGATGGCCGCCCCACCCTTAACCGTAAAAGACTTTTGGTTTGTAAAGGTAGGATAATGTACGGAAAGATGAGAAAATTGCATATATTTGCCAAAAAATCATCAAATTTTGCCTACAGCACGACTATAAAATGACATTTTTACAGCCTACTTGAAGGAAAGAATTTCTCTAAACTTAAAATTTTATTAGTTTAATGGATAGAGGATAACGTAGGAAAATTCAGTTTTCACGAGCTATCCCTACAAAATTTCCGTGACATTTTAATCAAATTATTTTCGGTCTGCCCCCCCTTCTTGGCCGGATCCTGGATACGGACCTGCTGGGGGTATGAGACATCCCCTGGCCCTAACAAGATTTTTAGAAGGCATACCCCCTCTCAGGCCGTTTTGGGCTTAAGCTTGTTGATTGAACAATAAAAAAGCTTCAAATTACGTAACTGTAACTAGTCAAGTACCTACAAATACTTATTTTTCGAGCAGTTGAATGTGCAATTTCTTCATCCAGTCAATTTTCCATTATTTTGCATACACTGATGTTACTGATCATTCCATTGCTTTTATTGTTAAGTGTTTCTAAGCAAGATTAACCACAAAAATTCATGAAGAGGTACTAAAATTGGACATTTAAAAGCAAAATTTAAGTATACATTTCACCCCCTTCTCTAGGAAACCCAGTTTGACCATGAGCAAGTATGACAGGTAGAATGTACATCAGAAACCTGAACAGAACTGATAATGCTCGAAATTCTAGAAATTCCAGAAATCAAATTTTAAAAAGTTTAGAGAGGGCTAAACTTATTATAGGGTCAACGACGTCTTTTTTTAAAATTAACATACACAGGCAGGCATGCAAGGCATGGGAAATTAGGAATGAGCGAGACCAAAAACTTTTCCTAATGCCACTTTAGGTGTTTCTGACAATACTATTTTTTTAGAAAATAAAAACATTCAAAAAATTGGAGAAAAATCGAATAAATTGAACAAAGAATAGGAAGTCAAAAAAAACGCGAAGCTTTGAAAATTTGACACTTATGAGCCTAAAGATCGATAAAAACGCTTAAAACAGTACATTTTCTATGAATTTTTCGGAAAACCACAAATTCTAAGGGGTGTGAAAAAATTTCTTGAAGAATGAAGAATTCTTTTCTAAGATCTGGAGGAGGAGCATAAAAAAATCGGTAAAGTAGAAAATCAAATTTTTAACAAATGTCATTGCATGCATGCAGGCTTGTCGAAAATCGAACAAAAATTTAGCATCCCCAGCAAAAATGGCCGCTTCCCATAACAAGAAAAGTTGTATGTATCTCCGTCCGATCTTTGGTAAAAACTTGCGTTTTTCACTTATTCTAGGTAATTTTTGTCATTTTTGACCACAAATCGGAAATCATCCCCCCGGAATATGGACAGGGTCCCCCTACCAAATTTTTGAGTCATCATAAACGTGTACGCCTACACCTAAGATTTTGAACAATTAGTGAAGTCATGGGATTTTAAAAAACAAGAGGTGCTATAAGGCAATTTCTTAGATTTAGTGCTGAAAAAAGGCAGCAAAGCACACATGGGCATAGGAGGTGAAGGGGTATTACCACTACCTCAGATTCTGGAAAACTTTGGTACTGTCAGGCAATTTTGAGAAACAAAAGGTGCGGCAAAGCAAATTCTGATATTACTGTGGAGAATGACCAAAAATTCTACCGGAACGCGGTAAAACTACCAAAATTTTCCGGCCGGATTGATCAATTTTTGTATTTTATCGCATAAATTGGCGAAACCTTATTAAGAAGAGTCAAGAAACAAATTCGCCCTGCGTTTCTTCCAAGTTTGCTGCAAACTGACAGAACTGTTTAAATTTATATATTATTAATTAAAAATGTTTTCATAGGTAGGTACATTAGAATTTCAGATATAAGAACACTCAGACGGCTTTGAACGCTACTAACATACTGAAAATAAGCAGGCACGCAGCTCTGGGGGAAGGAGAATGGGGGCTCCGAACCCCCCAAAATTCAGAAAAAAACCGGAAAAATAGGACTTTTTACACGTCATTTTGTGCTATTTTTGGCCTTTTTGGACCCAGGACCCTCCAAAATTGGTGTTGGTCCCCCAAAATAGGACGGCCAGGTACATGCCTGAAAATAAGTTTGCTAAAAAAGAAAAATTACCTTATTAGCACAGGTATTTGGCATTGATCTTGTAACTCAATCGCATCAAACAAACCGAGTGGACTGACTATGACTCTACAAAAGACAACTATTTAAATTCAGATTATACAAAGCAATATACATCTAAAAATCAACAAAGCAAACAGGTTTTTAGCGTACTTTCGAGCTAGTAAACTCAAAATTTTCCGGCGCTTTGCGCCAGATTTATCGTTTATGTATGTATAGTTTTGTCTCCTAACCCGCTCAAATTTGAGTTAGACATAGAGAGCATGTCAATATTCTTTCGGCGCTGTGCGATTGATTCATTGATTAGCTATAGTTATTGCCTTCTAGCCGATTCAAAACAGCTCTAATTTGTGTTATGACACAGGAAACATAAAATTTTTTTGGCGCTTCACGCTGTATTTATTGATTATATATGTTTTCTGTCTTCTAGCCTGCTCAAAACAGTTCAAATTTGAACTTGACATGCAGAATATGTCAAATTTTTTTGGCGCTTCACGCGCAATTATTCTTTATCTGTTTTTTCTCTGTTAAGCACAATCGCCGAGATGCTCAAAACTGCCTTTATTTTTGCCTATCTCCTAGAGGTTTTCTAGGTATCTGGCCTCAAAAATGTTCGGCCCCCTCCCCAAATAAAATTCTGGATACGGGCCTGAATAGCACAAACCTCGACCATTCCGCACTCTGGGGGTTCCAACATACATAGGGCTCCCATATGTCCTTTTTTAGAGGACAGTCCTTTTATTTGCACCAGCGTCCTTTTTTGACCTTTTTTGTCCTTTTTTCGCTTCTTTGCCTGAAAAAATCTCTACACAATTACCGTCGCGTCGGGTGACTGGCCATTCGCGAAGGATTTTGTTTTAAATTAATGTTGTACCGTTATTATGAGCGTTGCAGTTATATGATGGACGTTTTCTAGACTAATTTTTTTCTTTCAGGTTAATACAGTTTTATTTACTGTACTCATTTTATCACCCCGTAATTTCGCATTATTCTAAACTGCTCATTTTGCCATAAAAAAGTAAGGTGTTAAACTTTTCATGATGCATTCAAAACCTAAAAAGTTATTAAGATGTGACATTAAAAAAATATTGTTTCAAAATCCTTGTACATATGAACGTAGTGATTGCCTTTATTATTCTATATTTATTCGTTATTCCAGGTGATATCAAAACGAAAGTGCGTATATCGTGAACAGTTCTCAACTGACTATCCAGGTATTATGAAAAGTAGAAAAGGCGAGAATTTCGCATTCCGCGAATATTGTTCGACTGATGTTAGCATTGCGAACGCAGGTGTTTCAGGTATTAAACAACATTTTGAAAAGGAAGTTCACAAAAACAACGTGAAAATCAAAAAGTCCACTGCCGGAATATCGACGTTTTTTCACACTAATGATTAACCTGCATCTAGAAAAACGGCTGCAGCAGAAGGAGCATTTGCATATCATGTCGCTGTTCACTCATTATCGTTTAAAGCTGCAGATTGTACAAATCATTTGATTTCAACTGTACTCGCCGATTCGGAAACTGCTCGGAAATTTTCGTCTGCTCAAACAAAAACGCAGGCGATCATTACAAGCGTATTGGCACCAAAATCAATTGAGAATCTTTGTCTGAATTAGGCAGCGAGCCATTCTCTATTGCAACCGATTCGTCCAATTTTAGAGAAATCAAAACATTTTCCGTCATTATTCGGTATTTTTCGCATTAAGGATTGAAAGTTAAATTGTTGGGATTTTCAAATTTGCCTGGAGAAACGTCAGAACTAATTTTCAACTAATTGACAACAGTACTTGACAAATTCAACTTGAGCCCTAATAATTTGATAGCATTCAGTGCTGACAACGCAAATGTAAACTTTGGTGGAGCCAGACAGGGTGGTCAAAACAACGTTTTTGCCAAATTAAAAAACATTCAATCAAAACTGATTGCTGTAGCCTGCCCAGCTCACATGCTCCATAACGCAGCCAAAAAATTCTGTGAAAGGTTTTCACTTGACATTGAATGGTTGTTGTTCAAAATCTTGAGCTATTTCAATGGATCCACACTACGACACGAAAAATTTAAAGAATTTTGTGAATTTCTGGAAATTGAATATGCTAAATTTCCAACGCATTCTCGCACGCGATGGTTAAGCCTTCTTCCATTGATCGAACGAATTTTGCAGTTATGGAGTGGCTTAAAATCCCTAGTTTTGTCGACGGATGACATTCCAAAGGTTCTGGAGAATTTGTTCTCTGATGATTCAAATGAAATCTACTTTTGGTTTCTACAGAGCTCATTGCAGCTGTTTCAGCAAACGTTGCTGATACTTGAAAAGAAGGACCTCGTGCTTCCTGAAATGATAGAATATGTCGAAAATCTGTCACAAAAGCTCACTGAGAGGATGCAGAAGAAATTTTTTGGTGCCATGACTCAATCTAAGCTGCAATTAATTGAAGATTCTGATTCGGCTCATCGACTAGGAAAAGAATTGTCGACGTTTTATTCAACAGCCGTTGATTACATTCAAAAGTGGTTCAGAATTACCGATTATCCGTCTTCTACTAAGTGGCTAATGCTGAAATCCGTCGAAACAATATCATATAAAGATATTCGAAAATCTGCAGAGTTTCTAATGCCAGAAATCTCTGCGAAAGATTCTTTATTTGATGAAACTAGCCTTTTAATTTCAATGCTGAAAGATTCAAAAGAAAGTTTTCACGATTTACCGGTTGATAAAAAATGGGCTTTTCTGTTTCAAAACGAATCGTTTTTGGATTTGAAGAAATTGGTATACGCAATACTTGCCATTCCAACGTCAAATGCTGCTGTTAAGCGAATTTTTTCATTGTGCAAAAAGCAATGGACGGATGATAGAAATTGTCTCAAAATTGAAACTGTTAAAAGTTTAGTACAGGTCAACTTCAATTATTCATTAACGTGCTCTGAAATGTACGATTATTTGTTGAAAAACGATAACTTACTTAGACAAATTCAATCTAGCAATAAGTATGTTCATTGATCTGATTGTATTGGTCTTGTATTAATTTAGTTGTGTATCATTTCAATAAATGTTTTTCAATTTAGACTTTTTGCGAAAAATGTCCTTTTTTTCTGGTATAAAGTATGTGGGAGCCCTAAACATACATGTAACAAGGGGATCTCCCCCCACCAAAAGTCGGACGTCCCCCCAAAAGCCAGAAAATTTTTAACCCTATCCCCCAATTTTTGGAAAAAATTGAATTTTTTGCCCGTTTTTAGGCGTTTTTTAGCCAAAAATTGGAGGTCATTTACCCCTCCCCCGAAAAATGGCCGGGACCCCTCGCAAATTTAGAGCCGTTACATGTATGGGTTTCGCTCTTCTCAGAAACGTTTTCAACCTCTAGAAATATTTTTATCCCCTCCAGAATTTGCGATTTTTCGAATTTTCGAAAATTCGTCGAAAAAGTGCTGTGTAAAGCACTTTTAACTATCTGTTTACATAAAAATATCACATTTTGGCGCTTTGCGCCAATTATTAATTTTTTTGACCATATTTTGTTCAATTCATTTAATTTTTTCGAAATAATTTATCCTTCCTGCTTTGCTGAAATCATTTTCAAATTTTTCCTATAGAATGCTATCGGTAATAACATACCTCCAGCCCACCGATCAGGATGCTATGGTACTTAAGCTATTTCACCTATGCCATGCCAACAAGTTCTTCAAGTCTAATGAAAAACAAGTTAGTTCAAAAGAAAATTACAGCTGACGTTTGTGAAAAAACCACAACAGGAGGTGGCCCCCTCGGCGAAAAATTTTGAAAGGTAAGGTAACTCATGAAAAGATGCAAAAATTGCGCGTCTTTGATCTGAAATCTTCAAATTTTAAACGCTTTGCACCAGAGATGTTGAGCATTTTCCATATTTTTGGCTCGAGCTATCCTGACAAATTTTCGAAGATAAATACCAATTTCTGTTGGGTCCGCCAACCCTCCAACTCCCTGGCCCATTCTTGGATAAGGGCCTGACCTCTAATATTCGTTTAATTGTAAATTCAATGAAAGTTTCAGAAAGTTCATGTTTTATCAATCTTCCACGTTTTTTCGAAACAAAAATTTTTTACAAATTAAATGATCAAGGAAAGTACTTTTCTCCGATAAATTCTTACCTGCTTGCTTGTAATTAAATAATACAAATCGCTAGAAATTTCCAGATCAATCTCATAATCAGTCATCTATAGATTCAGCGGCTAAGTAACTAGCACATTGTTAATTCGTTAAGGTGGGCCTTAAAAAAATTAATCATCAAAATTATAAACATCAGTAACAACGATCAAGGACTGCACTGAAATAAAAGCACTATTACAATTCTATTCAACAATCAAATAGAGATGTTTGATTCAATATTTTCAAAATAATAAGCATACATGATGTTGTGAAGATTTGGGGAGGTGTCCCCAGAAATTTCTCCTTCTCTGAATTCGCGATTTTCCGAAAAATTTCAAAAATTCGTAGAAAAGGTGCTGTTTTAAGCGTTTTTAGCTATGAGTTTGATTAAAAGTACCTAATTTTCGGGGCTTCACGCCATACTTCTTTTTTTGTTATATTTCATTTACCTTAATTGAATTCTTCTTTTATTTTGATAAAGTTTTCTGCTGTTACGCACTGAATTAAATGATACATTGCCAGGAACGCAGCAAAATTATGTTTTTGACGGGTATGCAATTTTTAGCTAAAAACGGGCACTCAAAAATTTCACTCCTCCAGAATTCCTCTGATGCATGTGTATTAATACATAAGTGCTAGTTTGTGAAAAAAATCGTGACGCAAAAGAACTAGGACCTGGATATCAAACCATTACACACTTTTCATGTTGTGTGTCAATGATAATTTTTCTGAAATTACAAACAACTTAAACATAACATACGTCTGCAGTTCATGCATTTTGCTCTTTAAGATATTGTTCTTTGTAATCATTCAGCTGAAATCCACACCTCGTATTTACAGGTTCACATCCTTTACCCTATTACTCCTTTTTCTTGTTATCTATTTTGTGTTCCAATGATAATTCTTCTTAATATTGCAAACAACTTACACAGAACATAGATCCGCAGACTCTTTTCGATTGGCCTCCTATGAATATTCTTCTTTGTAATCATCTTACTTGGAATCCACACCTCATATTTACAGGTTCACATCCTTTACCATTTTATTCCTTTTTCTTGTCATCTCATTTTGTGTCTCAATGATAATTTTTCTAAAATTACAAACAACTTACACATAACATACATCTGCAGTTCATGCATGTTGCTCTTTAAAATATTGTTCTTTGTAATCATTCAGCTGAAATCCACACCTCATATTTACAGGTTCACATCCTTTACCATTTTATTCCTTTTTCTGTCTCAATGAAAATTTTCCCAATATTACAAACAACTAATACAGAACATAGATCCGCAGACTCTTTCGGATCAGCCACCTACAAATATTCTTATTTTTAATCATCTTATCTGGAATCCATACCTCATATTTAAAGGTTCACATCCTTTATGATTTTATTCCTTTTTCTTGTCATCTCATTTTGTGTCTCAATGATAATTATTTTAATATTACAAACAACTGACACAGAACATAGATCCGCAGACTCATTCGTATCAGCCACCTACAAATATTATTTTTAATATCTGGAATCCATACCTCATATTTAAAGGTTCACATCCTTTATGATTTTATTCCTTTTTCTTGTCATCTCATTTTGTGTCTCAATGATAATCATTTTAATATTACAAACAACTGACACAGAACATAGATCCGCAGACTCTTTTGGATTGGCCTTCTACGAATATTTTTCTTTGTAATCATCTTAGCTGGAATCCACACCTCATATTTACAGGTTCAATCCTTTACCATTTTTTTCCTTTTTCTTGTCATCTCATTTTGTGTCTCAATGAAAATTTTTCCAATATTGCAAACAACTAACACAGAACATAGATCCGCAGACTCATTCGGATCAGCCACCTACAAATATTCTTATTTTTAATCATATCTGGAATCCATACCTCATATTTAAAGGTTCACATCCTTTATGATTTTATTCCTTTTTCTTGTCATCTCATTTTGTGTCTGAATGATAATTTTTTTAATATTACAAACAAGTGACACAGAACATAGATCCGCAGACTCTTTTGGATTGGCCTTCTACGAATATTTTTCTTTGTAATCATCTTAACTGGTATCCACACCTCATATTTACAGGTTCAATCCTTTACCATTTTATTCCTTTTTCTTGTCATCTCATCTTGTGTCTCAATGATAATTTTTCTAAAATTACAAACAACTCCACAAAACATACATCTGCAGTTCATGCATTTTGCTCTTTAAAATATTGGTCTTTGTAATCATTCAGCTGAAATCAACACCTCATATTTACAAGTTCACATCCTTTACGGTATTACTCCTTTTTCTTGTCATCTCACTTTGTGTCTCAATGATAATTTTTCTAATATTACAAGCAAGCGACACAGAACATAGATCCGCAGACTCTTTCGGATTGGCCTCCTACGAATATTCTTCTTTGTAATCACCTTACCTGGAATCCATACCTCGTATTTACAGGTTCACATCCTTTACAATTTTATTTCCTTTTTCTTGTCATCTCATTTTGTGTCTCAATGATAATTTTTCTAAAATTACAAACAACTTACACAAAACATACATCTGCACTTCATGCATTTTGTTCTTTAAAACATTGTTCTTTGTAATCATTCTGCTCTCTTAGTGCATGGTGTACGTAGTAAAGGTAAATATTTCTTGCCTATCTTTATAGTTTTCTAACTATTATGGTCTAATATCACAAAAGTAATAAGTTGAATCCGCTTTATTACTGACAGATGCAAGTTATTTAACGCTGAGCACGTGTCTTCTTGAGTAAGAAAAGCTGATAGAATTATGTCAAAGAATGGTTACTCACTCCTTATAGAATTTAAAAAAATGAAAAATCAATTGTACGCTTGCTAACGCTTTTTTGGCTTCAAAATATGAAATTCCGCGCCGTTGTACAAAACAATCGACAGTTTTCATTGCGTTTTTACGAAAGGGTATCTTACACTGTGCACGTTGCACTGACTTGCAAATGGCTGTCGGAAATATGTAATGTATGGCCAATTTATAAGTCTCTTCATTTTAATATTATACTAGCAAATGGGGCGCTTCGCTGCCCCATCTGCTAGAGTGTTTGTGAACAAATAATATCTTAACCAGTAATTATTATAAAAAATTGAATGACTCTGCAATGGATCGGCCAGCGGTTTTTATATTTTTTATATCTAGCTGAGCTGCCCGGCGTTGCCCTGGCTGATTTTAGGCCTGATAGCTGTATGAGATTGAGATGTCTCTTGTATTTTTTTTATTTTCGGGACTTTTGATGTTTTTGGGATATTTCTAAAAAAATTTTTGTAAAAACATATTGTATTTTTTAAATTTTTTAAAACTGTCTTTTGTCAACCATTTCTTTGATTAAATCCATATTTCTGACGTTATAGAATGGTTCTGAGAATTCTTTATCCTAAATCATATTTTTGATGTTCTGGGATGTTCTGGAAATTATACCATTAGATGGTTTGGGATGTTAAAAATTTTGTTTGATCATAACCATATTTTTAACGTTTTGGAATATTAAAAAAATTTTTTGGTCCAAAACCATACTTTTGATGTTTTTGGAGGTTTAAAAATTTTTTTTGGTCAAAACCATATTTTATATGTTTTGGGGTGTTTAAAAAATTTTTTTGGTCAAAACCAGTTTTTTGGATATTTTTGGGATGTTTAAAGATTTTTTTGGTGCAAACCATATTTTTGATGTTTTGGGACACCAATCTTACAACACAGGATATGTTATAGCATTGGGTATGGTATATCACGTCCTATCTTGTAGCATGGGGTATGTTATATCACGTCCTATCCTGTAACACTGGGTATGTTATATCACGTCCTATCTTATAGCATGGGGCATGTTATATCACGTCCTATTGTATAGCATGGGGTATGTTACATCACGTCCTATTGTATAGCATTGAGTATGTTGTATCACGTCCTATCTTATAGCGTCGGGTTCAACTTTGTACAATGTCCAACTTTGCCCTCATTGTAAACAAATGCAAAAAGTTGCATATTAAATTAGCCGCTAGAAGCAAAAACATTTGGATTGTATTTTCGAAAGCCGCATGTTTGCTCTTTCTTTCGAAAGCCGCATGTTTGCTGCTTTCGATTGCTTCGCATTAAATTTCACGCGCGCTGGTTTACAAGGTCAAAAATTTTGACTTGGTGCAAGCTCTTTTTCAGTGATTAATCATGTTTATAAGTACCCGTACGTGATTTCCTTTTAGTCCGTCTCATACATGTTTTATGATGCTAGATCGTATATTTAAAGTAGCGAATATAGAATCAGCGGTCCCAGAAACCCCAGGGGCCAAATTTTGGAAGCAACAGTCAATCTGTGCTTCTGCAAAAAGACAAAAACCTAAATTTTACGCTATGCATAGGGTACCTTTGGGCTCCCGTATCTCAGAAACCAATCCGTGAATTTTCTTCAAATTCTACAGTAAGGTCAGTCATAAGATATCCAATAATTGGTGAAAACTTTGAAAAAATTTATCCGCTGCGATTTGAGATATTTGATAAAATACACTTGTAAATCACGTTTTTCTTACGGCATCACATCAGTTTACACTGTAGTGTAAAGTGGTTCACACCAGTCGATAGCGCATAAAAAGTTGATCTAGGGTGGCTTTAAAATTTTACCCTGCGGCAATTGCATAAGCGGCTAGAGCTACCAAAACCTTTTACATAAATCCGTAGTTTCCGGGTTTCAGGAGTCCGATCGAGCCATTTTAATCAAAAAATTGTAATTAGCGCCCGAGAATACCCATTGAGTGAAAATATAAGTATCACAAAATTATCCAGTAAAAACTTTTTTGCCTCACAGACACACACACACTTACACACAACTCGAAATTAATATTATAGATTATATGTATCGATTGATACCTAATTAAATAATTTCATATTTCGATTTTTGTTTTCTCTTGAATACTTAAAATTCTAAAAAAATGAGTTGTCGGTTATGTCTGCTTGTGAATCATACATGGGCAACAGAATTTCGGGGGTTTGGATGGGGTAAAACCGTCTAAAATCACAAAAATTTAATTCTGGGTTCTACAAAAACTGTGGGGTATTTTGGATTCTCGGGGGTCTAAATTCCCCTTGACCCTTCCCTCTATACTAACGTAATTAGTAAATTTTATGCGCACGCTAGATCAGTTTTTAACGTTTTATTTATCCCGTACCTTACTTACTTCCTCAAGAAAGCTCTATGTAAATTACACAGCATGCTACAGTAAAGTCTCATAGTTTTTATGCTCACATTTTTTTCAAATTAACGTCTCTCAATTCATCAGTGAAATTGAATTTTGATAATTAGAGTCATCGAGTACAGCTAGCAATTTTATATCACATTTGATTACGGATATCAAGCTGACAGACGAATTTTCTTCTTTACTGGAATCTGTCAGACTACATCGTGCATTTAGGAAAAAATTGACGAGAAGTCTATAATGTATTTTGCGTGCAAGAAATATCGATCCTAAAGCATAATTATCTGCTTCTAAAGATTCACGAAATTATCCCTCTCCGCTTATATCCGAAAGCAAGAGCGAATGAAATATTGGGTATGCCTAGCATTCTTCTGTACATCAAAAAGAGAAGTGGCCTCAGAGTGAAATTGTATCTTGCGAAGAAAACTACTCCGAAGCGGCGAGAAATTGCCGCAACGGCTGCCGCAGAAATTTCGCGCAAACCCATTTATACTTCGGGCTGCGGCGCGGCAGCCGGCGAGTTATTCGCCGCCGCAATTTGATTTATACTTCACGCGGCCGCCGCGCCGCGGACTGATTCGCAAAAGTCTAGATTATTTCGCCGCTTTCCAATTTATACTTCTGCCGCGCCGTAAGGAGTCAAAATTGTTGTTTTTAGCTTTTTCGGCCATTTTTTCGCCGCGCCGCAAAAGTCAAAAAGCCCATTGCTCTTGCGAATGCTAATGAGGTTTCGAGCCGAGTGTCGACGTCGAATCATTTTGAATTTTAATGAGGTATCGATTTGCGCAATAGTAGAACTCAGCGTCCTGGTTCTGCGGCAGTTCGCAGGAAGTATAAACGCATTGCGCGAAGCGGCTGCGAGGCGGCGGTGAGGTGCCACCTTGTCGCTGGATTTTTGTCCACGCGGCGAGCTCGCCGCGTGAAGTATAAATGCACGACGCAGCGCGGCAAGCGGATTTTGCCGCAGAATATTCGCGCAGGGTCGACTAATTTTTGGGTATACTGTGGCCGCAAAACCCCTTTGCGGCGCGGTTCGCGTGAAGTATAAATCAGGCTTTAAGCCGCATGACGGCATGAAAGCCAACTTACATCACATGCTTTTAGAAATATGCCTTCTGCTACGATCTCAAATTAATATTTCCGATGCTGTTCCAAACATACCGTAATTTCCTCTGTGATTGTAAATGCTGCAAGTTCTACGCTAAAATCTTAGATTTTTTAGGACAGAGAGTGGCAATCTACGAGCACTTAAGTTTTTAATCGCACAGAGGGCTTGTTTCACTCATGCTCATTTAATTTTTTTCTTCTGTATTGATTGTTCGGTGTTTTATTAACAATGATTGACTCAGCTTGTCGATTATTCTTTTAACCTTATTAGATGAAGGACAATTATCTTTGTGCAATTATTTAGTCGTTTGTTTTCTGCACAGATAACATACGACTCTCTTAATTCCTAGAATGTACTGAAGACGACCAAGAACGATATTGCATACTTCTCGTTTTCTTGTTTAAGTGTGTGTTTTTCGCATATTTATTATAAGTAGTGTGTCTCTGTAAATAGAATAAATGAAATTTTATATAAACAATGACTCGCTTTGTTTGCAGTTGAGTTGAGACTAGATATGCATGTAGGGGTGAAGTTTGGGGGATTTAAAACTCAAGAATAAAAAAATGGAAATTTTGTAGGGGAAATAATTAAAATTTTCTTCAAAAAGCACTTGAAATTGACCAGAAACTGCGAAATAACGCAGTTGAACCTCTATTTCAGCATTAATACCAGTCCTTTATCATTTTGACCCAACCCAACAAAGTTCATTAACTGATCCCTAGACTGGCTAACCCCCAAATCTGTCATGCTGTACATCTACTCCATGAGATACCAATACAGCACAAGAATTTTTGGACCTTGTGAACAATTTTCCCGCCACCGTTTTTTAGCCGATCCATAATAGCTGCAGTAACGAACCTTTACATACAACAACTAGCTTATGACTTCTTGTCTTTACACCTGCAAAATAATATATAAAATAATATACCTATACTGTATCTTTATTTTGTCTCTCAAGAAATGGTGGCGGGGAAATTGTTCAGAAGGACCAAATCGCGAATTCTGGGGGGCTTTAAAAATTTCTGGGGTGAAAACTTATCTGGGGTGAAACTCCCGAACCACCTCCAAGATCATATATGGTATTAAGCTATTGGAGCAGCTTACGGAACAGCCAGAAGCATGGAAGGAGGGTACCAATGAAATGAGCAAGACGAGGTCAGCGCTGATCATGCGATCAATTGTTCCGGTTGTTATGGCCGGTATATTGGGCATTAATGGATTGACAGTGTGTGTTATAATTATCGGCAAATTGAAAGGGAATGGCGATTAGTCACTTTTCGAGTAAAATATTTTTGCTTGATGTTTTAATTTGCTATACATTTCAATTAATCAGTCCAAATCGGTTTCAAAATGGAAAGAGCACACTTGCTTGAAATGTACTACGATTACTAAAAAAATCCAAGCCAATATTCGTATTCTGATCTAACCGATATTTTTTATCACTAGCATTCCTTCCTGCCTTATGCAATGAGATTTTCGGAGTCCCGCAAGATGCGAAGAAAATGATTTCAATTGGATAAGATCTAAAATGAAGGTACAAATCGGAATAACACTTGTGATTTATGAGCAACTGCCGTACGGTCCCGATGACCTGTCGCAAAAACAAATGAAATTTTGCCCATCGGTAGGCCTTGGCATCAGATGAATATGTGTTAGGTAAAACTTAACTTAAATGCTCCTGGGCTTTTATAGCAAGCATCAAAGTTCCGGGTTTTCAATTTTTGCGAAAAATGTCTGTTTCCGAATATTTTTAATAACTCCATCAATATTTGTTCGTTTTTCATGAAATTTTAATTACTCTATAGAAAAATAGACATTCTACTTGCTAATGGAAGTTATTTTGTAGTAGTCTCTATTTCAACACATGGTATTGAGGCTTCTTTAAAAATTTTGTTATCCAACTTCAGTCGCATTTTTAGACCTGTAAACGGGTCGTTACAACAAAGAGAATAGATTTTTTAGATAGAAAAATCTCACTGATTTAAAAACATGTTTCAAATTTTATGCCAGGTTAATGGTTCTTTTTTAATGCTAATTTTTTCAAAGTGTCATAGACAACAGGCTTGGTACCTATGTACTCATATGTGCAGATCGAGTAATGAACTGCTTAATGATTTTATTCAGTGTGGCAACTTAGTGTATTTTAGTTTGAGCTGGTCGCGGAATTTTGGGAAACCAACTCTAAGAGTTTACTGGGCCAATTCTTTGATCAACACCAAAAACTTGCTAGGATTTTGGATCGACCTAGCTTTAGTCATGCGGGACTAAGAAATGCTGTACATGTACATAGTATTGATTGCAAATTACTTTTCACGAATTATATGATCGTCTACGAGTATTTCGCAAAAATCCTCAGCGTGAAAATCTATTTTCAGCGCTTAATCGGACAGCCACAAAAAGCTGTTCTATTTAGCCTACTGTAATAAGGTTTTGCGTAAAAAACTTCACATGCATAATTATCAAGTGTTATGACTGTTTTGTGATTGCTGCTTCAACTCAAACCGCCTCTGTAATTGAATGAAAAAAATGGTAGCCTCCATAGGTGAGCAGCACCGAAACTTTAGGAGGGGTATGGGTGCAAAATTTTTCAAAGGTCAAAAATGGTCTTACAAATGGTGTTATGGCGATAAAAACACCATTTTTCAACGTTCCTAATCGAGAACTATCCATTGGCATTCAAAAATACGCGAAAAAAGATTTTCAAAAATTGAATTCTGGGGGTATATATTTTGGTTTCTGGGTGAGGGTTTCGAACTTCTGGAGGTGCGATATCCCCTAACTCCCCTCCACGCCCACATGTGGTAGGTACCTTTATGCACAAGGCTTTGTATAAATTTTTTGGGCTCGACCTTCCTCTAGCGTACCCACTACTGTGCATGTATGCTACTAACCCTAACAAAATAGCTGCTACACTCAGAAATGTAGATTTGTTGTTTAAAAAATAGTAAACTGTGTGCTCCTTAATCGTTTTGAGCTTATTTCTGGCTCAAAATTTTGAAATTTTCGGCGCTTCACATGATTTACTGATTTTTCGAATATATTTTGTTGTACTTACTCTTTTTTTCGATTTTTTCGAGATTTTTGTACTAGAAAGAACGAGCATTGCCAAAAATGTCAAAAAATAGCGTTTTGACGCGTAACCTACCATAGCATGCAATGCACGTAAGGACTGAGGGGGATCCCCGCTTAAGGATCAGCCAGACAGGTGCTCTCTGACGATTTTAAGCTGTGTAACGTTTTTTGCATCGTTTTTAAGGACAAGAGCATAATATTGTCGAAAAATTTTGCGCTCTGCGCCGGAATAATACTTATATGTGTTTTTTACTCAAGAAAGCAATCAACATTGATCAATTTCTATATTTTTATAGTGTTTATAAGCGATATAATGCAGTATAAATGGACTAAAAATACTATTAGGATATGTGAATACACCTTTAAAATGCGTTTTAAAGGCTATTTTGACTATTTTTGTCGTTGATCATTTTGTCGTTCGAATAGCAAAAAATTGTCAACACTAAAAAATACTGTTTTGAATTTCTTGGGTTCTACTCCCCGCCCTGCCGACTCTGACCTCAAGCATCTACGGTATTTACCATACGTTTGCATGGGTGGTGGGGGGTTTGCACCCCAGAAGTTGAAAACCCCCGCAGATTACTGTACACCTGCAGAATTATGTGTTTTTGATATTTTTGACGAGTTTTTGCAATCTTGCTGCCCTGCCCATATCATTTTTGGATCTAGTATACAATTTACCCACCACCGTTTTTTAGCCGATTCAAATAAGCTACAGTGACCAAACTTTATACAAAAATTATCAAACACGTTCTGACCATACGTGGGCAGCAAGAAAATTCTGGGGTGGTGCAAAATTGTTTGAAGGTCAAAAAATGGTCCTAAAAATGGTGGTATGGGGATGAAAACACCATTTTTCGACATTTCTCATCAAACACTATCCATTGGCATCAAAAAATTGCGAAAAAAAACAAAAAAAATTTTAAAAAATTGAATTCTGGAGGGGGTATTTTGATTTCTGGGGGGGGGTTTGGTTTCTGGGGGTAGCTTATTTGAATCGGCTAAAAAACGGTGGCGGGTAAACTGTGTACTAGATCCCATTTTTTAGCACAAACAGGACACTTTTTAGAAGTTTTTTTACGCCTGACCCCTTCCATCAGAATTTCAATGCTGATGCTGGCACTTAAAAAACGTTAAAACTGTGAAATTATAGCAGGTAGATTTTTCAGTCATTTTTAATTTGATAATTTTGCATGACAAGGGCTTTCATCGCTGCTCGCTATCACTTTCGACCTTTTGCTTAATTTTTTTCTAAAAATTGCTTCATTAGCTGTATATTTATGACTAGGACTTTCTTTGCTCAGATACTTCAAACTAAATCTTAACCAAATTTGTAATCTCTTATAAAAACATATAAATTTATTGCTTTTATACAAACATATAAATTTATTGGTATAGTAGCATAGAAAAATTTTCATATTCTTATATCTTTATGCCGAATTTATGACTTTATTGAGTGATTTTGCTATTTTTATTAAATTTTGGTCATTTTTTAAAGACGACAATGAAAAAAATGTAAATAATGCAACAGGTAAAATAATGCAGAAAAAGCTGAGAAAATCGCATCTGTTTACCTGACAATCATCAAATCTTCGGCGCTTTGCGCCGTATGTGAAGCCTTTTTCTATAGTTTTGCCCCAGGCGCGACCAAAACATGACACCAAAGTTTATTTAAAGAAAAGAAAATTTTCTCTCGAGAACATCAAATTTTATAAACTCTAGCGGATAGAGCATGTTTAAAATACGTCAAAAAATGCGGCTTTTAACACCTATTCCTATGATATTTCCGAGATAACCAGTTCACTTGGGTCCGTGCCATACATGTACAGCATGGAAATTCTGGAGGGCGGGGAGAAGGGGTTGAAATCACACCTGGGCGTGGGGGTTTGGGGGTATGCAGTAGGGATGCACCGGGGCTCAGGCCCCGGCCCCGGCGCCGGGGCCCAGGCCCCGGCCCGGGCCGGGGCCAAATACGCAAATTTCAGCCTATTATTAAGAATTATCTCAACGTTTTTTGTTCGGATTTTGGCGATATTTTGAGGGTAAATCGTGCATAATCGCCTGTGCATATCATTGGCTAGATTGTAAGGACTTATTAGTAAAAATGCGTGCAAGTCTAAAATCGTTTCATGTAATCTGATGCCGTTTAAGCGAAATAATAGTATGCTACAAGGCGTAACACTTATAAGAACACACATTAACATGAAAACGACACTACACATTAACATAATAAATTATGCATGCGAAATTTCTATCCTTGTTTGAGCTATTCTAATTTGTCTGATCTAAAACATGAGCAATCGGCTGGTAATGATGCAAGTTACATGAATCGGGCCAAATTTTTTAAATGGCCGGAAAAAAATTTGGCCTCTATAAGCTATGATGATTAATTGAACTCGGAAATACATGTGGAACGGATGCCATGGACTTGCCCAGACGCTGTTTTGCATAAGTAACATTTTGCTCAATACATATTTATACATGGTATATCTGGGATATAGCAAAAATAGTTGGCCCCGGTTGGTCCCAGTCTCTGGTACCGGCCCCGGCGCCGGGGCCCGGGCCCCGGCCCCGGCCCTGGTCACAAAGGCGGCCCCATTGCATCCCTAGTATGCAGTATGCACCCCCCAGAAACCAAAATACCCCCAGAAATCAAAATACCCCCCCCCCAGAATTCAATTTTTGAAAATTTTTTTTCGTTTTTTTCCCGCGATTTTTTGATGCCAATGGATAGTGCTTGATGAGAAACGTCGAAAAATGGTGTTTTTATCGCCATACCACCATTTTTAAGGCCATTTTTTGACCTTCAAAAAATCTTGCACCCCCAGAATTTTCTTGCTGCCCACGTATGG
>JAVLUZ010000102.1:20137-60137 GCA_036768485.1 Mermis nigrescens
AATCGGATCGTGACTATTTCCAACATCGTTGCGGAAAACCGCGTGGCTTGAAGGCCAATTATGAGGATCGCTATTAATTTACAAGTTCGACGTACAGAACTTTTGAACTCTGTGCTAGGCGTTGAATCGACCAGCAGTTTTTCGTCGTTTTTCGTTTTTCGTCCTGATGTGGATTCCAGGACATCGCGTTTTGTTTATTTTCCTGTGTAACTTTTTCTTGTCATTTTTTCTTGCTGTAATTTTTGATTGATTGTGCTTATTTTTTCTTCGTTATCTCGCATAATTTGCCATTTCTTTGTTTTATCGTTACCTCGTGTTTTAAATTGTCAGTGTCTTTAATTTTTGCTCAGCATAATCTTGCCTTATCATTCCGTGTCTTAAATTTTTTGCTCAATAGTGGTGTTACTATTATGGTATCTTAACTCTTTAACAGGCAAGGGGTTAATTTACACCCAATCTAATAATTTTTTCAATTCAAAATTTTTCATTACCCGGGGACTGAAGGAGGCTGATGAGACAGCATAATCGAATATTATGCTATGCTGTCCAAGACTGGAGTTCATCATTACTCGGGCAACAATATAGTTTTATCTAGCGTCACCGAGAGTGTTGATTGAGAGTTCCTGAGTGCGAACAAGGTCATGCGTTGACCGTTATTTGTTATCGCTATTTGTTATTTTTTCATTATTTTATTTTTGCTTTTCACATTCGCTCAGGGTGAGGCGTTGCGGACGCCAGAATAGAGGCGTTGCGGACGCCAGAGTGCCGATTAGTAGAAGCGTCGCCGATGCTAGTGGTTGTTGTGTACCCCCGAAAAAATTCTCCACTTCATGTCAAATTATTTTTTTCTATACGTGGGAGAGTGTAACTGCGAGAGTTACACGGTTTGGCGAACTTGCCTTAGCAGTTCGCGGTAGCCACTTACATAGCCAATACTAGTAGCTATCTACGATAGTGTACTGTGGGCTATGCCTTCGGTCTTCCCACATTTTCCCCAATTTTCAATAATAAAAAACATTAGGATACTTGTTCGGTAACATAGAGTTAAGTATATGATAATAGTAATTGTTTCATGCATTACCGCTTATTGTAGTCTAGAACATTCGTTGTGATTTAAAAGAGTTCCAGTATTATGCTATTTTGACGTTTGTTTCTTTTACTGTAATGGTCCCATGAGGCCATCGTAGTTAGTTTCATTGGCAGTCGTACGCTTGTACAGTGGAGTACGTATTCTTTTTCTTTTGCGTTATTTGTTGTCCGGCAGCTTGGCCGTGTATTTAGTGTTCGAATAAAATTAGAAAAACCTACCCAGGGGTTTCGGATATACTGGGGGTAAGGTCGGAGCTTCCCAACGTCAAGGATTTCGGGACTCTGTGTGGACGGATAGGTAAATTCGATGTGATTACTTATTTTGTTCAAAAGTCTTAATTCTTTTCTCAAACCTAAAATTGGTCAAAAACATTATTTAATCTTTAAGGATCAGTATAGAGCTCGTTGGTGTTGTTTTCAAATTTCATTGTGCTACGTACACTAGGAACCAAAAACATTTCTGATCGAATCGAACCTTGAAAAATAAGTTAATTCATCAACTTAAGCTTTGAGATAGGTCAACTGACCTCCGCGGCAATTCCGTGAATTAGGTAGGTAGCCTTAGGTCTTAGGGCGTAGCTGCTGAGATCACCCGACGAGAAGCGGTCAGCAATATTAGGACCGAGGGGATCAAAGCCGTAAGGTCTGTAAGGGTCCAAAGATCGAAGCGATCCCAGGCTAAGCGATTGGGGCCAGCGCTAAGAGCAGATCTAAGTACCTACGTACCTAAGTAAGTCTCGAAGGCAAATACATCCAGTCCCTACGTCAAGTTCATAGACGTTAGGGGCTCATGTATTTACAAACTGACTACATTGCAACAGCAGTAGTACCATTTAGTGGGGCATTGACCAAGAAGCTTAAGCGAGTGTGCAAAGCATATTGAGTGCGCCTTGTGGCAAAGAGTGAAGACACCATCAGAAAAAGACTACAAAGTGTTGCCCCAAAGAGGCCCTTAGATCTATGGTAGGGCATAGTGTATAAAGTACCACTACAATGTGGGAAGGAGTACATTGGGGAAACTGGTAGAAGTCTTAAGAAAAGACTTGGGGAACATAGGAGTGCACTAAGGAATTTGAAAGAGGAATGGAGTGGGGTTGCTGAACACTGCATAGCATGTGGGTGTAGGCCAGATTTCGAGGATACATCAATACTCGCAGAAGAAAGCAATGGGTACCGTAGGAAAATACATGAGACCCTGGAGATGGAGAGAGCTAGTGGACAGAATGTGGGTTCAAGAAGTATTGAGATCAGTCGTATATGGAATATAGCCCTATTGAGGAGAATACACCATGTAGAGAGGCCCCTGGCCTCAGACTAAAAACATTATTATGTTAATTTAAAAGGAACAAATAATGTTATACAACTGGCCAGTGAAGCTCAGTTGGTAAAGCCGCAGACTTTAGAAATAAATGATACTTAGCTGGTAAGATTCAATTCCTGGTGCCCTCAACTTCTTATATTCTGTAAGAGCCTGATGACGACGGTAGGTATAACTGTCAAAACGTTGTGTATTATTCTTAACATTGTATTGTAATTATGGGTTTGAATAAAGCATTATTATTATTTTATGTGACTGCCAATAGGCCAAAAATACACTTCCTTTAAAGTTGGCTGTGCATCAGTGCGATATGATTCCAAGCTTTTTAAGCTTCATCAAATTATTTAAGAAATTTTGGCGCTTTGCGCCTGACGTTTTCAAAACTTTGTCATCTTATGTATGACACAGTTTTGAAACTTTAGGCACACGTTCTTCGCCTTATGAAATTGTTGCTGTCGTTGCACGGTGTGCAGGACTCTAAATCTTTTTTAGCATTTTCTACCGGATATTCATTCAAACTATTCGGCGCTTTGCACCTTTACTTGATTAAAATTGTATATATAGTTTCAGGCGCGCAAATTAAAACACTACAAATTTGACTTTGCATCCAGTAAAACGGAATTCTGAGTTTTCTTAACATATTTTGTTAGAAATGGTTTAAAGAGTCTCGGCGTTTTGCGCCGGACAACATCTACATTGTACAGACTAACGGCATTCGCTATGAGTGTTGCATTGGTGCAATACGTAGGATTCTGAACTTTTTTACGCATTTTTCATCAGAAAATTTTCGAAATCTTCGGCACTTCGCGCCACATTTTATTTAAACTGACTGCTTGCCGCACACTCTAAACACTATGAATGGTTTTTGCATAACTCTAACTTGTGCTGGAATCAGTGTTTGTCTCATCGAATTATACATGCCACATTCTGTTACGCTAAACCCCCTAACTTCGAGGTAACTTCATCAATAGCATTATTCCCATATTTAGCAAACATATTTTCAGCTCTGAAAATATGAATATCATTGAATTCTCAGTAAATTTACGTAATTTACTGGTCTCATTTTTGTGTATCCAACATAATATAAGAATCTTGGTTGGCTACATCCCAAAAAATTTCTGGATTTTGAGCATTTTTGAGCATTTTTAAAACTTGTTATTCAAATTTTCCGTCACCATAGCAGAGAGCACACCGAGATACGCTCAAAAATCCTTTTATTTTTAAGCATCTAATAATTCTCGTGATATCTGATGTCAAAAATTTTGTGACCCCTCCTAAATAAAATCCTGATTTTCGTCTAAATTTTTTTCGAGTGATTGGGATATGAAACTAGGATTTTCTTATTGTGAGTCGAGCGATCCAACCAGTGAGGTATCCAGCGGAGTACTACACAAACACTTCTTACTATTAGCGATCGATTTTTCGATGCATACTTGACATTCTGGCGTAAGTAGATTTGCTTTTAATCAGCTAAAGCATTGATGCTAGATTGATTAAATAGATCTACAGAAATGCTAAATATAACGTGAGCCTTACCAGTGGGAGGTGAGTTGCATCGCCCACGACGCCCGTTGCAACCCACTACTGAGGCTTAGTTTATATGCTGGCAGCATTATGAATGCACAAAACTAAGCCCTATGCCTAGGCTTGAATTATAAGAAGCATATCATGATCTGTCAATGATTCAGGCTCAGGCTTAGTTATGTTGCTAATGTCATTAAGAGAGTTAAGTGCTCTGAAAAATCGCTTATCCAACAATTTTTAAATTTGAATTTTTCGCTGGACGACTCAGTAGTTAGAGCGATTGACTAACGATCAGAAGTCCTAGGTATCAGCCCCAGTGACTCTAGAACAAATTTGCACAAAAAGGCGATATTTGAGCAGGAAAATGATTAAAATCCGCATCGACTAGCTCTACTTATATTACTGGATTCAAAATCCCTCGTCCTTTTAATTTGACCATTATAATAGTTCAAAGTGCTCGTGGTAATGCTGTAATAGTACTGCTTGGTAAAATCGCTGTACTTTAAAAGGAATATCATGTATATTTGATATTTTATAATTTTGAATAAAAGATCATTTACATTCAGAAAATTTTTAAAATGCAGGAATTTTAATCTAATATAGTTTTCGTTAAAATTCAAATTTTATAAAATTTAATATATACACTTCAGTGAACATGCTAAAGCTGAAAAAGCGTTTATAAAGGAATAAAGCATAAATATATTTTAGTATTATGAACTTCTTACTTTCATGGATGGTGCTAGTTTTTAATCGAATTCTTCAAAAAATGATTTTCATAAAAATTATATATTTATTTAGAAAAAGCAGAAGAAAACGCAAAGAATGAAGCAAATTTTTGCCAGATTTAGCATTTACTATTGCAGTCTTCGACGTTTGTTCATTTATTGCATAGAATGTTTTTTCTTTATCCTTTTCATCTCTGGTTGTTTTGCTATAAAAAACCTTGACGGATAAGAGTTTTCAATTTGAAGCAAGTATAAAAAACAACTAATAAATCGTTTTTCAAAACGAGTCAGCCCATACGGATTGCTAAACTCCTGGACATGTTAACCTGACCTGATATTTGAATCCAGTCAGTTGCGTACTGCCATTATGTTAAAAAACTGATTTTCGCCCTTTTTTAGCTTTGTTATGTTCAATTTTGTGGAGACAAGTTTTACACCTTTCTTGTGGCTAGTCTATACTATATAGGGGCGCGATTGAATTCTGAGAGTCATAAAATTTTACCATTTTATGTCGAATTTCGCGAAATTGACTAAAAAAATATTATTAATAATAGTAATTAATATTAATATTAATAATAATGATTTTAATTTTAATAATTAGATTAATAATAATAATAATAGTAGTAATAATAATAATAATAATAATAACAATGACATAGATAATAATAATAATGATTATTATTATTATTATTATCATAAAAAATAAAAATAATAATATTAATAATAGTGATAAGAATAATATTAATAAAAATAATATTAATAATATTAATATTAAAAATAATAATAAGTAATAAAAATAATAAATATATTAATAATATTAATAATAATAATAACAATAATAATAATAATATAAATAATAATAATAATAATATATAATCATAATCATAATAATAATAAGCCTCTTTTTTGTTATTCATCTTTTTTAGAGCGTAATCGAAACATTGTTTAATGTTTGATTGATCACGATTGAGAATTTTTAAGAAAATCATAGAAATATAAATCGTATTTCTACTGCCTTTTTGCATATAAATCAATAAATTCTCAATATGATAATATTATTTTCGAAAAAATCGAGAACAGTGAAGTTGCTTGCAATCCTAGAGCTTTTCTACGTCTTTAACAACAGATGGTTTAGTACTAATAATGATATAATTGTATACCTCACTAGATTCACGATGGATATCCACCTATACATTTTCGTTACCTTTTACTGTTGGCACAATATCAAAAAAATTACACACACACCAAAATATCGCTGTTGAAAAGTAAAATTATCGCTTGGAAACAAAAACACGATCATCTCCCATTGTTAGGATTATAAAGAGAGTAAAAACCAGTATAGTCTAGGAATCGTAAAAAACAAGAGATACTGTTTTGACTAATAAACAAAGCCAAATAATAAAAACGCTCGTTTCCTTAAAAAAAGCTTATCACGCCACGAACACATTTCTTCCGTTCAACAAGCTTCATCCACGTAGCAGCGCCAGCCGGTAAAGAGGCAAGTGCATCATCCATTTTTACAGCAATTTCAATCGTAGAAGCAAATAGCTTGATGCTAGAATTGTAGGTTTCACGCTTTTCAATTGAATTGTTTCGCTTGTCGTCTAGCCCGGAGGATAAAATTTCTGAACCGTTAAACTTCATATTTTGGTACGTAGGTACATTTGGAGATCAATGAAATAAATATAAGAAAGATGGAAGGTCCTTCATGCATGGTTTTTATCACTGAGACCTATTCTAACAACAGCACACTGTAAAAATCAAGCACTAATGAGCAAAATTATAGTTCATTCATGAACATATCCGTAATTCGATTCTCAAAATTATTCCACGGATACTATTACCTCATCCGCATGCATGTCAGCCTCGTAAGGTTGCAGCATATCATGGATGCAAGGTTACAGCATATCTATTAAATTGTATAACATTAATTTTATTGATGTCCACTCATTCTCATGATTTAGGGCTACGATCTGTGCAGCAGCCCTAGATACCACAAGAATATTTTATTCCTGTTGCACCAATGAATATAATTATTTCAAAAATAAGGAAATAATAAGAAAACACTTGATAGTGCTGCTAATCATTTAAATCGTATCAATAAACGATTTTTCGGCTCGCCAAAAATCAACACCTTTTACAAAAATATCTAACTTGGCATTTCGGGAAATCACGAAACACCGACAAAATTTCGAATTCTTAGCCTTGGCTCCGTTTAGTTCGGGCTCTATTTATGATACAAAAAATAATAATTGGTGAAAGAGGCAACAAAAGCGTTTTAAGGTTTTAACATCAGGCTCTAGGCACTGAAAAGAAGATCATAAAAGAAGAAAAAGTGAAAAACCAATTCTAATGTCTCCTGGGAATAAAGAACAGTTTTCGACCTGTGGGTATATACATACTTTTACCGCCCAATATTCTTCTTCAAATTTTTCGGGGTGGTGGTTTTGCGCTAGTCTAAGCATAATTCTGCAAATAAAGTTGAATTAAGTTTCAAAGAATAAATTGCTAAAATTGTTAGCGGAATCTCTTAATTCTTTATTTCACCACTAAAACCAACATATGTAACTAAAAACGCTAAACACGCCGAAAAATTTTGTTTCATTACCTAAAATTGCTTCTCAACGCATCAAATATATTAAATAAGGAACAACTTCTTTGTAGTTGAAAGTGTGTATGGAAATAAGATTCAACTCACAAGCATACAGTGACAATGGTGGTTTGAATTTCAGTAAATTTATTTAAACGTGCCATTCCATGTAAGAGCAACATCTGAATCAACTTTTGAAAAACTTTTCGTTATTTCTGCTTGTATAAGATATTCTTGTTGACCTGAGTTGAAACAAAGAATAAGAATAAAACACTACTTGATTTAAACATACAAGAAACAAAAAGTATCTTGTCTTAGGCTGAAACTGTGGGACGATGTGTGACGTTTCACTTCCTCAGAGAAGGCTTGGATTCCAAATTTGAGTCATGTTGTGGTGCTCGGCAACTTTGAAGGAGGGGTGAAGTTGGCCAAAAATTTCAAACAACACTCAAAAATAACCAAAAAAGCAAGATTTTTTGCCAAAAAATTGGTTAGATATATTCAGATTTGGGAAGGGGCCGGAGGGCGCCTAACTTTGGTTGGGAGAATCCCCTCATACACAGTATATGGATGAAAGAGAGCTTGAAGACAACTGTAAAGCAATATGAGTGCCTTAAAGTGGAAAAATAGCGGACCAAGTAGGCTTGCAACAGATTTTTTCTGCTTCTGACGTTCCTAATCGTCAACGGAAACAATGCAATATTTTTTTCTGATTTTCATAATATTTTATTGCTGAAATTTGAGTAAATAAAAATCATAAGCTTGACTAATACATACCTTGATACTAAAAATCTAAAATCTGAGTGATGAATCAGACTGTAGGTTGGAATCATTTTTCATAATTTTTCAAAATAATTTTTACGCTTGTTTTGAATCGTTTTTTTATTTTTTAGCATCGGTATAGTGTGGCTGAAAACAAGCTTAACACCGCGTACATCAGTAAGTTTTCGTAAGGAAGAAAAGCAGTAAAATAATAAGCTTGTCTGCAGACAGGTAATTTGAATCAAAGAATAACCCAACAAGGAAGTTTTCGACAACCTTTCAAGGTTTACTTTAACCTCGGTCGCGCCTAATAGAAAAGCAGAAGCTATATCCGACTAGCTCGTTTTATTTATTTACAGAAACGGGTTCTTTCTTTGTTTTTTCATATCAGCGCAAAAACAGATTTAATTTATGAGTATAAAAACGAGACGAACGAGCGGAACGGCTCAAACTTTTAATCGTTAGTTTTTAAGTTTTATCTTTGTAAATCCTATCCGTAGTTATGAAATTGGCTGTATCTGTCGCGCTTTGTCTGGTTGCTTACTCCTTCGTACAGCTAGGTGTAGATTGTGATACGAATAGCACAAGCAGTGATGATTTTCTGGAAGCCGGTACGTTACACTCGCTGAGATTACTTATCGAAGCTTCGCATTAAGTTAAAGCCTGAAAATTTTAAAGATATACAAGGTATTACAAAGGGCTTAAATTAATGGTGAAATTAAATTTGAAGAATATATATAGCAAAAGTAAAATTGAAAAAAGACTAACAAAGACAGGAAATCAACGTGAATTGAAATATAAATAAACAAAAGGCAAAGCAAAATAAATCATATGTAACTGGATTGATTTACTCCAATAAAATTCATGCCTTTTTACCATGCCACGACGGAGAAATTGAGTTCCTACAAAACAACATGCGTTAAAAATGAAGAAGATCCGACAGGTTAATCGCAAACTTTTTTTACGTTTTTAAGGAAAGAATCTTCAAAGCCTTATTACTCTAATAGTGTTTGAAGTCGGAGTCCATTTGAATAAAAAAATTTTACAAGTGATGTTTATAAAAATAAAATTATGCAAGAAATATCAGCAGAATGCGCTTGGTTAGTTGCGGTTCTAGAATCTCTGTATTGATCAGAATATGTGCAAAATATATAATAATTCTAATAACCATAGTGTAAACATTAAACCACTAGTAAAATTCAAGTATTGAATTTGTACAAAAGTTGATAAATTTAACATGTAGCCTTTAAAACGTAGTACTTTTCTATTAGAAAGAGTTGTTTTGACTTATAAATAGAGTACTTGGGAGACATATAAGGCAAAGGTTACTGAAAGTGTTTTTCCATGTAAGGTTTTTACACTATTCCCACTCTCACTCGACAATGTGCTAGTCTTGCTGCACGGAAAGATAAAGGATGTTTAGGGACAAAGCTTCGTGCTTTACTATTCATCCGTAAACGTTAGGTGAGAAGCGTAAAGAATGCTAGCATTTCTCTTAGAAAACTATTCAGACTGATCTGAAGATATTTTTTGACGCGATAACAATTCAAAACTGCTAATAAGCTTTTACAAATAAAACAAAACTTCGAAAAATCGCTTCCAGGCTGCAATGAATGTAATTAAAATTACTTTAATGATTTGAGTCATCATGTATTTATAAGGAACTAGCTGCGCTGCCCGGCGTTGCCCGGGCTGAACTTAGGCCTGATAGCTATATGGAATTGAGATGTCTCTTTTATTTTTTAATTTTCGGGACTTCTGATGTTTTTGGGATATTTCTAAAAAAATTGTTGGTAAAAACAATAGTTGATTTTTTGGATTTTTTTAAAATGTTTTTTGTCAACTATTTTTTTGATCAAATCCATATTTTTGACGTTACAGAATGGTTTTGAAAATTCTTCAGCTAGAATCATATTTTTGATGTTTTGGGATGTTTTGGAAATTTTTTCGATCAAACCCATATTCTTGATGTTTTAAAAATTTTTTGTTTGTTGTAGCAAAGGGTGTCATTTATCACGTGAAATCTTATATCACTCATATGTTAAAACAGAGGGTATCTCCTATCTTATATCACTGCATGTTATGGCGCTGGCAGGGTATCTTATATCACATCATTGTACTTTATAGCATTACCCAGCTTGTAGCATTATGTAGGCTATATTACGTCCATCCTATGTTATAATGCACACTGCGGCAAAAGTACCGTAATGCGAAAATAGTTTGAACCGAATTTATTCCGATTTTCGAAATTTGGCAAAAAATCGACTATGTCCCTAAATCGGCCATGCTTAAGCATAGGGACGTCTCCCGCTTCACCCCGGTACATCTTTTTGATCAATCCATATTTTTTACGTTACAGAATGGTTTTTGAAATTCTTTAGCCAAAATCATATTTTTGATGTTTCAGAATGTTCTAGAAATTTTTTGGTCAAACCCATATTTTTGATGTTTTGGGATGTTTTGGAGAATTTTTTTGGTCAAACCATATTTTCGATGTTTTAAAAATTTTAAATTCATTGTAGCAAAGGACTACAGCTTTTTATAACATATACGTTTGGCTATAAGATAGGAGACGGTGTAACATGCCCTGTGATATAAGATAAGGCCCATTTTTGAAAAAATCCCGAAAAAACCTATACTTATAGCGTGGGAACAAAGTCCGTTTTATTACTGTGCAGGGCGAACGGCTGTGATTGGTCGATTCTAAATATCGCTACGGATCCCTCCCCCGGTAGGTCGACCTCGGGCTAAAATGTCAGACCACCAACTATTATGGAGCCGGAGCCAAACCCCGAACAAACATACAGACATACATACACACAACGAAACTTTCACAAACACATATTAGATTGTCCAGATATATTTAAACAGATTATTTCTATGCCAGCTTGTACTCGTCTATTGTATCGACGAAGAGGCGACCAGCAAACGCTCAAGAGGGAGACGATGATTTAAAAGCCCGAATTTCGTGAGAAATTACCCAGAAACATTTATAAATGTTCAATTATACTTTTGAGTGACTTCGACACATCAGCCATAATTCAGTTCTTCAATGGTCGTGATCTGTCTTAATCGAATAAAAAAATCCTTATTTCTAGCTCAAAGCAGGATGAATGCAATGGATGAGGATTAATAAGTACCTTCTTTCTTTCATCGATTCATTTCATTGATCTCCTAATGTACCGATGTACCTAAATGTGAAGTTTAACGCTTCAGAAATTTTATCCTCTGGGCTACACGACCAGCGAAACAGTTCACTTGAAAAGCGCAAAAGTTACAATTGTTGCATGCAAGCTCTTTGCTTCGAAGATTCACATTGCTGTAAAAATGGGTATTGCGCTTGCCTTGTTGGCCGTTGCTGCTACTCATGTGGATGAAGCTTGTTGAACGGAAGAAATGGGTTTGCGGCGTGATAGGCTCTTTTAGAAGAAAACGTGCATTTTTATTATTTGGCTTCGTGATTAATCAAAACAGTATCTTTTGTGATTTCGATTCTTAGACTATACGATTTTTGCTCTCTTTATAATTCCTAAAAGCTAGAGATGATCGTGTTTTTGTTTCCCGGTGATAATTTTACTTTTTAACGGCGGTGCTTTGGCGTGTGTAATTATTTTTTTGACATTGTGCCAACAGTAAAAGGTAACGACAATGTATAGGTTGAACGTCGCATAGTATATTCTAGCTGCAAGTATGCAATTATAACTATCATCATTAATACTAAATCATCCTGTTGTTAAAAAGGTAGAAGAGCTCTAGGATTGAAAACAATTTCACTATTCTCAATTTTTATTTAATTCAAATAATACTATAATGAGAGTTTAATTATTTTAGTAATAATAATAATAATAATAATAATAATAATAATATTGATAACAATAATTATTATCATTTTAATTTTTAATGTTATCATTATTATTATTATTATTACTATTATTATTATTATTATTATTATTATTATTATTATTATTACTATAATTATTCATATTCATATTATTATTATTATTATTATTATTATTATTATTATTATTATTATTATTATTATTATTATTATTATTATTATTATTATTCATTATTATCATTATTATTATTATCAATATTAATATTATTATTATTATTATTATTATTATTATTATTATTATTATTATTATTATTATTATTATCGATATTATTATAATTATTATAATAATAATAATAATTATTATTATTATTATTATCATTATTATTTTTTTAATTATTTTGATTTATTATTATCATTTTCTAGTCACTCCTGCAATCTATGACAAAAAAATTATAAAATTTGATGACTCTCAGAATTTAGTCGCGCCTCTACATGGTTTAGACTAGCCACACGGGAAAGTGTAAAATTTATCCCGACAAAATTGAGCATAACGAAGTCAAAAAGGACGAAAACCAGTTTTATTAACAAAATAGCAATACACAACTGACTGGAAACTGGGAGCAATGCAGCAATCTGGACGCTATTTCATTAACACCCTCTTCCGAAACCAATTCAGCTAAAAAAGTCGTCCAACTGACACCTAAGCCTTTTTTCTTTGGACATAATTTTCTTGAAATACTTTCAACGTATCTTTCACGCATGATAGCTTTTCCAAAGGACAATCATTCTCAATGATTTTAGGGATAAGTAACCTGAATCCGGCTCTACAATAAATTGAAAGACGGTTGGGTGAATACCACTATTGGGTATGGGATAATTGGGTGACAATGATTGTACTGTCTATGCTCTTGTACATAAATAATTGCAACACATCATTCATTTGAAATGGGTGTTTACCTACATCAAGCTGCAAAAAATGAGCAGCATTTGACCTGTGAAAGGTTAACTAACATCCGTGGTCGTTCTTTTAATTTATTTATTTTTTTCGCTCTAGTCTAACTAATTCAACACTTATTTTCAACGGATTTAAACTATTGAAGAGAGGCGTAGAAGATAGTGCGAAATGAAAATGCCTAGTTCAGCCTGCAATAAAACGACCATACATAATCTTGAAGGGGAATTTCCATTCCCCAGGAAAGTTTTAAACCCCAGAATTCGCGATTGTACTAAAGAATTTGTTTCAAACATGCTTTTTTGAGTGATTTTAGCTACCTACTTGCTCAAAAATGTCAAATTTCTGGCGCTTTGCGACATATGATCATTTTTGATTAAATTTCGTCAAATTTATCCGAATTTTTTCCATTCATATATTTACTTTTACTAAATTGTATTTCTGAATGAACTGGTTTTCGGCAGCTTTCTTTATCCTTACCAAAATGTCAGGCCTTTATATTGGTCATAATAACTCTGGAGTGGTTTACATGATGAAGAATAGCGTTCTCTTCTTTGAGATCTCTTGTAAAAGATTTACGCATATTAATTAATGAGAAATTAAATTTTACTGCTCACATAAGCAAAGTGGTTAAGCAGTCCTTCCATCGCATTTCACTAGTTTATCACTGTTTCAAAAGCAAGGAACTGACACCTCATACAGTGGCCTATAAAACTTATGTACGCCCTCTTTTATCATATTTTACCTCTGTTTAGTCCACTCACCTCATACTGAACAATATATCCCTTATACTTAAAAACTTTCAAAAATAGTTTACTAGATATGTCTTGCGTTCCCTTTATCCAAACATCATGTCTTATCAGCGACTAATTCAGATATTAAATCATGTCTTATCAGCATCTAATTCAGGTATTGAATACAGAATCTCTGTAAAATCGAAGGTTTTTTACTTCTTGACTATAACTAGTATACAATGTTTCATACAGCAGTTGATATTTATGTATCACATTATCCGACAACAACACTAGTTAGTCACTTCTCTAAAATCTAACTTAAAGAAATATGTTTTCAGTCAGAATAATAAATGCTTCGAATGTGTAACCTGACAAAGTGGTAAACGCTCCCAACAGTTATGTGTTTAGGCCAAATTCGAAAATCTGAAATTTAAACACGGAAAGTAAACCCTGGTCATAAGTAAGAGCACTGCCTTTATCAGCTTGCATAGCAATGTTTGTTCTTGGTACGAGGCTGTATTTGTATAATTGCTTTGTCCTTTATTCTGTATTTTACATTTACTGCAACTGTACATTTTTTCTTTAAATATTTCTGTTGATGTATTTTCGCTGTTGCAATAAACCTTCAAACATTCCAACTTTCGAAGTTTACTTTTTTCCGTTCTAAAAAGAGGAAGCATCGTCAGAAACGCAAAAGATCGTTCTTGACGTGCATCTACTGCTTTTTTGAGCAAAAAACACACGTAAAATTTTTTGATCAAACCTTTCACCTAGAATCCCTATAATGTGACGCCTCAATACGACTGAAAACTTTTACGGTTATTTGCCTCATACCAGCTTCTTTATCATCAATTCTTTTATCCCTAGGTTAGATTTCTAACAGACCTTTATATGTCTCTACATATAGGTAAATGTTTGTTAGGCCCTTGCTTAAATTTGACTCAGTAGCTACAAGTTGGTTTTACTTATTTGTTTTAATGTTAATCGAAAAGAAACACGATTCGGTACCTAACTATATACCCATTTACGCATCAGATACAGCATTGGATGTTTAGGGGTCAGCGGACACAAAAAATTGCAAAGTGCTCTTCTGTACGTAAAATGATGAGAATGCGTCAAAAACACTGATTAGGCCAAGCTAAGGGTTTTTGCGGGGCATCCAGCCATAAAGTTAAGTTTTTATATCTAATCACATAGACAGTTTAATCACTTTCAACCCTATCGTCTTTAGCTGTCGTTCACCTTAGTGTCCTTAACCCATTGCCGGAACCCTCCGAAGTCGGCCTCTAAATGCGAAAGCTTTTAAGAAAGATAATAATTTCAACTTTCAGCCTTTGAATATAGGGAGTGAGAAGAATAATTCTGTCTCTATAGATTGAAAGCAGCGACTAGCTCTCTCCCTTTGTCTGCTAAAAATATGTAGATACCGAAATAATAAGGCCGGACATTAATTTGTTTAGCAAATTTCAGCCGTTATAATCTTATTAACTTCTTTGGTGCTTTGCACCAGATAATCATGATATTTAATGCCCTTCTTGTGAATCTATCATTTTCGTTTTGTGCTGAAAATGTAGATTTTAAACTTTGAACAACTATGTGACTCTATCAGTGATTTTTTATCTTAAAAATAAACATTGTTATTACCAATATTATCATTATTATAATCATAAATATTATTATCATTATTATTATTACTATTATTATTATTATTATTATTATTATTATTATTATTATTATTATTATTATTATTATTATTATTATTATTATTATTATTATTATTATTATTATTATTATTATTATTATTAATATTATTATTATTATTATTATTATTATTATTATTATTATTATTATTAATTATTATTATTATTATTAATATTATTAATATTATTAATATTAATATTATTAATATTATTAATATTAATAATATTATTATCATTAAGATTGATATTATTATTATTATTATTGATTATTATTATTATTATTATTATTATTTTTATTATTATTATTATTATTATTTTTATTATTACTATTATTATTATTATTATTATTATTATTATTATTATTATTATTATTATTATTATTATTATTATTATTATTATTATTATTATTATTATTATTATTATTAATTATTATTATTATTATTATTATTATTATTAATATTATTAATATTATTAATATTAATATTATTATTATTATTAATATTAATAATATTATTATCATTAAGATTGATATTATTATTATTATTTTTGATTATTATTATTATTATTATTATTATTATTATTATTATTATTATTATTATTATTAATTTTATTATTATTATTATTATTATTATTATTATTATTATTATTAATTTTATTATTATTATTAATATTATTAATATTATTAATATTAATATTATTATTATTATTAATATTAATAATATTATTATCATTAAGATTGATATTATTATTATTATTATTGATATTATTATTATTATTATTATTATTATTATTATTACTATTATTATTATTTATTATTATTATTATTATTATTATTATTATTATTATTATTATTATTATTATTATTATTATTATTATTATTATTATTATTATTATTATTATTATTATTATTATTATTAATTTTATTATTATTATTAATATTATTAATATTATTAATATTAATATTATTATTATTATTAATATTAATAATATTATTATCATTAAGATTGATATTATTATTATTATTATTGATATATTATTATTATTATTATTATTATTATTATTATTATTATTATTATTATTATTAATATTATTATTATTATTATTATTATTATTATTATTATTATTATTATTATTATTATTATTAATATTATTATTATTATTACTAGCAGTAGTGGTAGTATCAGTATTAGTAGAGTAGTACTGATAATAGTTGTAGGCTTTATACGCCAGCTAACTGTTTAGCGAAAAAGCTTATACTAAAATGATTTTTTTATTATTGACTTCCTCTGTGTGCACTGAATAAAAATGGGCAAATAAACTTGTTTTCAAACATTTTTGCGGTTTTACTTATAAAGTGTTCTAAACCTCAACTCTGACCAAATGTAAGAGTTAGGCCTAGGTCGCTGTCTAGACAATTTTACTTATTAAAAAATGCTTCCTTCCTGGTTCGTGTATAATACCAAAAAATGGAATTTATGAGTATAAAACTGAGCTAAACCGAGCAGTGATCCACTCTTAAATCCTACAGCCTTTCCGTTACCTACACATATATTTTATTAGCCATAATGAAGCTTGTTTTGTGCGTTTCTGTTTTCCTATTCATTCTCTCATTGACACTCATCAAAGTGAATTGTGGTACAACGGATGCTAACGATATTTTGGAATCCGATATTTTGCGCAGGCTAAGCCTGCAGCTAAATGCCCCAGCTTTATTCACGACTTAAAAATTATGTGACTCTAGACTTTGATACATAAGGTACCTACTATTGGCACACATAAATGTAAAAATTATGAAAATCCTTTGACTCAAAAACAAACTGAGGGGGGTGACTCTGCGTCTAGCATTTGTCGAAGTTGTTATGCAATACTGATTCGAAAAAGTGTATTGGATACGAACCGTCAATCAAATCTTTATATTATTATAAGCTTTTACCACAAATCAGGCCAGATAAATTAAGATCCAATACAATTCAGTAACGAACAAAAAACTTAAACTTCCTTGAATGCATTTATCAATACTCTGAGGCACATGCAGCGACGTTACTTATAATCTTGATTTAATAATTTCTGTTTTATTTTATTTTAAATTTCGTAGAACTAAGTCTATAAAGCCCTTTAGTAAGCAGTGTAATCATTCTATAGGCTGTGCATTTAATTGATTAGGAAAGTTAATTCGGAATCGTAAAACTCTTTATATAAATCTTAGAAAAATACAACGAAAAATTAATCACCTTGGATGTCCAGTGATTGCAACCTGTGTATTTTTAATGACTTATTCCAGCAATTTAACCATTTAGATGAATCAA
Source organism: Mermis nigrescens (assembly GCA_036768485.1). Taxonomy (NCBI): domain Eukaryota; kingdom Metazoa; phylum Nematoda; class Enoplea; order Mermithida; family Mermithidae; genus Mermis; species Mermis nigrescens. The sequence goes on from JAVLUZ010000102.1 coordinate 37,676, forward strand.
GAGGTTATAATTCTTACTTTAATGTGCGGTTTTTTCATTCGAAGGTTACGATGATGGAATTTGGATCAAGCCTATGTTAAAGCCATACTCGTAGTTTTTTCTTTTCTTTAGTTTTTTCCAATGTATAAAAGTACCTAATGTATAAAAGTACTCAATTAGTATGTTATTTATTAAGTATTCAAATAACAATTTAATTCACACAATTCGCCAACAAATTTTGGTGACTATTGCGCTTGAGACATTAGTATATTTCTTCCTTAAATTCTTTTCAAATTAAGCAATTTAAAAACTATTACAACTTGTCTTACACAACCTACAATTATTATTTTCATTTTGCGGGTTTTTATGCTCTACCTGCATTATCTTTAGTACGTTATTTCCAACGAGAATAGTCTTTTAATGAGCGAAGGTGAAAAAGTACTGAAATGCATGAGCTTAGTCACCTAGTGGACATTCATGCAAATAGGAAGTCGAGTTGAATATAATCAGGGTATGCTAATAAACATTGAAGAGATGTAGAATATTATTTTACTTTTAGAACTTTTTTATCTTAATGTGCAGATGCCGAAAAATCCTAATTTCCTACTGTGATGTAATTTCTTATATGGCTAAAAAATTCAAAAAACAATGCAAGTAGAGCGAAACTGAAGCTCTACAAAGTTCTATACATACTAGTCAAAAAAACAAATAAAGTGATTGATTAGACCGCCTTTCTATTATACGGCAAGCAGGGTTAAAAAAGAAATATCAACGAAAAAACAAATTTTGATATTCGAATTATTCATGTACATACACGACTAGGTATACATCGCTTCAGTTGATTAGTGTACACATATGATTCCATGCACATTATCCATTAAAATATATAATATGTGGACAAATGTCGGGATATCCAAGCTATTTCACACAATTCACCAATATATTTTCGTGACTATTAGGCTTTAGACATGAGCAGAAAGGACCAAAATTCAGTGAGTATAAAGTTTAAATTGATCAGAAAACGACGAAACCTAAGGCAGAGAAAAAATACCTTTTTGATCTTGGCCATAGCAAAGACTTCTATCCAGAAGGCATCAAAACTTTGCTGAAAGTGGGGATTGGGTAGCTAACTGATAGAATTCCATAGGATTTTACTGCCTCAATGTGATTAAATATTAAATAAACAGCAGCTCGGTCTTGGATGGAACTTGCGCGGTCGGGGCCACACAAATAATTTTATGAGCTAGCAATGGACGTAAGAATTTATATCCAGGCCAATAGAGCGTTAAAATTGCCGTTTGAACAATTTATGTCAAGTTACACACGCTAATAAGCCAAGGTCGTACTTTTCAATTTGACGTAGATTTGTCTCGTTCTTTCATCAAAAATTTTATCCTCTTGTCGACTAGATTTTGAACTATTTAAAATATAAAACCTAGATTATGAACTACTTAAAAATAAAAACAATATTAGTAAATTTTACGAAATTAATCACTAATTAACACAACAATTATGTTGGTAATATATTCCATTTGAGCCTTGGTCATGCACGTGAGAGAGGGAGTTGAGCGGTGTCGAACCCCTGAAGAGAAAAATGAAACATTTTTCACGGGGAGTAAAGGTGAAAAACAAATGCAAATTGAACATTTTCCATAAAAAGTGTTCTAATTGACCATTTTATGTGTAATAATACAGTTTTAGGGTTTTTTAATGCTTACCTAGTTTTTAGGGGTCACTTTAGCCAAAGAAAGTTCAGTTCTTGACCATCAAATTGGCTGATCCTTCCTAAATTGATCATACAGTGCACCTATGATTACGGGAAACACAATAGGGTCATTGCTTTTTCTACGTTGTTCATGTTCTCGTGCATTGCAATTGTAATTTAGAAGCTTTTTAAAATTTTATGTAAAACGACTTCAGATATTTTGGCCACCGGGCAGCTGAATCAACAAAATATTACGGTAAAAAAACGCACCGTTGTCTCTCGCTGCACTAGCTACCGGTGCAACTTGAATAGAGATTGTTGTTTGGGGGATGGATGCTTCTGCAGTGGACGTAGATGCTGTTACTATACAAGCTAATAATCTTGAAGAAAGAGATTTGAGTGATTATGCATTATTTCCACTTTTGAAAAGGATTGTTTTTCACCTAAAAATGTTTTATTCGTAAAAATCGTCGTGATTTTCTTCTATGTTTGTCAGTGTCTATGTTTTTTTGGTGTATAATTGCTGGAGATTTATTTGTACTATTGTGGTGCATCTTTTTCCTTGTTTAAATGCCCTAAATAAAATTTGAAAGTTATGTTCACGCAATTTCTATACTTTTCGTTACAAAAATTCACAATTTTTACGGTTCGAAATCTTTTATATTCTTGATGTTTTAGTCGATAAATGTAGCAGCAATCTTGCTTAAAGCCAGAACGCGTCTTGTCTGGAGGAACATCCTTTATTTTTCCGCTTTTCGAGGGGCCTAAATGATTCTGGGTGGATGGAGGTCTAATTCCATTTCAAATCCCCACGTCCGCGAGTGGCCCTAACCATATTCCTTTTACTGTAAATTTGTAAATTAGAGTATCGCAAGTCTCCCTTCAATGACATAAGCACGAGTTTTAATATAGTTGCTTCTTTATAGAGAGTATATTTCCTTCTAAGTGATCGTACATATTGTGCTATTAATACAGAATTCTGCCTTATACAAGGAGATAATGTCCTAAGAAATTATCACATTTTCTTAAAAAATAAATTTCAATAATCGAAACTAAATCACAAAGAACGAAATCTATGCTGGCTACTAAAGGAAATTTAGAATAGCGCCGTGGTTTTGGTATCCTACAGTCTGGCGATTCTCTAAAACAATTCAAATAAAAAGAAATGAGCACATTTTGATTTATTGATTGCAATTTCTCTCAAAAAGTTTGTATGTAATTATTGGTTTAGGTCGAAATATTGTGAAAAAAATCGCAAAACAGCGACCATAACTAGGAGCGATAATGATTTGACCGAACGCTTCTGAAAATCGAACATTCAGTTATCTATGTTTTTGTTATTTCGTGAATTCGGAGATGACTAAATGCGGAACTAATTTAGCTTACGATTTCTCCTTTAAAAGAAAAATCGTTAATACATTATTCTGACCCTTCGAACGAATATTGCTTGACAATCATTTGATTTTTGAACTCTCACCAATGAATGTCTGTTTTTTTGGTTGAGGATTTTAATTTAGCTGCTATTTCTTTGTGGCGCACATCGGCGATATGCTCGGAAACACATTCCGATTGATGCCTTTCATCAGTTTTTATTACCGAAGTGCAAAAACAATCGAGTCGCTTTTGAATTTTTCCGAAATGCTATTAAATTTGCATCTGCCAACTTTCGGCATTTTCGCTTTTTCGTACTAGGTAGCAGATTGCAGAACACAAAATTGGTCAATGTACCATTTACTTACAGTAAAAGCATTACCAAAACATAATGTACTAAACGATTCACCCTACCATTCTGAATATAGTTTCTTAAAGTCATGCAATTAGGTGCAGGTGGAGATGACTGCGCATTTTATGTGGAAATAAGGGCAAACAGGGAAAAGTAAGGGCAAATAAGGGAAAAAAGTTATGGTAGCGAGTTAAAAACACGGTTTTTCGCCGTTTGTCGATGAGCTGAGTTCGCATCCTTATACAAAAAAAGGTGCTGCCCTTAACTATCCGGTCTCTAGTAATAATACTGACTCTTGCTAGAAGAATACTTATGCTGACAAAGTTTACGTCCATTAATAATGCCGATTATCTTAGCTTATTCGTGCTGCTCGGCATGCATTTGACCCATCGGAGTCACCCTGCAAAAAATGAACCGAAGCCGTCCATACACCGAAGGAAGAAAGACACGTCTATTTCCTGAAGGCAAGGCCTTCTAGCCATACAGATTCATAAAGGGTATTTTGATTGGCCTGAGCTGTAGATAAACAGCATGGCCGGTCTGGGGGTCAGCCAGTCTAGGGGAGTCATTTAATGAGCACTCTTGGACTAAAATGACCGCTAAAATTCTTGTAAATGCTAAAATAGCTCTAAAAGTATGTATGTTATTTCGTCGTTTATAGTAAATTTTGAGAACTTTTATTGGAATGTTTTAAATTGGCATTTGTTTTTTGCCTCTATTGTGCCTCGTTTTCTAGGAATATTTTCCATTTTTTCATTCTGGTTAGTCTAGACCATACATGGGCAGCACCCAAATTCTGACGGGGTTCAATCTGCCCATCAAAAAATTTTTTTACTAGTCCGAAATTTGACTATAAATTCGTGCAGAAGACTTTTTTGCCTCTAAATAAAGTGACACATGTATTTAATCATATGTTAGGCTTTCCTTCACCGTTTTCTTGTGCCAGATTGGGCGCGGCTAAAACATCAATTACAAGTATTGAAATTAAATCCATCCGGCGCGATGCGCCGAAAAATTTCGAAATTCTAGCGTTCTAAAATGCATTTTTGCATTAGAAAAATTTTACAAATCGGGCGTGGGCGAAAGATAAAAAACAAGTAATAAAATTAAATCAATCAAGCGCGAAGAGCTGAATAATTTTGAAATTTTAGCATTCTAAAATTCATTTTCGTACTAAAAAATTTGTCCGAATCGAGCACAGGCTAACATCAATAACAAGTAATAAAATTGAATCAATCTTGCAAAAAACGCCGGAAAATTTTCAAATTTTAACGCTCTAAAAGGCGTTTCCGCTTTTCAAAAATTCGTCCCTATCCGGACAAAAGATAAGGATTTCAATTATTGTAATGTTCTAAAGTTTTGTCGATAAATGTTCCACAATGGCGCTGCACAGCCTGAACATCAGTAACAAGTATAAACCTAAATCGATCCGGCGTGAAGCACCAGAAAATGTTCAAATTTCACCTCTCTGAGACGCAATTTTGCATTTCGGAAGTTTTCCACAAATACAAACGAAGCAAAGTTATTTTTGAGCGCTACAGATAGCATGACTAATTTTAGCTGTTAAACGCATGCTGGAGTTTTATGGAAGAATAGCTCATCTATTAGCACGGAGCTTTGGAATTTTAGACTTTTTGTCTTTTCGATATTTAATTTTAGTACTATTGAGACGCGTAGAAAAGTTAATTGCTGGTTTTAACAAAAACATCGTAGAAAATTGGTAGTTTTAGCATTTCGTCCTCCCTGAAATTTTTATAAATGTACAAATACAGCCCCAAAAAGCGTTCTTGTGTAGCGGATCAAACCTGCCAATTACGAAAAAATCACGGTAAAACGGAAAGGATAATGTATCTTCCATTGTGGAGCCAAAACCACACGTAAATTTTTTATCAACCTTTCAGTCAGAATCCCTATACTGTGCATGTCTCAATACGACTGAATAATTTTACGGTCATTTGTCTCATTCCAGCTTCTTTATTGTCAGTTTTTTCTTTCTAAATTCGATTTCAAACAGACCTATATATTGCTGTATATAAGAACATATGTATTTGTTTGTTAGGCCTTGGTTATATTTGACTTAGTAGCTACAATTTTGTTTACTGATTTCTTTTGATGGTAATCGGAAAGAAGCACGATTAGTTACCTAACTATATTATCCATTTATGATAAAACACGGCACTAATGTTTAGGGGTCAATGTACACAAAAAATTGTGCAATTAAATTGATGAGAATGCGTTAAAAACACCGCTTTGGAGTTGCGAAAGCTTTTAATGGGGCATCCAGCCCTAAATTTAAGTGTTTTTTTATCTTATCACATCGACAGTTTAATCATTTTCACCCCATCTTTCTTCACGAAATTAGTCATTCACTCAAATGTCGTTCACCTTATTGTCCGTAATCCAATTGTTGGAATCCACCGAAATCGGCTTCTAAATGTGTAAGCTTTTGTGGAAAAGATAATTTCAACTTCCAGCCTTTATAAATTGGGATTGAGAAGAATAACCTTGTCTTTATAGACTGAAGGGAGCGATTAGCTCTCTCTCCTTGTCTGCTGAAAATATGTAGTTGCTGAAGTAATAAGGCCGGATATGAATCTTCAACGAATTTCAGCCGTCATAACCTTATAAACCTTTTTCGGCGCATTGCGAACACTTTTATCAATATCATCATTACTACTACTATTATTATTATTATTATTATTATTATTATTATTATTAGTATTATTATTATTATTATTATTATTATTATTATTATTATTATTATCATTATTATTATTATTATTATTATTATTATTATTATTATTATTATTATTATTATTATTATTATTATTATTATTATTATTATTATTATTATTATTATTATTATTAATATTATTATTATTATTATTATCATTAATATTATTAATATTATTATTGATATAATTATTACTAGAAGTAGTAGTGGTATTAGTGTTTGTAGTACTAGTAGTAATTGTGGTAGGCTTTATACGACAGCAAAACGTTTAGCGGAAAAGCTTACTAAAAATTGATTTTTTTATTATTTACTTCCTGTTTTTGCACTGAATAGAAGAGGGAGAATAAACTTGTTTTCAAACATCTTTACGGTTTTAGTTATAAAGTCTTCTAAAGCTCAACTCCGACCAAATGTAAGAGTAAGCAATAGGTCGCTGTCTAGACAATTTTACTTATTGAAAAAATGCTTCCTTCCTGGTTCGTGTTTACCACCAAAAATCAAATGGGATTTATGAGTATAAAACTGAGCTAAACCGAGCAGTGATCAACTATTAAATCCTATAGCCTTTCGTTACCTACGCATATATTTTTTTAGCCATAATGAAGCTGACTGTGTGCGTATCTCTTTTTCTATTCATCCTCTCATTGACACTCATTAAAGTGAATTGTGGTACAACGGTCGCCAACGATATTTTGGAATCCGATATTTTGTGCAGACTAAACTTGATGCTAAATGCCCCAGCTTTATTCACGATGTAAAAATAGAGTGACTTTAGACTTTGATGCATAAGGTACCTACTATTGGCACACATATACGTAAAAATTATTAAAATACCTTTGATTCAAAAAGTCAAAAAAATAAAGGTTTTAGTAAATAGCGAAATTCTGATAATGATTAAATATGAAAAACAAGTTTTATAGAATGAGTTTTACGATAAATCGCTCAAACTACGGAGGGTGACCCTTACACCTAGGCGTGGGGGGTTTGAGGGGTATGCACCCCCTATATACCGAAATACCCCCCAGAAATCAAAATACCCGCCAGAATTCTATTTTTGAAAATTTTTTCCTTTTTTTCGCAATTTTTTGATGCCAATGAATAGTGCTTGATGAGAAACGTCGAAAAATGGTGTTTTTTCGCCATACCACCATTTTTACGGCCCTTTTTTGACCTTCAAATAAACCTTGCGACCCCCCCAGAATTTTCTGGCTGCCCACGTATGGTGACTCTCCGTATAGCACTTGTAGAAGTTGTCATGCAATACTGATTCGAAAAACTGTGCTGCCTACGAACCGTCAATCAAATCTTTATATCGTTATGAGGTTGTATCACTCGTCAGGTCAGATAAATTATGATCCAAGATGTTGCAAAATAAATACAATGAGGTATTGATAACGGACAAAAAACTTAAACTTGCTTGAATGCATTCATCAATACTCTGAGGCACATGCAGCCACGTGAGTTTTAATCTTTATATAATAATTTCTGTTTCATTTTATTCTGAATGATTTCGTAGAAATAAGTCCATAAAGCCTTTTAGTAAGCAGCGTGATCATTCTATAGCTTCTATATTTGATTGCTCGTGAAAGTTAATCCGGAATCGTAAAACTCTTCATCTAAATCTTAGAAAAATACAACAAAAAATAAATCACCTTGTATATCCAGTGATTGCAACCTGAGCATTTTTAAAAACTAATTCCAGCAATTTAACCATTTAGATGAATCAAGAGGTTTTAATTCTTACTTCAAAGTGCGGTTTTCTTATTCGAAGCTTACCATGATAGAATTTGGATCTAGCCTATGTTAAAGCCATAGATTTTCTTTTTTTAGTTTCTTCCTAATTTATAAAAGTACTTCATTAAGTATGTTATCTATTAAGTATATAAATAACATACTTAATTCAATGCGCCTAAAAATTTTTGTGACTATTAGGCTTCAGACATTAGTATACTTCTTTTAAATTCTTTTTAACTTGAGCAATTTAAAAACTAATATAACTTGTCTTACACAACCTACAATTATAATTTTAATTTCGCAGGTTTTTATGCGCTTCCTGCATTATGTTCAGTACGTTATTTTCCACGAGAATAGTCTTTTAATGAGCGCGAAGGTTAAAAAGCACTAACATGCATGAGCTTAGGCACCTAGTGGACATCCATGCAAATAGGGAAAAAAGCGAATTTCAGTCGTGTTGAGAGAAAATGCAGCTCTACAAAATTGTATCAATTCTAGTCAGAAAAAAAACAAATAAACTGATTGATTAGATCGCCTTTCTATTATACGGCAAGCAGGGTTAAAATAGAAATGTCAAGAAAATACAAATTTTGATATTCAAATTATTCATGTATATACACGACTAGGTATACATAGCTTCTATTAATTAGTGTATACATGTGAGTCCATGCACATCATCCTTTAAAATATAAAATATGTGGACATCTGTCGGTATATCCAAGCTAATTCACACAATTCTTTAACATAATATCGTGACTATTAGGCTTTACAAATGAGCAGAAAGAACCAAAATTCAGTGAGTATAAAGTTTTCGATGATCAGAAAAGGACGAAACCTAAGGCCGAGAAAAAATACTTTTTTGGTCTGTGCCATAGCAAAGACTTCTATCCAGATGGCATCAAAAGCTTTCTGAAAGTGGGAAAATTTTTGGGAAGCTAACCGATAGAATTTTATAGGATTTTACTGCTCAATGTGTCTAAATATTAAATGAAGTGCAGCGCGGTCTTGGATGGGTCTTGCACGGTCGGGGTCACACAAACAATTTTATGAGCTAACAATGGCCGTAAGAATTTGTATCCAGGCCAATAGACCGTAAAAATTGCCGTTTGAACAGTTTATGGCAAATTACACACGCTATTAAGCCAAGGGCGTACTTTCGCATTTGGGGTACATTTGCTCCGTTCTTTCATCAAAATTTTTTCCCCTTGTCGGCTTGATTCTGAACAATTTAAAATATAAAATCTAGATTATGAAGAACCTAAAAAATTTAAAAAAAACGACATTAGTAAATTTTACGAAATTAATTACTAATTAACGCAACAATTATGTTTGTAATATTCCATTTGAGTATTGGTCATTCACACGAGAGAGGGAGTTGAGCTGTCTCGACCTCCCTGTAGAGAAAAATGAAAAATTTTCACGGGGAATAAAGGCGAAAAACGAATGCAAATTGTACATTTCCCATAAAAGTGTTCAAATTCACTATCTGTGTAATAATGCAGTTCTAAGAATACTTCAGTGCTTAACTAGTTTTTGGGGTCATTTTATCCCAAGAAAGTTCAGTTCTTGATCATCAAATTGGCTGATCCTCCCCAAATCGATCATACTGTGCATCCATGATTACGGGAAACACACTAGGGTTATTTCTGTTTCCACGTTGTTCATGTACTCGTACATTGCAATTGTAATTTATAAGCTTTTTGAAATTTTATGTAAAACGATTTCAGATATTTTGGCCACCGGGCAGCTCAATCAACAAAATATCACGGTAATAAAACGCACCGTTGTCTCTAGATGCACTAGCGACCGTTGCAACTTAAAGAGAGATTGTTGTTTGGCGGGTGGATGCTTCTGTAGTGGACATAGATGCTGTTACTATACAAGCTAATGATCCTCTAGAAAGAAATTCGGGTGATATGCATTATTTGCACTTTTGAAAAGAATTGTTTTTCACATTAAACTGTTTTATTCGTAAAAATCTCCTATGTTTGTCAGTGTCTATGTTTTTTTGGTGTATAATTGGTGGAGATTTATTCGTACTATTGTGGTGCATCTTTTACCTTGTTTGAATGGCCTAAATAAAATTTGAAAGTTATATTCATGCATTTTCTATACATTTTCTTACGAAAATTCAGAATTTTCATGGTTCGAAATCTTGTTTAATCTTGATGTTTCAGTCGATAAATGTATCATCAATCTTGCTTAAAGCCAGAACGCGTCATGTCTAGAGGAACATTCTTTATTCTCCCGTTTTTCGAGAGGCCTAAATGATTCTCGGTGGACGGATGTCTAAACGCCTTTTAAATCCCCTTGTCCGCGTGTGGCCCCAACCATGTTCCTCTTACTCTAAACTTGAAAATTACAGTATCGAAAGTCTCCCTTCAATTACATAAGCACGAGTTTTTATATTGCTGCTTCTTTATAGATAGTATATTTCCTTCTAAGTGATCGTACACATTGTGCTTTCAATACAGACTTCTGCATTATACAAAGAGGTAACTTTATGTCCTGAAAGATATTCACATTTTCTTGAAAAACACCTCAATAATCGAAACTAAATCACAAAGAACGAAATCAATGATATTTTCTGGCTCAAGGAAATTTAGAATAGCGCCGTAGTTTTGATATCCTACAGTCTGGCAATTAGCTGATACGATACAAATAAAAAGAAATCAGCATATTTTATTAATTGATTGCAATTTCTCTCAAACTTTTATATGTAATTATTGGGTAAGGTCAAAAGATTGTGAAAAAATGGCTGAAAAGCGACCATAACAGGTGCGATAATGATTTGACCGAACGATTATTAATTCATAGTAGGATGCTTCTGAAATTCGAATATTTAGTTACTTATGTTTTTGTCATTTCGTGAATTCAGAGATGACTAAATGCGGAACTAATTTAGCTTAGGATTTTTTTTGAAGGAAAAATCGTTGATGCATTGTTCTGCCCTTTGAAGCAATTTCGCTTCACAATGATTTGATTTTTACCAATTTCTCCTGTCAGCAACTTCACTAATATAAAGGGTAGCCTTAAGAGCAGTGTGTGGGGTATTGTACATACAAAGGTACATGGTATACTTTACCGTTAGTTAACACTATAGTTTGTTTCATTTAGGTTTAACGTTTTTTTTAAAATTAAAGTGCCTAGAAAACTGTTGTAAAATAAGAGCGTAGTTGTGATATTCTACAGTATATCGAGTTACTGTGAGACGCTTGCTATTGCTAAAGCGCATCACTGCTTCAAATGTTCAAATAACTCTTGTAGCTTGACTTAATGTGGATTAAATTCAAAACAAAACTGCAGCGGGCTAAAAACAGCCAAAAACGGACAAAAATCGCATTCTAAAGCTATTATCCCTTTATTATGAGCAATCCGATATTTCGAATGCAACTTTGTACTCACACTGCTCTGTCAATTCTAGTCTAAAATAAACAAGCAATAACTCATTTAGAAGACCTCTTCTTGATCTACAAGAAAGTATTTTCACTAATTTAAAGATTGTCAACAATTGCTCTCATACTGTCGCTCGAAAATGCTCTACTTTTCATTTCAGACTTTGGAAGCTTCTGGAACTTTGTTCTTTCAAATTATGTAATGAAAGTCTTTTTAAGCATTGATGTCTAAAAGTCAAATAAGTTGCAAAAACCGCATTGGGCTAGGTGCTTTCGTTCTTGAGCTATTGATTCTCAAAAATAAAATCCGTTTTTTTCGATTGCCCATAATAAGTTGCCTCATTTGATGATAGTACTTAGTGACTCCTCCATAGTTCAAAATCTCGTAGGTACATACATGCATACCTATACATTAAGTATGTACATACCTATTACTGTTATGCGTAGATCTAAATTCAAAGTAAAAATTGAATATCCGAAATATCGGATGTCCCATAATCACATCCGTCGAAAGTCAGGTAAGTTATTATGGGCCATTCAATAAATCGGATAGACCCTTATTATAGGACATCCGAAGAAACCGGATTCTTTTTCTCACCCTCCTCCCTCAAGGCCCAGTGGGAGCTGAAAAAAATCGAGTAACCATCTTTTATCATTCAAACCATGCAGGCAAAATTACATTATCCTAGCGCAATTTTTTTAATAGGCATATAATAAATATCAGTAAATATTGTAGTTATCATATTTAATATTGCAGATCTTGAAACTTCAGTTATTTTCTTATCCAAGGAGAGAATATCAAATAAGAAGAAAATTAAGATATTGAAATTGAATATCAAATACCAAAACGAAAAAAATATCCAGGGACTCATTAATTTTGTTTGGGTACTTTTTGACGCAAAGATTTCAATTCCGAAAATTTTCGCTGTTAAACGTAGGAACAAAAAATAGGTGGGTTTGTTTGTTCCGTTCTTACTTTTGATTGGAGCTAACATTTCTTAAGTGTTATTGCACTTCGGTGTAGTGTTATTTTGATATACCAAAAATAAATTTTGGTATGATTTTAGTAGGCACTTGCTGGACTATCAATATCATATTTTAATTCTAAGAATTTCGGTATATCATATTCTTATCATATTAAAACTCTGGGAAATGTGAAAATATTTCCGATATAATTTTGGTATAATTTTAGTATAAAGTGGCAGCACTTTTCCTTTTTTTGCTCTTTATCTTATTTACTTCTTTTGTACGTATGATGCAGTAGGTATTCTCCACAGGTTGTATTATGGAGACAAATACGTAAGTATATGGAGACAAATACGTAAGTATGGATGTACATATGCATACCGAGCCAAGCCCCCTCATACATATGTATAGTCCGTTGAGGTTTGTATACTCCTTCGTTATTTGTGTGTACTTCATTGGGCGTTGGGGAGAGGGTTTTGGGAAATGCACCCCGGAAACCGAAATACCCCCACAGAATTCAATTTTTGAAACGTTTTTGTGTTTTTCGCAATTTTTTGATGCCAATGGATATTGCTCGATGTGAAACGTTGGAAAATGGTGTTTGTTTGCCATACCACCATTTTAAGGCCATTTTGACCTTTGAAAAAACTTGCACCCCCAGAACTTTGGAGCCGCCCACCTATGATGTTTTCTCAAAGTATGCAAGGTCAGTTCTGCTTAAATCAAAAACAGGTAAAGAAATTATCGTATCTTTTCAGAAAATTTTCAAATTGTCGGGCCGTAAACCATATAAACTGCAAACGGATCAGGGAACTGAGTTTATAAACCAGGAATTTCAGCAATTTTTGAAATCTTAATTTATTGACTTTTTTACGATCAAAAGCAAAATTAAGGCTACTATTGTTGAGTGGTTTAATCGTACACTTAAAGAACGCATGTGGCGGTTTTTCCACTGGAAAGGATACATTTAAATATATTGACATTTTGCCCGATTTGCTTAAAAAGTATAATAATTCTTTTCACAGAATCATTGGTACTTCCCCGCTAACATTACCTACAGAAATGAAAGAGAAATTTTGAACAAAGCATTCAGGAATGATAAACTGAGCGTTGTTTCTAAATTTAATATTGGTGATAAAGTTCGTATAAGTAAAGTGAAACGCAACATTCGAAAAAGGGTTCTGGCCCTTCTGGACCGAAGAATATTTCATTGTTAAAGAGAGCTCTGATCACACACCACCCATATACATGCTAGAAGATCAAAAGGGGGAAATTAGAGTGTGTTTTCTATGAAACCGAGCTGCAAAAAATTATTGCAAAATCAGATGATTCATTTGTGATTGAAAAAATTATAAAAGTTCGAAAGAAAGGCAAGAAAACTGATTATTTAGTACGCTGGAGAGGCTACCCGCCTAAATTTGACTCGTGGGTTTCTGATATTGTAAAGATATAAATAGTAAGTTAAATGTTGAGATCAAAAATGGAGTCTATTGGTCAGTGTTTTTCCATTCATATTCTACATCGTTTATCACAATGCACACATTTGTCTGATGGTGCCATTGTGGACTATTTTTGGCCAAAAATGAGCAGACAATACAGGCAAAAATTGCTCAAATTTGATGATCATGCTATTTTGAGCTCCTCAAAGTTTATCAGAAAACGCCTGAAAAGGGCGATCTTTGCCTGCTGTTTAACTTGTGGGAATTTTTAAGCTCTGAGGCTAGGTTTTACTTTGCGAACCTGAACACAAAAATCATTGATGAACACATAACTTCATTCATGTCATTGGTATTGATCTAAAAATTTTTGTAAAATTTGGAATATTTTTTGTAAAGTTTGGAATATTTTTTGTAAAGTTTGGAACAATTTTTGTAAAGTTTGGAATATTTTTTGTAAAGTTTGGAATATTTTTTGTAAAATTTGGAATTGATTTTACATGCCTAAGCATAGTGCTTTGGCAAAGTTTGGAATATTTTTTGTAAAGTTTGGAATATTTTTTGTTAAGTTTGAAATATGTTTTGTAAAGTTTGGAATATTTTTTGTATGGTTTGGAATATTTTTTGTAATGTTTGGAAAATTTTTTGTAAAGTTTGAAATATTATGTATCTAATCTGCATTTCTCAAGCATTGTTGAAACTATTTTATATGCTCTGTGCAACTCATGCTCCACCTGTAAGGATTAATTTTCCGCTTGTTAACAATATAAATGTTAATTTCTGAATTTGTATATTAAGCCATGAAACAATTCCACTTCATACATGCATTTTCTATTCACCAGCTCATAAAATTTGCAAAGATTAATGCGGAACCTTAAATTAGCAGAGCCTACAAACATATGGGGTTTCACCTTTCAATCATCACTTCCAGCATTTAATGCATCCACAGCCGCTTTTATAGCACTTCCACCATCTTTCACCGTTTTGGCTCCAACACATACTATTTTACCCGATTGGAAAATCGGAAATGTTGCCTGAGGTAGTCAAAATACAATTCCTGAAAATCTCAATAAATTGTATTGTGCTGTCTTAGGTAATTTCTGGTAGATTTATTCAACATTAAGCGTATTGGGTAGTACTGTAGTCAGTAATATTTTGTATAGTCACCATTTTTCTATAAATACTTCCTGATAAACTTATATTTATACCTAAAACCATGATGTTCCAACATCCTTTTACCTGCCTTGTTTCAGGACCAACAAAGTCAGGCAAAACAACATTTGTCAAGCGATCAATTGAGAATATAGCATGCCTAATTGATACTAAAATTAAAAAGATTTGGTGGTGCTTCATGCAGAGAATCAACCTCTTTATAAAAAATTAAAAGGTGTTTTATTCATAGAAGGGCTTCCTGATTTTATTTCCTAAAACAATTTAGTCATGTATCTCAACTTTTAATTCTCGATGATCTTATGCAACAGAGCAAGGGTGGTGCCCATATTTTGCTACTTTTTACAAGGAGTTGTCATCATTGGAACATTAGCATTATACACATTGCTCAAAACGTTTTCTTTGATGTTCTAAGAACTACACGCATCAATTCTGATTACATAGTTTTATTCAAACACCCTGCTGATCAGCTACAGGCACAAATGCTTTCCAGACAGCTCTATCCTGCCAACGCTAAATATTTTTCTAGAAGCTTATTCTGATGCTACTTGTCAGCCACATGGTTACCTTTTAGTGATCCAGCTCATAATGCTAGAGATGAGCTCAGGCTTAAAGCAAATATTTTTAGCCCTCATCCAACTGTTTATGTGCATAAATCTATAAATACTAGTAGAGATATTGCAACAAAAAATGGGTAAAGAACAATTAACATGCAATATTGGTTGTTTACATCTCCTAAGTCAAGCAAAATACCTCAAAGAACCGCTAATATAAATACTGCCAGCAAAGATCAAATCCTTTGTCTCTAGGACTGTGCAAGCAACTTTTTGAATGGTAATATTCCTCTTGATGAGAAGGATATAAATAAACTTCGAAGATATCAAAATCAAATAATATACCTTGCAAAGAATAAGCAGGCAATGACAAAACAAAGGAAAGATATTATTATACAGGAAGGTGGTTTCCTTCCACTTTTACTCATACTTACAATAGCTGTGTAGTTAATTAGCTGATGCAATAGCTGGTAGAAAATGAAACATACTGAAAAAATGATTCTTATACCTGCTGGAATCAGCGAGACGGACTAAACCCATTGTTGTTGTGCTAGATTCCTTGGTTAATGAGTTAAAAAAGTTTTGCATAGCAGAAGTTTAGCTCCTGAAATAAAACTCATGAAACACAATCAGGTGCTTAGCAGATTTAAACGACTATATGAACAAAAGCAGCAGCCATATAGAGCTAGTATAGTTGAAGATGCAAAGAATGCATTGAGTGATGAAGATGTGCTCATTGGTATGCCAAAAAATCAGATTCCAAGGGCAAAACTCCTTCTTCACTACATTTGTACAAACCCATTTATTGAAATTGAGCCTAATCGTGAGATTGTGACAGATGGCAATAGAATTGAAGGCTCAAACATTACAGATTTAGTTAATGATCTTGCATGTGAGCATAAGAAAATAAGCAGGCACCCTGGCACAAAAGAATTGCTGAAAGTGTTTAATCGCACAAAGATTCCACTGGAAAGTATAGTAAGTAGACAAGGTAAGAAGATTTTAGCTGCAGGTGGTGAATACAACTAGGATGAAAGTCTATAAATACTTAACACAGTAAATTTATTCAAACAAAATTACAAAAATGCACGTTTAATTTAATCCTAACAATTACAACATTTGGTTGGACTACTACACAGGGCAGGCTGCCCAAACAGGCTATGGGTTGGAAGGGCATAAATGCAGTTTTTTCCGTTCGCTTTTTAGAATGGCAGTCCCTGTTTTTCAGTCAATTGGTAAGCAAGTTGGGAAACATGCTCTAGTTGCAGGTTCAAACATAGCATCTGATTTGGCCCAGGAAAACCGCTTTCTGAGTCTACTAAAGAACACTCAAAGCAAGGAGCTGCCTAACTCTTTGATGACGCCTCTCATGCCCCTCAGCAGCAGCAAGGAGGGGGTCTTGGTAGCCACCCAAAGTCTATAAATACAAGCATGATAGATGCTTTTTCAAAACAAAAAAATGGCTCTTGTAAACGGAAAATCTATCCCCAGTATCAAGACTGAACTGGACCTTTTACGGTCCCTCCTACTCAAGTAGTGATAAAGCGTGGTATTGGGTATGTAATTCAACCTACAAATCCTATTACTAATGAGGGACCATATGAATTTAGAGTACCTCCTGATCCACATTACATTCAGCTCAATAAAAACTACATTTATATGCTACTGAGAATCGAAAACCAGTAGTTGCTGCTGGGCAGCAGTGCCTGATTATGCGCCTATCAATCTTATTGGTAAGACTTCCGTTAAGCAGGTAAAATGCTTTTTAGGAAAAAATTAGTTTTTGACAGCTCTGATAAATATGCATATGGATTGTATTTTGAAAGCGAATTAAATTATGGGTATGATTCCAAGCATTCATATTTGCAATCTGCGCTATATTTTCATGAAGGTAGAAGGGATGTTGAAACAAAAGACAATGAAACATTCAAAAAACGTTCAAAAATGTTCCAAGATGAAAATGTTGTGGAAGTTGCGGCCCCACTGCACATTGACATGCTCTTGCAAGACAGATATTTAGTTAATTTTACCAATTTCCGCCTAGAATTACATAGAAATAATAATGCATTTGTTTTGCAGTGCCTTGAGGATGTCAACCTTGACTTGGAAGTCTCACAAATGAAAGTTTTTATTCAAATAGTCGAGGTTTTGGACACTGTGAACTTAGCTCTTGAACAAAAATGCTTTTGTATACAGCAAAATATCCCATAAGGAGAGTAACTTTGACTAATTTGCACATTTCAAATCCTGCTAGAGAAATGCCCGAAATACATTGATTACTGGTCAGCTGCCTAGGCGTATAGTGTTTGCTTTTGTTGAAGGCATTGCCTATTGAGGCAATCTAGCAAAATCGCCTTTCAACTTCAAACCCTTCAGCATAAACGATGTAAAAGTAACGTGTGAATGTATAACCTATCCTAGTTACCCACTCAGCATTTCATTTAAACATGACAGGTGCTTGCAAGCCTATACTCAGATGTTTGATGCATTAGGTATTGGGAATGAAGGTAATTTTATTAGCAGAGAAGATTTTAAAACAAGTCACTGCTTCTTTGTGTTCGATTTGACTCCTGATGCAGATGATAGATGACACTGGGACCTAGTTTGTGAAGGAGCAACAAGCATCAGTACTAGATTTTTTGAGAATTTGCCTGATTCTGGCCTTAAAATCATTATATGTGCTGAATTTGATAACTTAATAATGATTGATAAAAATCAAAACACGTTATATGACTATGATGCATATCCATGAACACTACTGAAATATTCGAAATTCTGAGACATTTGCAGGCGTTTTCATCAAAGATCTTCTGCAACCTATAAGAACCTACCCTGCGGCTCTAGTTGTAAATTTGGACGCCAGTGAGAAACCCGAATTACACTGGGTCACAATTAAGTTTCAAAATAAGAAGCACTGCAAGTATTTTGACAGCTGTGGGCTAGAACCAAATATGCAACTGCATAAATACATTTCTGATAATGCGCTCTCATTTGCATACAATAATATGCAAGTACAAGGGGTTTTCTCAATCGGCTGTGGTCATATGCGTCCTACATTTTGGTCTGCATGAGCAAAGGCATAAGTTTCACAAACATTGTCCTATCTATGCTCAGTAAAAACATGTATAAATATTTCAATAAACTAAGGTTATAAAAAAATGGATATGAAAAAGTTTTACATGACGCTTCCGAGCAATTCACATGAAACAAATACTGCAGCCACTTTTGTTACCAATCTGCCTAGAAAAATCGCATTAACTGGCGACTGGGAGGTTGGGTTAGCTAAACTAATTTATGCAAATACATGGCACAATGTTGCCGAGGAGCAGAATATGATACAATTTTATGACATCAAAAAGAATATGCGACAAAAACTACTTATTCCTCGAGCAAGATATTTAAATATACATGAAAACAGAAAATTTTGTCACTTAACAATCAATACTTAATATATTCGAAGTGTAAAGCTGACAAAGCATTTAATGTACATGCTAGGATTTCTAGAGAACCAGCTTAGCAATGTAGATTATACCGTCAAAAAAGAATGAAACATAGTTGCGCACCATTCACCGACATGCTAGGTGGAGTGCATGATTTTTACATATATTGCGATATTGTTGAGCCTCAAATTGTTAGAAATGTTTTGCGCCACTTCTGCAGGTTGTGAATATAGAAGGAAAATAATGGATATTGTTCATCATGCGTCCACATATTATACCCATGCTCGAAGAATCATTCAATACCATTGAAGTGAACATTAAAAGTGATCAAAATAAACCTAAGGCTCTTAAATTTGGCAAACCAATTGTCAAACTGCATTTGAGGTACCGGCTATAAACATGGATCAAGGACAAAAATCTATAATCATTTATGATTACATCTGCTTCGCTCTGAACAGCATATCTACCTTTGCCTTAGGCAAGTACTTTTGGTCTAAGCTAATTACTGAGTACAAACAAAGTTTAGTAGAAAATGATGCTGAAGCTTTCAGCAATTTTTTTAAACTTGTCAAACAATGTTTCACTTTCGTGATTTGCCTACTCTAGCTAATATGTTGAAACATTTTAGCAAACAAACAAAAGAATATTATGCATATTTCCATGAACTGCTATATAGTGCTTACAAAGTAAGTGAGTATATGATGTGGGGCCCTGGTCTGGGCTGGCGCCACTCCCCATGCATGGTCATCCTCAAAATTTCAGCACAATCCATCAGTTACGGCAAAAATCATGCAGTGTAAGGTAGCAGTAGTGACCACATTGGTAGTCCCCTATCTGACTCTGGCCCATGCCTAAGCACATGCAGACAATCTTTCTTGGGGAGACAAAATTTATGCTTTAACTGTCAAAAAATCAAGCATTGTAAAGACAGTGTAACTAATTGGTATACTGTGGGTTGCGCGCTAAAATCTTGTTTATAGATAGCACAGCTAAGATTTATATGTCCTACTCCTAAAATTTCAAGCCAATCCGATCGCTGGTTCTTGACTAACGCAAAAGTGTTAAGTGACATTGGTATTGTGTAGGTATTTTCACAAAACTTTTGTAATAGTTTTCTAATAGGATATTTATTCCACCCCCAAAATTTTAACCCAATCCGCCCTCTATTTGTAAAGTTATAGTACTATATGAGAAAAAGTAAATTAGCATACTGTAGGTAGCGCAATAAAATTTTATACATAGCATGCCTTGCCCATATACATCATATCCTGAATATTTGAACAGAGTTCGGCCATGGGTTCTTGACTTACGCAAAAGTGTAAACTGATGTTGGTATACTGTAGATATTTCCACAAACCTTTTGTAATAGTTTGCTAATAGGATATTTATTCCACCCCCAAAATTTAAATCCGATCCGGCCTCCATTTTCAAAGTTATAGTACTATATTAGAAATGGTAGAGTAAATTGGCATACTATAGGTTGCGCGCTAAACTTGTGTACATAGTATATCTAACATATACTTAACATACTCTGAAAATATAAGCCCGGTCCGACTGCTGGTTCTTGACTTACGCCTCTTCAAAAATAACCCCTGGGTAATGAATCCCTGGGTTATTGCATCCCTTCTCCCTGGCCCTGGGCTGGACGCGCCCCCTCCATTGGTAGGTCCGGGCAGGCCCGATTCTTGCGTCCTGAGAAAAGCCAGGGCTCAGATTCTGAGCCCCTCCGCCTCATGCTATAACACAAGCTATGTTATAACTGTCGCCATCGAGGGAAACAGGGCTTACTACTTGCCAACTTTTCGCATTTTTGCTTTTTCGTACTAGCTAGCAGATTGCAGAACATAAAAATGGTCAATGTTCACTTACAGTAAAAGCCTTACCAAAACATAATATACTAAACGATTCACCATACCATTCTGAATATACTTTCTTAAAATCGTGCAATTAGGTGCAGGTTGAGATGACTGTGCATTTTATGTTGAAATAAGGGCAAACATGGAAAATAAGGGCAAATAAGGGCAAAAAAGTTATGGTAGCGACTTCAAACCACGGTTTTTCGCGGTTTCCCGATGACCTGAGCCCGAATCCATATTCAAAAAGGTGCTGCCCTCAACTATCCGGTCTCTAGTAATAAAACTGACTCTTGCTAGAAGAATACTTATGCTGACAAAGTGTACGTCCATTAATAATGCGCTGATTACCGTAGCTAATTCGTGCTGCTCGGCATGCATTTGACCCATCGGAGTCACCCTGCAAAAAATGAACCGAAGCCGTCCATACACCGAAGGAAGAAAGATACGTCTATTTCCTGAAGGCAAGGGCTTCTAGCCATACAGATTCATAAAGGGTATTTTGATTGGCCTGAGCTGTAGATAAACAGCATGGCCGGTCTGGAGGGTCAGCCAGTCTAGGGGAGTCATTTAATGAGCACTCTTGGACTAAAATGACCGCTAAAATTCTTGTAAATGCTAAAATAGCTCTAAAAGTAATGATGTTATTTCGTCGTTTATAGTAAATTTTGAGAACTTTTATGGAAATGTTTTAAATTGGCATTTGATTTTTGCCTCCATTGTGTCTCATTTTCTCGGAATATTCTCCATTTTTTCATTCTGGTTAGTCTAGACCATACATGGGCAGCACCCAATATACTGAGGGGGTCTAATCTGCCCATCAAAAATTTTTTTACTAGTCCGAAATTTGACTATAAATTCGTGCAGAAGACTTTTTTGCCTCTAAATAAAGTGACACATGTATTTAATCATATGTTAGGCTTTCCTTCACCGTTTTTTGTGCGCGCCACATTGGGCGCGGCTAACACATCAATTACAAGTATTGAAATTAAATCCATCCGGCGCGATGCGCCGAAAAATTTCGGAATTCTAGCGTTCTAAAATGCATTTTTGCATTAGAAAAATTTTACAAATCGGGCGTGGGCGAAACATAAAAGACAAGTAATAAAATTAAATCAATCAAGCGCGAAGAGCTGAATAATTTTGAAATTTTAGCATTCTAAAATTCATTTTCGTACTAGAAAATTTGTCCGAATCGAGCGCAGGCTAACATCAATAGCAAGTAATAAAATTGAATCAATCTCGCAAAAAACGCCGGAAAATTTTCAAATCTTAGCGCTCTACACGCTTTCCAAAAAATTCGTCCTAATCCGGGAAGGATTTCAATTATTGTAATGTTCTAAAGTATTGTCGATAAATGTTCCACAATGGCGCGGCACAGCCTGAACATCAGTAACAAGTATAAACCTAAATCGATCCGGCGTGAAGCACCAGAAAATTTTCAAATATCACCTCTCTGAGACGCAATTTTGCATTTCGGAAGTTTTCCTCAAATACAAACGAAGCAAAGTTATTTTTGAGCGCTACAGATAGCAGGACTAATTTTAGCTGCTTAAACGCATGCTGGAGTTTTATGGAAGAATAGCTCATCTATTAGCACGGAGCTTTGAAATTTTAGACTTTTTGTCTTTTCGATATTTAATTTTAGTACTATTGAGACGCGTAGAAAAGTTAATTGCTGGTTTTAACAAAAACATCGTAGAAAATTGGTAGTTTTAGCATTTCGTCCTCCCTGAAATTTTTATAAATGTACAAATACAGCCCCAAGAAGCG
>JAVLUZ010000103.1:0-40012 GCA_036768485.1 Mermis nigrescens
TAAACGAAACATTTTCAATTTTCCTGTAAAGTGGTTGATTTTCTGCAAAGCACCACCAAATCTTTTTTAATTTTGGTATCAATCAAGTGTGCTCTATTTTCGATTAATTGCCCAACAAATGTAGTTTTTACCGGACTTTTGTTGGTCCAGAGACAAGACAGGTGAAAGGGTGTTTGAAAATCATTTTTGTTTATAAATAACAATTTATATATAGGTATTTATAGAAAATGGTTACAATACAGAACATTGTGCTAACTACAGCACTACCAAACACGCTAAATCTAGATGATATCTACCTTAAATTGCCAAATACTACGCAATACAATCGCCTAAAATTTCCAGGCATCATATTTCGATTACTCCCAGCTACGTTGCTGATTTTCAAGTCGGGCAAAATTGTATGTGTTGGAGCTAAAACTGTTCAAGAAGGAGAAAATACGATAAAGGCATTCATCCATATACTAAAAATGGAGAATTTAATGTTGAAAATAAAGCCTGTGCTGTTTGTTGGCTCGGCTAACTTGGGATTTCGCATTGATCTTTGCAAGTTTTATGAGCTGGTGAAAAGAAAATGCATGTACGAAGTAGAATTATTTCCCGGCCTAGTATACAAATATAGAAATGTGACTTTTTTACTCTTTACAAGCGGAAAAATGATTCTCACAGGTGCAAAACACAAGCACGAGTTGCATATAGCGTATAAAATAGTTTCAACAATGCTTGAGAAATGCAGATTAGATACATAATATTCTAAAGTTTACAAGAACTTTTTCAAACTTTACAAAAAATATTCCAAACTTTACAAAAAATTTTCCAAACTTTACAAAAAATATTCCAAACTTTACAAAAAATATTCCAAACTTTACAAAAGTACTATGCTTAAGCATGTAAAATTTATTCCAAACTTTACAAAAAATATTCCAAACTTTACAAAAAATATTCCAAACTTTACAAAAAATATTCCAAACTTTACAAAAAATATTCCAAACTTTACAAAAAATATTCCAAACTTTACAAAAAATATTCCAAACTTTACAAAAAATTTGCGTTTTTTAGATTAGAACGTTTGTCATGGATGAGGTGAAATGCTCATCAATAATTTTTATGTATAGATTTGCATAATAAAATTTGGCCTCTGGGCTTAAAAATTCCCATAACTTGAAAAGCGTGCTCAGTTCGCCTCTTTGTAAATATTTTCTTATATACTTTGAAAAGCGCCAAATGGCGTGTTCATCAATTTCTAGTAATGTTCGCCTATATTGTTTGCTCATTTTTGGCCAAAAATACGCGCCAAGTGCGGCGTCAGAAAAGTACGTGTATTGAGACAAACGGTGCAACGCATGATTGAAAAAACACTGTCCAACCTCCATTTTTTTAAAAGATTTACAATAGACGAAATCGTTATTTATACTTTTAGCACATTAGAGACCCATGAATCAAATTTTGGCGGATAGCCCCTCCAGCGTACCAAATAATCAGTTTTTGCGCCTCTTTTTCGCGTTTTTATAATTTTATCAATAATGAACAAATCGTCAGTGGAAACGTTAATCTTTTGCAGTTCGGGCTCGTAAAAAATACCATCTAGTTTTTCGCCCATTTGATCTTCTAAAACATAGACAGGCGGGGTTCTAGCATATCTTTCCTTAATTAAAAAATACTCCTCGGTCCAATTGGGCCAGAACCCTTTTTCGAACGTACGCTTCACTTTACTTATTCTGACTTTATCGCCAATTTCGAATTTGAATTCAGTTTGATTATCGCCCGTAAGGCGGAATGCTCTGTTTAATATTTCACGCTCGTTCTTAGCCGTCACATTTGCCGGACACGTACCTATTGTTCTATGAAACGAATTGTTGTAATTTTTCATAATTTTTGGCAAAATGTCAATATACTTGTACGTGTTGTTTTTAGTAAAATACCTCCACATGCGTTCTTTGAGTGTTCTATTGAAACGCTCTACTACAGATGCTTTCATTTCGCTTTTAGTGGTGAAAAAATCGACAGATTCTGATTTCAAAAATTTTTGAAACTCGTTGTTTACAAATTCTTTGCCCGCATCCGTTTGTAGCTTGTAGGGCTTGTGGCCAGACGATGCGAAAATTGTGTTTAAAAGCCTCAACAATGTCTTTAGAATTTTTGCTTTTTAGGGGCACGGACCATGCGTACTTTGAGAAAATGTCTATACAGTTGAGTAGGTACTTAAAATTATCGTTGTGGTCGGCTAGGATTGCAAATCGACCAAATCAGCCTGCCACTGCTCGTCTATGCTGCTCACTAGGACTTTGTTTCGAGAATAACGCTTGAATGCGGGTTTGTGTAAAGTGTAGGTAGGTTGTTTTTCCAGCCATGCTTTTACCTGTTCCAACTTGGCGGTCGGGCGAATTTTTTTCACTCGAGTGTAAAGTTGGTTGACGCCGTGAACCCGCTTTGCGGGTCGTAGTACAGTTTTTTCAGTATTTTATCCATTTCCGTTTTTTTCTTTTTTTATTTATTTATTAACATTACAACACACGATTTACATGATAATCGATACAGTTTTCGTACAAATTCTCCCACATGTTTTTTCCATTTATGTCGAACGACGACCATAGACTACATATAGCATCAATATCTTTATTCAGAATCGTTTGCTTTATATTTTGCGCAAAGACCCAGAACGCGTTGCGTTTATCACTTTCGCGTTGCTCTCGTTTAAACTCTTCGCTCATGAATCCCCAGAAACACGAGCCTATGTTTTGAACATTTCTGACGCTCAAGTAGCGGTTGTTTGCTTTTTCAACGAGCCTTTGAACAAAATGATGATACGCTAGTTCGCCAGGAGAAGACATGGTAGTTGCTTTAACATATAAAATATACCTGGCGCGCGCCCTTATTTATAGACTTTTAGTAAGCAGCCTTGGCCTTTTCCGCCTCGGCCTGCTGCTCGGTGTAGCGCTTCAGCACTCGTTGCCCTGCTTCTTGCATGGCCCTATTGAATTCGCAGCACCTGGGGCACATTTGTATATTGAAGTACCACCTGCCTGCATTTGTTTCGAAAAATCCCTTTCAGAACTATTTTTCTGACAAAAGTAGCAGAGGTGAATCATCAGGGGGAACATGGGGCGCTCCAGATTTCTACCACATAGCTCTATAGGCGGTCTAATCGACCTCCCATAGGGCTTATTTTCGCCTTCGGTGAATGGCAATTTTTTGATTTCTCTTAATTCTTCCATTTTTTTTAAAGTACCAGAAAATCCCAAGTTAAAGCAGTAAAACACTGCTAGTATTTATAGGTTTTGTCTATAAATAAGAATACATTTTGACTTAGGTAAAGTTCTATTTAATCATGGATTTAAATCGATATTATGAAGTAGGTGAACTTCCACCCATTTCTGTTCGCAGGTTTAACTCTACTGCAAAAACGTTTCTGTTGAAGTTTCGAAACATTTATGAGTGCCCTAATATAATTGAGGTCTTTGAGCCAATTTTTGAAGATGTTATCAAAAAAATGTTACGTGACTACCCTGCAGACTGTATGGTAGGCATTGAAATTAGGCACCCAAGTTTATATGAGCGTGTAATAGTCCCATTCACTCAGCGTCAATATTTGAATGCTGACAAGGTTTTGAGTATTATGGAAAATGTTGCGCAATCTAAAAAGGAGTTTTGCTTTGATGAATGTATGACATTCCGGGTAGTTGTTGTTGACAAGAAGCCCCAGTGGGGTTCAGGTTTGAGTACATTTCCTTCAGATGTTAGGACATTTTGCAAAAATGGAGGAGCATACATTAAAATTGCATCAAATGATAATTTATCACTACCCCGAGCTGTTGTAACAGGAATAGCAAAGCTGGACAACAGCCAAAAATGGGAGGCTATTAGGAAAGGAGACAAGAACCGTTATACTTTGCAAAAGCAGCTAGCTTTAGACTTAATGCGTAAGGCTAACCTCAGCACCAAAGAAGAAATATATGGTATAGATGCTGTAGAAAAAATTCAAAAGGTACTAGCGCCTGACTACCAAATCATAGTATACTCAGGCAATGTTATATTTTTCGAAGGACCTAAAGCTGATAAGGTTATTAATTTACACGCTGCTTATGATCACTTTGATTTAATTACAAAAATGCCCAAGCTGCAGTAAGCCGAGCAAAGCAATATTTTGCATACTTTCACGAACGATCAATTGATGAGCACATACTCTGCTACATTGTGCTTAAAAACTAAATATTGCCAAGTGTAAAGTAAATTGGTATACTGCGGGCCGCGCGCTAAAAGTTTGTACATAGGATACCTAACATACTCTGCAAATTTGAGCCCGATCCGACTGCTGGTTCTTGACTTACTAAAAAATCGATAAAATCAATAATTTTTGAGTTTCCCGGGAAACCCCTGTAGGACTGCTCTTCTTGTGCCACCTCCCCTCCTACTAGTAGGCCTAGGCGCACCTTTAGACCACCTCCACAGAATCGCTTAGGCTACCATCCCCAGGCTTGGGGGCACCATCCCCTAGGCTACCTTTGCCCTGAAAAATCAATAATTTTCGAGTTTCCCGGGAAACTCCATAGGCAGGTCCAGGCACGCTCCAGGCCCCCTCCCCTTCCTATCCTTCATCATTGCCTATGCTACATCATTGCACCCTGATCCCACCCCAGGGTGCACGTTTGGGCCCGCCCGCCTATGCTTAAGCACAGGCTATGTTATAACACACTGTCCCAGGGACGCCCGGCTAACTACTGAAGAGCGTTTTAGGGCTCGGAACAGGTTACCTTATTCATACATCTGAAGCTGACCCAGATACGTTGAGGGTTTCTCCGACCTCAGAGGTGACCAAAGAGACTGAAGAGGGGTACAGCCAGGTAGATAGAGCACTCCTTTCCAAGGAATGTAACCCATTAGTAGGAGAAATTCGAATGGAAACAGGGTTGGGTTGTTCATCCTGATGGGCCCTACCTGAGGAGCCCTTGTTCCAACAATTTGAACTATCTTCGGGGCAGAGCAACCACCGACGGAGCCGGGGTCAGCATTACACACAAATAACATGGTATGCTGTTTCCAAGCCCCAAAACCACCACAGAGTGGGTAAAGTTTTGTCTGAAATGGGGTTGGGGCGCTCATCCTGATAAGCCTTACCCGGGGAATCTCGGTTCGGCCACTTCAGATAACCCTTTTGGTTGTGAAAACCTTGGACGGAACCAGAATGCTTAATCATTTACGTTTCCGTCTCCGCATTTTACGCATTATTTCCCTATCTATTTCAGTTTCCATTTCCGTTTCCGGATTTGACCCGTAGTTTCCGTTTTCATTTCCAAATAGTATCCATCTTCCGTTCCGTTTCTGTTTCAGGATTTTGTCCATTGACCATCACTCAAGAAGCTATCGGACAAGAATAGTCAAGTATATCCCTATAAGTGCTTTATTTTAATACCTTGCACGTCCTGATAAATAATAAGAGGAGCGAGTAAAGTAAAGAAATAACACATTTTTCTCTACCTCAAAGTGTTAACCCTAAACCCCTATAAGTAACTCTGTATTCATCTTATATGAAGGCGGTAACCGGGAAAAACAAGCTTTATTCCACCCCAGTTTATTACACTTAGCATACTATAGCTGAAGAACCAGCGCCATTTCAAATAACGGAGTAAACGAATTCAGATGAATTTATGCTCAACATAATGAATGCGTAAGATTCCATCAATAGTCTGAAATGAGTTATTTACAGGATGCAGTTTTACAAAAAATTTTAAATTCTACATTTGTCTTACTGTAGGGCTAGACCCAGTGAGTGAAAAAAATTTTAGGTAAGTTTTCGTGATCTACAGTCTATAAGCAACATTTTAAAAAATTGGTCGCCCTTAATCTTCCGTTTACCATCATGTTTTTGCAGTCTGCACCATCATGGCATAATCTCATAGTGCATATTAAGCTGTGATTTCTTAACATTCTCTGACAGCTATTACTTTCATTTAGTACAATTTTTTATGCTCTTTCTGAATATGTATGTTACTTTCTGTGAAAATAATTTTTGGGAGAGGTATAATTAAAACACAATTACAATGCATGAGAATAGGCACCTGTCGGACAATATGCAAAAACCAGAAAAAGTAGATTTCTCTTGTGTTAAATACATCCAGGGGATGCATTTAAAGAGCTGGAAGGGAATAAACCACTAAATTTTCTTATCTTAGCTTTATTTTCCTATCTTGATTTTTGTGATATCACTGTATATCAGGCCAAAAAATGCCTGTTTCTTACTACTCTATGACTCCTCTTAGAGCTAAACCATTAAAAACGATGTAACTAAAGCCAAAACGAGGCTAGACAAAGTTTTGGACACATGGATAAGGTAAAACAGAAAAAAGCCACGAAAGTGATTCATTATGTGTCCGGCATAGTACACGGTAATGGAAGCTTAAGCAATGGGTAGAGATTTGAACATTTGATGTAAACTATATACGCTCACTATAAGCTGGGCATTTAGTGTAAGGAAGAATCAGAAACATGTAGAGCGAAGTTTTTATTATCTATCTTTTGAGAAAACCGTACTGGCTGTGATTGAAGGAACCATGAAGCTATATTCATAATAACGGAATAAGAAAGAAAAATTGACTTCCTCGATTTGAAACAGGTTTCATTTTCAGTGTAATTTTCTAACTTTTTGATCTAACTTGGTATTTAAAGTAGAAATCTACTTGGTATTAACTTGCTCTATGAATCTATACTTTGTTTTGTTACAAACTTTGCACGATACAACAATCCAGTATCCATGATACATGCAGCAACCTAATTGTAGAGGTCCGACGGGGGGAGGTGGGAATTGTTAAAAGCAGCACCGAAAATTCGATCCAGGCGATCTATCGCTTCAGGCGGCCGGATGGATTCTAGTGAGTCCTGACCAGACATGCACTTGGGAGTAAGTCGGTCTAAATCCCACAAAGATGGGAAAATGGAAAAATCATAAAGTAAATAGGGCAGAATGAAGGCGAAAAATGGATGAGAATTGAAAATTTGTCTCAAAAGTGTTTCAAAGTGATTAGAAACTGTTAAATAGCTTAGCTTTGACGCTATTTTAGCGCTTATACCAGTTTTTAAGATCTTTTGATCCAAAAAAGCACAAATCTTTGACGCCCCGACCTGCTAACCCTCCTGTCACTAATTGAATAACAAACTATAATTGATGCTAATGTTTGTATTAGACCGTTCTGATATTTTTGTGACCAATGCCAATATTTGATAAATTTGTATTGATAAAACATTAGTCTAAGTAATCTGAGAATTTACAAATCTCGAACGAATTACTGTAAACTTGTGATACTGTGCACTATCACTACCATACCACTATCCATTATCCACCACACATGGGCAGCAAGATAATTCTATGGGTCTGAGAGGGGAACAAATAAGTGTAATAGAAAGTTAGTACGCGCTGTGAATTCTAAAAAGCATCAGAACAAAAATATCAGTCGAACATCTCAGTAAGCAGAAAGGTAGCAGGTATAGGGGTGCTCCTCTAAAAAATTTCCGTAATACAAAAATTTTATAAAAAAGGTATGTTTTTTTATTATTTACTCCTTTTGGAAATTGAATTTTCTTTAAAGAATTAGGATTCGTGATATTAGAGCAATAAGGTGCAGAATACATCTCAATGACACTGATTTTGTTTTAGTGAATTTGAAGTTCAAGTTCTCTTGTAACACATCTGAAATTACATATATCACAGTTCCTCTAAATTTATAAAATTAATTTGAACATTCTGATTATAGTAGCGAAATCGAGTGATGCATTTTTTACGATCGTTATTTTCACACAATTCCGGGGTTCCAAATTCAGGACCTTCCCTGAACAAATTAGGTCTTCTTTTTGAAAGATTTTCAAACTAGTTGGATGTTTTTAACTGATTGAAGTGTGTCATCTGATGAGCGTATGCAGTATATGGGCATGTCTAGGCTCAGAATGACAATTAGGATTTAATTCAAAAGAATAAATGTTCGGTTTTGAAGTAATTAAAATATAAGTAAAATTTTATGTGTGCAAATGTTCGTTATAAATTACATAGGTACATTTTTCCGCACATATCTGGAACAATCACATTTGGACCACATTTTTCAACTCATTCAATATTTCCAAATGGACAAGAATCTCTAGAATAACAAAATGTATTTTTCTGTGTTTTTTGGAAGCGATACGTGATTAATGCACGTCTGAGGGTGTTCAAATGGGAGGTTTTGTGGTATTGAGTATTTAGCACCAATCTAAATCTTACTATCGATATAAAAAATTTGTAATATGAATAAGAAAGCAACAAAATTGTAGTTTAGAAATTTTCGAAATTTCATATTTAAATTTCTTGTATTTTCCAGTTTATAATCTGTTTAAATAAATTCTTCCTTTGTTACGTTAAGGTTCATTCATAGTTCATCCGGTTCCGTCCAATATTGGAGGGTCGGAATGCAAAAATTGACGAAACCGCTGCAGCAAGCCGCGGCCCGAGCCTGGCATTATCCGGCATCATGTGGCACGCATCTGACTTTCCCATGCGCATGACGTCATAATCTGTGCTGCAATGCTGGTTTTTTGCGGCAAGCTGCTTTCAACTTTCGTCCGTCTAGCACACATGAAATGTGTAGGTTTGTGTAAAAAATCAATACTTTTAGAAGACTGCGCTGTTCTTGTCATAAGTGCATTGAGGCTAAGAAGATTGGCATGACATATAGTGCATTGCACGCCTTGTTTATTTAGTACTATTTCATTCTTCTGGCTTCAAATTTTTGATTTATTTGCTGCTCTGTACTTGTTGTTATAAAAACGCATTGAGAGTCGGAAAAAAGTGCAAAAGATAGCCTAAAAATCGTGTTATGCCAGAAAAACACCATTTTTTGACGTTCCTTATTCGGGGGGATGTATTTTGGTTTCTGGTGGAGTATTCTGGTTTCTGGGGTGCATACCCCAAAACCTCCCCACGCCCAGGTATGGTAGAAATGCTGTTGGACAGAGAGACAATATAAAAACATTAATATTTATTGCAGTGCAAACATTGATTTTTAGCCGTAAGAAGCCAGATGAAGTACAAATGAAACTTGGATTGGCTGAACAGTGTGGCTGAACGCGGTGCTGCATGCTGCATCCCACCAGACTGTGACTTTGTCCGGCAAGAGTCCGGCGGTGTGTGGCACGGACAAAGTATGAATAGGCCTTCACTCTCTAAATTATCTATTTTTTGCCCTTTAAATTTACTTCAAGAGGATATAAATTATTGATTGGTTGTGATTAGTATACTGTGCCACCCTAGAACCTTATCTTATAGCGTTGTAGTGTTATAAGATAGGGGTCTGGCTGGCTTGGACATGCTTAGGATTGGGCTGGTGGGAAGACCTGCAAAAACCTGCCCAGACCTGTCCAGTCCCATCAATGAGCCCAAGGAAAGGGGGTCCTGAAAAAGGGTTTTACAGTTAAAGCGGGTTTTGGTACAACTTATTCAAAAAAAGGCAATATAAGTTGCCCAGTCCCAGGGGCGTAGGGTAAATGAGTATTGTTGTATTCTAGGGGAAACAAGTGTTAAGTATAAAATGTAGAGGAACAGCCTACCCCAGCAACTGTTGGCTCAAACATGCCTTTGCTTACCCCGACTTAGGCGACTGGAAAGGAATTCTGCTCATAGACCTAAGCCAGAACCTGGGAAGGGGTTCCACAAAAATGAGGACCAGCATCAAGTGTATATAAATCACTTTGTTTTTAGGGAGTAAAGCGGGATGAAGAAAGGTGAGTACCTATACGAAGGTCGGTCGCCTTGACAAGATGGATTGAGGTTGCGCCAGGGTGCAAATGGCAGGGAAAGGTCTGCTTGGACGTGCCCTAACCTGTCCATCAGTGAGCTTAGCTGAAAGAAGAAGTCCTGAAAAGGGTAGTACAGTGACCACTGGTTTTGATACAACTTGTTCCGAAACAAAAGTAATATAAGTTGCCCAGTCCTGGGGACAGTGTAAAGCATGGAAAACCAGCCTAGCCCCTGGCCCAGACATTTCCAAAGGAAGGGGGACCAGTGTGAAGTGTATATAATTAACTTTGTTTTTATAGTAAGAAGAGCGAGATAAAGAAAGGTGATAGGCTTTTGGAACTAAGAGCCGACCATTTTCTCCACTCTTTTCTTTATTTCAACGTTAAACTTGCATACAAATTTAAAATAGAATTAATTTCATAATCAGCAATTTGAGCATCGCTTTCTGTCCATCTTGTCTGGTATTCTGGCTTCATTCCTCCCCAAATAAAGTATAACAGTCCCTCTTTTGTAATTTGTCCAGGCTCTCTCTAGCAAAATCGCAGAGTGCCAAAATCCACGAATTTTTCTTTTTCCAGTCAAATTTCTGGCTTGACGGTACAATTCTGTGTATATTTCCCATTGACCTTTGTGATGATCGGTAAATCAGTTCCAAAAATATGTGGCTATGCATACCAAGTCTTTGTTTTCTTTAGTGTGAATGGATCCAATTAGGTACAAAAAACGATAATGGACTCCATTTTTAAATAACCAACTGCACAGTGTAGATAAGTAATAAGCAATGACATCTTTTTCTATTTTCCCTTTATATGCTTTTTTAAAAATAGGACCTCCTTCACGCCAACAGTATATCATAAATAATATGACGTCGACACGTTTTTCAAAGAAATTTTTGTAATACTCCTCTGTTTCATTACTAAACTCATGCCATAGCTTGCAGAGTGCTTCCAAATCTTCAGAGTCTATGCATCTTTTCAGTTTATATACGAATACCTCTTTTAAGCATGGCCGAAATACTTCCCTTGATTTTCTTTGTCTACTCTACCAAACTTAACAAAATGTAAGGAAATATGTTTGTAAATACTTTCTTCTCTGAATGCCATTTTTCATAATGTAGAATTTAAATACAACACTCACTGATATTTATAACAAATCTATAAATACTAGTAATGTCAGGTTGATTAAACTTATGTTTTTCTTAAATCAAAAAAATGGGTAAAATCAAGGAACAGTCAGAACGACCTATTCTGGAAATTAATGAGCAGCCAACACGTCCTGTAATCAATGTAAAAGAATCGCAAACACGTCTTTTCACCGATATGGAAAAAAAGCCATATGTTGGTAAAGATTTGTACGCTCTTATGCTTCATTTATGTTATTTTTGTCAGAAGGCCTCTTCAGAGCGGGAAGTTTTGAAATCAATGGTAGCCATCGGTACAATAACATATACTTATACCCCAGATCATGCGATTTCAACAGGGCAATGCAAGAAGCGGGCAGTGAATACTAAGGCGCTACTTTGAGCAGCTGGTTGAGGACAATGAGCTACTCTGAGCAGCTGGTTGAGGATACTGAAAGTCTATAAATATGACCGGGTTTTATTTTAAGCCATTCGCAAATTTAGTCAGGAACGGTGGCGTCTCCAGGCAAACTCTCAAATCATCACTTTGTTCTAAATCTATTCAAAATAATCAATGTGCGATTCATTCATGTTAGGGATACACAAAGAATAGGCGCATTTTTTAGTCGCTAATGAGTCCTGAGTTCATGGCAGAACAAAAGGAAGCAATGAAAAAGGACGCGTTTTTAAATTTGGCTCAAGATTTATAACGTTGCATCCTACAAAAAAATCTTGAGGAAATGTACCGTCTCTGGTAAGGATTCTATGCTAATTTAAAGGATATGTTTGATCATTTAAATGCTAATTGTATTTTGCAGTATGTTTGCTCTTGCTTAGTATAAATATCTGTTATATCTATTAAAATGAGATAAAAAAAGGGAAAAGTGTTAAAGCAAATCTATTACAACCCTAAAATGGGATATAGTAGCGTGGAAAGCTAAGTGAGAGGGCTAAACAAAGTAAAGTCAAAAATAGACCGGTCCCATGTTGATGACTGCTTGGAAAAGGAGCCCATCTACACATTACACTAACCCGCCCTCAAGTAATATTCTCGAAATAAAGTGTTAGTTGAGTAGCATTGATGAGCAATTGCAAGCTGATATTGTAGATCTGCAGTCCTTAAGCAAGTTAAACGATAATTTTGAGTATCTCTTAAATAGCATAGACATATTTTTAAAATATGCATGGTCCGTTCCTTTAAAATCCAAAAGTTTAATTGGAAGTTCTGACTGCTTTTTATAGCGTTTTGAATTCATCTAAGTAAAAACCGAACAAGCTGCAAACAGACGTAGGGACCAAATTAACAAACAAAGAATTTCTGAAATTTTAAACATCCAAACGTATCAATTTTTCACGACCAGAAGCGAAACAAAAGCTAGTATACTTGAACGTTTTAATTACATGCTTAAGGAATGTATATGGCGGTACTTCACCAGGAGTAATTCCTATAAATTTGTTGATGAATTCCCCAACTTGACAAAAAAAATAATTAATATTGGCAATTAAGTCCGCCTGAGTAAAGTTGAACGCGCTTTTGAAAACAGATTTTGGCCCAACTGGACAGAGATGCTTTTCATTATTTAAGAAAGATGTGCTCACAAACCACCCATTTACGTTCTAGAAGACTAAATGAATGAGAAGGTCGAGGGTATGTTTATGAGCCTGGACTGCAGAAAATTGAAACAAGAATTGGCGATTTCAACGTAATTAAAAAAATTAGAAAAACGAATAATAAATTCAATAAAACTTATTATTTAGTGCGAAGCTTGATTCTAAGTCCCAGATATGATAAAGCTATAAATATTTATATGTCAATCATATATTTGAAAAAACAAGGATGATTTTTCAGCAGGACCGGACGATTTTTACTTTTATTTTGAATTGACAGACCCTAACATCGCTAGATATGATGGCAAGTACGTTTTTAATTTATTAAAACCCCTAAGCTTCCAAAATGAATGGGATATAGCTGTTGTGTGAATTTAATGTCAATCACCTACACCCATGAAAATAAAATTTACGATAAGATATAAATTTTCAAATATGCGTATGAAAATAATTAGAAGGAAATTCATGATTCTAGCATTTTGTAGAGGAAATAATAAATATTTAAACAAGATAATATGCAGATAAACAAATGATAAATAAATAAATAAAAATATTAGAGGTAGTTAAGTAATGATTATATATTGAATAAATATAAAAGGAAACATATAAACAAATGAGTAATGCAAAGGGTAGATAAATAATGGATAAATAAATAGAAGTAAATTCATGTTTTGGTATTTAATGGAGTAAAACAATAAATAAACAAAATATAATGGATATAAATAAATTAATTAATAAATCATAAATAAAAAAATAAATAAATAAATAAATAAATACATACATACATAAAGATGTAATAATTAATTAAAATAGATAAATAAATAAATGAATAATTAAATATGTAATCATTGCTTAAATAGATAAATGAATAAAAAAATATATAAGTTATGTAAATAAATAAATAAATAGATACAGAAGTTAAAAAATATTAAATAAATTATTTTATGAATAAATATACAAACGGCTAAATAAATAAATAATAAGAAGTAGATTGGGAAATAAATGATATATTCTGCCTAAATATTTTTATATAATTCATTTGATATTAGATCAATAAATGATTTGGTTTTTTTATTATATTTGTCTTAATATTATTGTAAATTCTCGGAAATTTGCTGATTCAGTCTTGCTTCGTAAACCATACAATGGGCAGCTCTGCAACAAGGAAAAACGTCAAAGTTCAAAAAACGAGCTCGGTTTGCAGCCGGCTAAAATGATGCCAAAACTGCTATCAGCTAATTCAAGCTTTCACGCCAAATGCCTGCACATACATATGACGCCTTGGTCGACTAGGAGGGACACAATTGCTACATCAAGATAATGATAATTTGAAAAGCAAAGCATTATAATTTTTCGCTGCTTAAATAACGTTCCCTTCTGGTATAACATAAATCATAAAAGATAGGAATGTGTAATTTGGCCTCATCTACCTACATGCATACACTAAATGCAGACCAACTAAGCGTACCTACAAAGCTTACTTAAATACCTAAGCTAAGCTCTGCGCTGGTCTGCTTGTTGATGACTCTAGGCCACAAACCAACCAAATGAACATTAGGAAACTTCCAGCTTTGATGTCCTCTGTCATAATTGCTGACTTATCTGGCCGGAGACCTAAGCAGCTCTGCCCTAGAATCTTGAGCTGATTACTTACTCAAACGCAAATGTACTAGAGATCAGTTGATCTCCGAGCTCACTCCGGAAAATCTCAAGTTGATAATTTATCTTGTTTTCGATTTATCTACATGGTTACCAGATGATATGATCGACACTCTTTGATTTTAAGTCCCACAACACAGAGCTTTGGACAAACAAGGCATCATTGAATAATCATTAAATTTTGTGGAAATTTTAGGAAGTAAAGAATTTAATATTTTTCAAAATAATGATAACAAAGGTTAATTCACCTTCAATGTTATCAATTTTTTAATGCTATTGATCATAAGCCAATCCACTAGTGGATGGAGAATCAAAAGCAATTATGAGCTGTGTTTAAAACCTAAAACACTAAGTAATGGCGCCTGCCTGGTCGAGTTTTCTACTGACTACAGTAAATTAAGTTACTACTCGATTAATTAACATTGAAAAGAATTGCAATATTATGGCAGAAAACGCGACAAAAAACTTGCATAAGTACATAGACAAAAAAGTGACGCTAAAATTACGGGCAAAATAAATAGACATATGTACAGAGGCATTGAAATGAAAAAGACAAGCTATAATGTCACTCAGTATAAGTTCAGTAACTATGAAATAGCACAGCGATCAATCTGGTATCAAATCTTATTCTAAAAGTTACCAATCTGTTTTTCTCAATTTATAGTTCGAAAATGTTTAAGAATTTTGCTAATAGAGAGGAAATTGATTCTGGGAAATATGGCTGTTACATGACTGTCCCATAGACACTTTCAACAATGAAACACATGATTGGCGTTTGCCGAAAAAAGCACTATTGACTGGTGACAAATGTTTATAATGCATGAGAATTAATGATGTAGATAAATAGAGTATAGCTCCTCTGTTACAAATGTAACCCTGCTCAAATGCTCTTCCATGTTAAACTTTTGGTCGCCAGGTGATGCTTAGGGTAATCGTTCATGTGTTGTTATATCATGGACTAATTAAGTAGAACAGAAATGTTATAATAATATATAGTCGGATATTTCATGGAAGTTTGGGCATAAGTTGTAAAAATCATCCTTGACAATAAGCCAACAGATTGCGATTATAGCATTAATCTGATATATAATTATCATTATCGGCTTACTGTCATTGAAAATACATAAAATTTATGCCCAAACTTATGTGAAACAGGCTATAGGTAATTGGGAGGATTTTTCGCATAAAAATATCAGTGTATATTCCAATTTATGCTCTGTTTCCTCTTTACCTAAAATAAATCTTTTCATTGTAATTGTACACTATTTTAATGTCATGTTGTAATATTTTGGGCATTGTCTCTTGATCTTTGCTGTCCTGTGATTTTTGAGCTAGTATTTTACATTCTGTGAAATTTGCTTAATATTAATGTATTGTTGAGTGATGTTTCAACTCACATGTCTTTGTTAAAATTGCTCTGTCACTTCATTTAGCCAAGATATATCCATAAAAGATCGGTTATTCTATATAATTGACCACTGTGAAACCGGATTTGGTTCTGAGAACTGACTGTTGCATTTTTTCGTTCATCGTTTTGCACATTTAATTGATGTCTCTTATGTAAGAAGTTTAAAGCTGAAAGGATGGAGCACAAGAAGAAATAATCTATGGGCTAAAAAGTTATGTTGGAACTACACTAAAAAGTGATCCAACACAAAAAAGTTGTGTTGGGCTAATAAAGTAATTGACTTTTATTGAATTCGTATCACTGCTGTTCTCTGTAGGACCTAAACAATATTTTTTTGTAATTGTGATACTTAGAAGTTCTGCAGATATCTACGCACAATTTTTTGTGTACTTTTGACAATATTTTTTACAGTGCACATCCTTGTCTATGTGTGTTTGTGACTGCAAAAGCATTCTAATTTCAAAGAAGTCTCTCATTCCAAATGACCCGTCGCACTATAATTTTGTTAAATATTAAAGTTTAGGTGGTAGTCTTTCAAATGTTTTGTTACTCCTTTGTCATCCCACATCAAAAGCACTCACTCTATAAATTCAGTATTCAGAAATTGTACCTATTTGCATCATTTGATGGAAAAAATGATTGTGTCAATGCAAAATAGTGATTTCGGATATTTCTGGGTTCTGCATGCATACTTATACTCCACCGGCTTATAAGGCTCTCCCATAATTCATTAAATTCATACAAATTGAATGAACTTAAAATAGTCATGGTGGGAACTTCATTGGACAATATTTATTAAGGAGCTGCATCAAATGATAGCAATTAAAGACCCCTAAAAGAGAGGAAAATTTTGAAACTAGATGAGAAGCTTGCTCAAATTTTGACTTCTGGATTCAATCTTACATGATCATTAGTAGTATGGAGGGGATCGCGACGCGCATTTTGGGGGTACCGCTATGTTATAACGTGGGGACAGGCCGCCTATCTTTTGTACACGGGGGTACCACTTTTTAACCAGCTTGTTGGGCCCTGAAACACTATAATAAAGCAGACTCAATTAGGTCGCTGAGTGAAGCAATTGTTATATCGCGCATTGGCTAAGTGACGCAGCATTGGCGACGCAATTTTTGCAGCTGGTAATATCGCGCATTGGCTAATAATAAGCGCATTGATGAAGCATTTTTGCTACTGGCGGCTCTCTTTTATGTCCGCGCAGCCTGTTTGGAATTTATAATAAGCGCACTTGCGAAGAATTTTTTATGATCGGCGCATTTTGTTGACTAGCGAAGCAATTTTTTCACAATAGGATTAAAAAGAGTAGTTAGGCCTATAAGCCTGGGGGCAACGTTATAAGATAGCCTGCGTTATAAGATAGCAAAACAGGAAAACGCATTGTGACATGTTCAAAACGCATTGTGACATGTTCAAAACGCATTGTGACTGAGTGATGGAGGTGTGCTATAAGGAAGGCAGTCTTGGTGAAGGGGCCTTGGGGGAGGAGCCGGCATCCCCCATGCTATAACATATCCTGTGTTATGAGATAGGCAAAATGGAAAAACACGTGTGTTGTGTTCTAAAGCACATTGTGATGTGTTAACAAAATGAATAAAAACAAGCTTAAACACACTTGATGTGTTATGGAAGCCACCGCCGCCACTGAAAGACGCAACACGCTTGACGTGTTATCTGCAGTGATAAGAATATTTCTGTGGCAAACATCACATGTTTTGGTGATAAAAAATTAACAAATCTGAAACAGGGGTCCGCTCTTCCTACCCCTGTACACACTTGAGTGATAATTCTGAGGCAGGGGTCCGCTCTTCCAACACAGTCAACGAGCAGGGTCCGCTCGTTGTTATCCCCTGTACACAGTGTGAAAATCTATTAATTTGTTACTTTAAAATGCAATTTTACAATGGTTTTGCCAAATTCAAAAGGAACTGGCTGACTTTGATCCGTTTTAACATTAATTTCAATAGTATTGAATGATTTTTTCAGCACAGGTATATAATGCGGGGTAATATATGAATGATTCACAATGTCCATGTACTTTCCTTCAATATTTACGACTTGCAAGAGGGGTGCAAAAACGTTTCCAACAATTTGAGGCTCAACTATATCGCAATATACGTAAAAATTATGCATTCCACCTAGCATATCAGGAGAATGATGGGCAGTTATACTTAATTCTTGCGCAATAGTGTAATTGATGTTATCAAGTTGACTTTCTAGAAACCCCAGCATATACATTAAATGTTTGGTCAACTTTACACTTCGAATATATTCAGTATTGATAATCAAATGACAAAACTTCTTGTTTTCATCATACTTTAAGCCAAGATATTCTGTATACTTGAGTTTTTCTTTCAGACTGACTGTTTTTAAACCACTTTTTATGGTTTTCACAAGATCGTGTATAGTCAAGTACCTGGCTCGAGGAATCAGCATTTTTATTCGTATATTATTTTTCAAATCATAAAACTGTATCATGTTCTGATCTTCGGCAATATTATGCCACGTGTTTGCATAGATTATTTTGGCCAGCCCTACTTCCCACTCGCCATTGAGCACAATATGTCTGGGCAGCTTTGTAATAAAGGTAGATGCGGTATTTGATTCTTGAGAATTGCTCGGAAGCGTCATGTAAAACTGTTTAGGATCCATGTTTGTGTCCTTTACATTTTCTCGAAGTATTTATAGATTTCAGGCGTGTGCATTGATTTTACAATTCTTTTGAATGAAACGCCTTTTGCACGAAAATGTAGAAAGTAGATACACATATGACCACATGATGTAGAGAAAAGTCCCTGAACCCTCATATTATTATATGTGTATGATGAAGCATTTTTCTCAATATATTCTCTGAGCTCAAAAGGTTTCTGGCCATAGCTATCAAAGTAATCACAGTGCGCCTTATGACTGAAAAACATGGCGACCCAGTGTGACCCCGGCTCATTACTAAAATCCAAATTGACTATTAGTGCAGCAGGGTAGTGGGGTATAGGTGGAAGGCGATCAATAGGGAAGACGCCCAGTAAAATTCTGTTTACACCAGGATCAGCACCTAGAATGTTCAGTATTTCAAGAGTGTTCATTTCCAAGCGTTATAATCGTGAAATGTATTGCGATTTTTATCAATCATAATCAGATTATCGAATTCGGCATATATAATAATTTCTACTCCAGAGTCTGGTAAATCATCTGCAAACTTGACATTTATACTTGTTGTACCTTCACGCACTAGATCCCAATGCCCACTATCATCTGCATCGGGCGTCAGGTCAAACACAAAGAAGCAATGACTCGTCTTAAACTCATTGCGGCTAATGAAATTGCCTTTATTATCATGACCAATATCAAGTGCATCGTACATCTGATTGAATCCCTGAATAAACTTATTATGCTTGAATGACACATTTAGTGAATGAGTTTGCCCTCCGCATCTTACTCTTACATCATAAACACTAAATGGGCTGAAATTAAATGGCGATTTTGATAAACTGCCTCTAAAATGCACTTCCTTCAACACAAGCAAAAACCAGCCGTCTTGGCAGCTGACCGGTAAACAATGTGAAATTGGGCGTTTCTCTTGAAGGGTTGGACATGTGCATGTTTGTCATGACAACCTGTCTTATAGGATATTTTGCAGTATATGCTAACATTGTTTGCTCCAGAGCTAAACTTACGCTTTCCAAAACTTCTATTTTCCGCACAAACAATTTCATTACTAAAACATTAAGTTCAAGGGGAATATCTTCACAGCACTGTAGGACAAAAATATTGTTGTTTCTGTGTAATTCTAGGTGAAAATCTGTGAAATTCAGCAAATATCTGTCTTGTGAGAACATGTCTATATGTAAAGGCGCAGATACTTCCACAATATTTGAATCTTTGAACAACACCGCACGTTCTATGAACCCTTTATTATCAGCAGTGTCCACATTAGTCCCACCTTTATGAAAATATAGTGCAGACTGAAGATGAGACACTTTTGCATCAGAACCATAATTTAATTCTGTTTCAAAGTATGATCTGTAAGCATATAAATTGGAGCTGTCAGACACTAATCGGCCGCCTAAAAAGCACTTAAGTTGCTTAAAGAATGTTTTGCCTATAAGATTGATTGACGCATAATTTGGTACTGCAGCTCCAGCTGTGAGCGTTGGCTTTTTAATTCTTAGTGCCATGTATATATAACTCCTGTTCATTTGCATATAGTGAGGATCGGGTGGAATCCTAAATTCATATGGTCCTTCATTTGTTATAGGGTGCATAGGCTGCACTTCATCCCAAAATCCTCTTTTGACGACAACCTGTGTAGGAGGAACTGTGAAAAGATCCAGTTCAGATTTCGTACTTGGAATAGATTTTATGTCGATTAGAGCCATTTTTTCGAATTAGTTTAGTAAATGCATCATCATTATTCCTATTTATAGACTTTTGACGCTTGCCTAAACCTTCCCCAGACACAGATATAGCCATTGATGCCTCATCTTAAAATTGCGCCGCCTCATGCTTTGTACATGGCCAAAAGCAATTTTACAAAACGGATCAACACTTTGCTTATCCACTAGCATTTTTAAGTTTCTCGATGTTAGTACTTATGTTGCACCTGGTTTTAGTTTAGACGTGTTCATGAGAGCATACAAGGCGACATTAGTAAAAGCCAAATTCCCTTATGAATATTTAGATTCATTTGAAAAATTGTCTGAGACACAATTACCGCCTCCTGAAGCATTCTACAGCTCACTTAAAGATGAATGCATCAGCACAGCCGATTATGCACAATGCCAGCAGTACTGGCAACAATATAATATGACGACATTGAAGGACTATCTAACTTTCTATAATATGAGGGATGTTGTACCATTCTTAGAAGCCTGTAGCAACATGTCACAGCTGTATTGGGACAGATTTAAAATTGATATTTTTAGAGAAGCAATGTCCTTACCAGGAACCACAGAACGGTACCTTTTCAAAAGCATTCCTGACACTAAATTTTTGCTTTTCTCGGAAAATTCAAAAAATGTCTACTATATGCTAAAATCGAAGTAAGCTGCAGACCCAAGGGCAAAATAATCATCAATTTGAGGTAAGGGATAAATTTGAATTTTTGTCATATCATTTAGTCGTCAATAATCCACAATTGGGCGGAAAGAGAACCATCTTTTTTCCCAATTAGAAACAAAGGACTGGCCCAGGGACTGGTTGTTGGTCTTATGACTTTTTCTGTGAGCATATCATTGATCACTCTTTGCATAGCTTGTCTGTGCGCGTGTTTGATACGATGCGTTTTGCCTACAACAGGGGGATTATCCCCTGTGTCAATAAGGTGCTTAACAAGCAGAGTACGACCAAGTTTATTGCCTTTTAGTGCGAATGTCGAATTATATTTTTGACACAAATGGCGAATTTGCTGCTGTTCTTTAGAATTAACGATGCAACCTTGCAGAGCCTTATTTATTGAAGAAAAAAGTTCAGGTGAGTGATTGTCTGAAACAGCAATATGAGATACTACATCAATGTCAGGCGTTAGCGAGCCAATCAATGCTCCTGTGTTGACCTGAACAGGCAATTTTGAGATGTTGCATAATTGCAAAGGAAAAACTGATAGCAGGGGCAACAAAAAGTGAACTTTTGTGCATAAAATTGGGATCAGGCTAAAAAATGGCAAAACGTTGGCATTGTAAGAACCATGACTAATATAGGCTGGTGTTATAAGCTCATGGCGCGGCAGGATGGTGATTGGTTCCGGAATCGAAACATGCACGCGGATAGGACATGCTATTTTTGCATTAGGATTGGTTCGAAAATGCAATTTCTCATTATGCGATAAAAGATCTAATTTTATACTGTTTATGAACGCACAATCTTCAATG
The DNA here is from genome assembly GCA_036768485.1 of Mermis nigrescens. Lineage (NCBI taxonomy): Eukaryota > Metazoa > Nematoda > Enoplea > Mermithida > Mermithidae > Mermis > Mermis nigrescens. The sequence continues at coordinate 21,429 of JAVLUZ010000103.1, forward strand.
GGATTTACCCAGAGCAATGCGGAACGGCAAAAATCAAAACCAAGAAGCAAGTATTCTGGCAATTTATCCATGATAGAAACTAACGCAGGGGTAGTATGGTCGGCAATAGTTATAGCCATATTAAATTCAAAACGAACAATTGCTGTCATGTCACCTACACCGTGCACTACATTAGACATTTGTTTTGGAGCTAATTTGAAACCTAGTCTTAAAAATGCTGCAGTAGTCATCATTGTGACTTGCGAACCTGTATCAATTAGTGCCGGGATTTTTACACAATGAATTTCAGCCAAAATGGTGGGTAAATTAGTACCTGCATGACTGACAATTGGAGTTTCAGAGTCCTGATTTAGGGAGGGGGATGATGCCATTTTTTCATAAAGTGCTAATCTTTGCTGCAATCTATCATATTCTTCCAAAAATGCTTGAGATGAAAAATTTTCATCACGCTTATTTGCCTCAGTTGATTTAGAGCTAACCGTATCTACATCTTTTTTGGGCGAAAAGGGCGGATGCGGAGTGAGTAAAGCTCCGGCGGGTTGGTAATCCGCTATGTGTGGGACGTTAGGGGGATAATTTTGCGGTGCAGAACGATAATTTGAATTATAGTGGGTGTTACATTGTTCTGGCGGATATGTCACGTAAGGATTATGCTGAAGATGGTCATAAGATTGAGCATGATTATCGTAAGGTTGATTTTGATAATTTTGATGATAGTTTGGCATATAGTTGTTATAGTTTTGCCTAAAACTTGGGCGCAAACGTCTCGATTACAACGTGCGTCAGAATTATGTTACGTAGATTAGCGATTTTGGCTTTGGTCATGGTATCTAGGCTTAGAAGATTGGCTATTATTATAATTTGAGCGCAACAAAGAGCGATTATGATTATTCCAAGAATGCAACTGACTGTGATGACGTGCAACGGGATTGTTTCTCGGTTGTTGGTGATTTTCATCTACTTTGCACTGCCTTGGCCTTTTAAAACACTCTTCTTGAACATGACTGCTATGCTTACAAAACGTGCAATATTTTCGCGATGATTCCTCGTTTTCCGGGCATTTTAAGCAATGAAACGTTTTATTGCGTGAGCGATCCGACTCAGCATGATTCAAAGGGCGAGCAGATTCTTTAGGAAATGCGCCTCCAGAAGGGGTAGCAATAGTCGTAACGTCACGGTGTTGGCAGTTTTTGCTGCGAGTAGTTGGTTAGCATACTCTGCACATTTAGCATTATGCAAAAACTCATGCAGAAGCGCTTTGGGCACACGCTGATATGCTGCCATTGAAAGTTCGGCTAACATGCCACGTTTTAGCTGATGTCTAAGCATTTCGTTAAATTTCTCTGAGTCAACTTCAATGCGAGGTCTGGCGCACCTTAATTCTCTGTGAAGCAAAAGATAATAAGCTTGGACAGACTCATTAGGCTGTTGCTTATGGTCAAGGAAGTGATCATATAAAGTATCGTGATTGAGTGGTCGAAATTCAGCAATCATGGCATATTTAGTCTTAGTATATGATTTATGCACTTCCTCTGGTAACGCTTCATACAAATTTGAAGCATAGTCATCAAAAAATGATGAAAGAAATTCAGCTCTCTCTTTTTTTAAATTTTGTACATTTTTGCCAGTCTTTCAAATTCATTGGAAAATTTTCGAATATCGGTTTTTTCCCCTTGGAAAGATTTCCTAGCCGCTACTGCTATGTGCATTTGTTGTATAAACAGAGCACGGTTGATAGCCTCAGCGACAGACAATTTATCATGAGAGGATGATGATGATGAATCCAAGTCATGACGCGAGCAACTCAAACTATGATTACGACGCGAGTGACGCAAATATTCAGGCTGCACCATGCTTGTGTCCTCATCTGAAAATGTGATGCAACGCTGATTCGGTACTGGCGGCGATTACATTATCTCGTATAGGGATGGACTCATCATTAAGATGAGCTAAATTACCTTGCACAGAGAAATTATTGCTCCTTTGATGCAATGCGTGCTGCAGGGGCGCGCTTTCAGCATTAGGAGGAAAATAATGCAAAGGGCGGCGGATGTACAGAAGGTTGCTGCAAATTATTTACAGCGCTAGGCACAAATTCAGGTGCTATCTGATTTCAGGGGCGATGCAGAAATTGAGAAAGATTAGGCGCGTTTTCAACACTTTGCTGATTTAACACTTGCTGCAAAGGATGCGCAGAGTTAGGTAAATTATCCACAAAAATAGGGTTTTGCGCATGCTGCTCAGGAACTATGCGAAGACCTAAAATCAACAGCTGTGCGCTCAGTCATGGGTATAATAGGCACGAATGTCCTCTCAGAGCGCGAGTGTAACCTTAGGCTTAGGATTATGAATTGGAGGCTGAATGACGGGTGATGGATTATCGAACTCGGTTTCATTATTTACCGGTTGTTTGATGTTCTGTATCGGTAACTTGATAGGGATGTGATTATTCACATTTTTGTCATTATGTGATCGCAAAAACTGGTTAGTTTCAGGGCGACCAGAAAGCAAAGCTGTACGCTTTTAGACTATTAATTTCATCATGCATTTTGTGCATTTGAGAATTCATTTTCTGAAAATGTTCGAGAATAACCAAAAGTATTCAATCAGAATTTGTCGAATTAGGGCGATTTTTGTTCTCATTTTGCCTTTCAGAAGTATTACTTTCCATGTCAATAGTTTGAACGGGTAAAACGGCTTTGTTTTCCATTTGATTATTGTCACTATGCGCGCAGCAAGTTCTGATCGTTATTAACAATTGTTGCATCAGAATTTGTTTCACCTTGAGTATGTGCAGAATTACCTGTTCCTGAATGAACACTGCCAGTAGTCGATTCATTATCGAAGGAATAACAGTGGTGTTATACGCCGAAGGGAGTAAAGTATTATTATCGTTCGCCATAGAACTAGTTCGATTGCTTTGTGGTTGACGCGTAGAAAGGGATTGTGGCAACACCTTTTTGATCAGGGGAGTGCAAAGAATTTTCTTACCACCCATTTAAAAATGGAACGTTTAGAATACAAATGTTAGGTAAAAGAAAACTTTTTCACCTAAAATCGGTCATCTTTAAATTCAAACAAATTTTTCAAATGTAACCCCTCTAAATATGGGTTTTTGAAAATGTACCTCAGTATGCCAAGATAGCAACAAGTACGAGAGAGGCGGACGAAGATTTATGTGCGTGGCGAAAAATATATTATTTAGTCGGTTAGGTATAGAGAAAAATACCAGCGACTCTACCACTAGTACACAAAGTCTTTGCCACGGATGCTCAACTTATTTAGCTTGTCAGTGACGCGGATGATATGATAAAAAATACTGGCGAATAAATACACATATTTAGAATGCCAAAATAAATATTTTTGGGTATGAAAAATATTTATAATTAATTTAAATGATGACAGCACCAGATTGGTTGTTGTGAGCAACCTTAGGGGTGGGATGCTCCAATGTAACTTAGAGAGGGCTGTCATGCTTCACTCAATAACCTAAGCTGCGCCGCTAGGGACTTGCTGATTAAGTACTTGCAGTATGTACGGATATCCAAACCAGCGGCACGCCGCCAGGGAAGATACCCAACACACCACAACAACGAAAGCAACAACATACTCTTAGTACCTTCAGGGTTTAACTAAGTACCTTGCTACACCTAGCGCTGGTCTGGGATGCTACGGCAATTTGCCTTTACTCTACCTCCTACCCTAAATACCTAGTACCTAAAGTCTCCACAGAGGTAGCAGGTCCGGTACCTCCTACCCTAAATACCTAGTACCTAAAGTCTCCACGGAGTTAGCAGGTCTGGTACCTATGGAGAATGTGGAAGGGAAATCCGACCGCAAGCACCTAACACAGGAGAAATTAGATAACACTGGAATTCACCCGAGGTCCTCAGACCTTTTTGGGACTGAAAGAATATTTTTCGCGATAGGGGAACAAAAAGTTTCGCTCTAGGATACTTGAGGCAAAACAAATTACGAATTTTGATTTTACAAGCACTTTGAACAATAAATACAACAACAAAGAGCTCTACTCCAGGCTGTCATCTTCTATAAAAATTATGTAATAATTTTTATAGTTTTTGGTTCGAAAGGGAATTGAAGAATTTTGATGAAAATATATAACGAAAAGGTTTTACCCTATCTATATCCGGCGATAGCAAATATCGAAACCGGCCTAACTAATTCCCAGACTACCTGTGTTATATTGCAACTCTAGGTAGTTATTTTTCTACCTATCTATATGAATCAAATCAAATCAAATAAACTTTGGCGCTCACAAAGACCGAGAAGTCACGCCAGGGAAAGAAAAACGCACTGGCACGCCAAATCAATTATGGCTGGAGGGTTGCTTACAGTAAAAGAAGAGAAAAAAGAGAAAGTAATGTTTTTATAACAGAAATGGGTGCTACTGCACATAGATTTTTCCGTTCTCTGCTCAGGCTTAACGTGAATAGCGGTCATGTCGCCTATGTTTTGAATGTAAATAAATAATAAGGGACTTATTTGGGCTCCACAAAATAAACGCATTAGTGTGTCCCTCACAGCACATAGTGAAGTAGTTCCAACTAAAAGATGCTGCATGACTGGGTCGCCTCCGCACGTCCAACTGTCGGAATCTATCTGACTGTAGAAGTAGTTGATAAAAATGGCTGGATCGCCAAACTGGCTCTCAAAGACCGGATGGTCACAGTAAACATACTAATGTGCGTTTTGGTCGTTGGTGTAAACGACCCATGTAGATACACTATCTACGGTCCCCAGAGGAAGTAATAAAACGTTTAATTCAGGCATGTGCTGGGACATACTACAGTAAGTGCCCTAAAAAAAGCTATCAGAAGGAATCGAACTAATGTTGCTTCGACGAAAAGCGGACGTTTTACTACTGAGCTACTCATGCGGAGCTCCTCAGGATCTTAGTCTATTGTTTAAATTGTCAAATCAGGATAAGCTGAATGCACGAGTTTTTATCTGTGAGTTGATTGATCTGCTTAAAAACGAAATAAAATATCGCGCAAAAAATGTTATTGAAAAACTCCTTCTTTGCTACGTATAGCTAGTACTAGTGTTGTCAGAGTCAACTCTAATTCAACCCAAAACAGGGTTAATCCCTGACTTGAGTTAGTGACCATCAGGGTTAACCCTAACTCTTTGAATTTCCAATTGAGAATGGCTTCAAAAAGGGTGAGTAACTTATTTATACGTGCGGTTATAAGTTATAATTTTTTTAGTATTGTATTTTAGTCTTCAAGCAGAGCAACTTAAATTAATTTCCTGTCATTCCATCGGTGGTCAATCGAGCCGATGCGCTGTGTGTATGCTTTGCACCTCTTCTCGCAAGATGCTATTTATTTTTATTTAATCAATCGTTTAGCCATCTGAGCTAGATTTTGTTCAATTTGAATAGCTTCTGCCAATAGATTCCCACCATTGTGGTGATATACCCCTTAGGTTGCATGCCTTTAAGCATTGAAAATTTGAAACAAATCTGCATTAAGCAATAATAATCTTTCGCGGGACAATAATAAAGATATCATGTGAAAAAAGATTAAATTGAGTTTTAGAAGATTTTAGGAAGGGCTTTCCTGCTTTTGACTTTGTTATGCAAAATTCAGAATGACCAAACCCCACTCGCCTGCTGCTATAGTCTGTTTAATTTATCCGAGAGCTTTTTCAGTAAATGTTTTCTTAAATTACAGTAACCCATTCCTTCTTATTTACTGTTGGTCGCTAGATCCCACTATAGCGATGTAGTAAAGAAGGGTTTTCTGATAACGTTCTTGCGGCATAATTTATTTTCGTCTTCTAACAGATCAATTGAATTACAGATAAAAATCGCGCATTCGAATTATCCTAAGTTGACATTTTAAACACAATAGACTAAAACGTTAGGAAACGTCGTGATTTCTTGCATAGCTCATTGGTAAAACCTCTGCTTGTAGTCGAACCAAACCGGGTTCAATTCCAGCCAGTAGCTTCTTGTTTAGCGCACTTACTGTAGTATGTCCCAGCAATGATTAAATGCCTAAATTAAATTCATATGGGTTGTGAATTGAAAATGGATGAATTCTACCCACTCGCCCTCATTGAGCTGATCTGATGAATTACAGTAATTCGTCTTATTTTGCTTACTGTAGCCCTTAAAAAATTGACTAAAAAGCTCTCGGGTAAAACGAAACAGACTACAGATGGATAGATTTCTCGTATTTTATGTTTCTTGCAGAAATGGGTGTAAATCATACGTGGGCAGCCAGAAAATTCTGCGAGGGGGGGTGCAAGATTTTTTGAAGGTCAAAAAATAGCCTTAAAAATGGTGGTATGGCGATAAAAACACCATTTTTCGACGTTTCTCATCAAGCACTATCCATTGGCATCAAAAAATTGCGAAAAAAACAGAAAAAATTTTCAAAAATTGAATTCTGGGGGGGGGGTGTTTGATTTCTGGGGGGGGGGTATTTTGGTTTCTGGGGGTGCATACCCCCAACCCCCACGCCCTGGTGTGGTGTAAATGCTTGGCCGGTCCATCTTTACTAAAGCAATACGGACACGACCTTGTATTTGCCTTCGGGATTTACTTAGGTAGCTAATCTGCTCTCAGCGCTGGTCAGGTTCCTTAAGTGCGTATTGCAACTCTAAACCCAACAGCCCTTAGTGACATACAGCTTCCACTCCCTCAGTCCTATTGTGCTGACCGCTTTCCGTTGGGAGTCTCAGCAGCTATGCCCTACTTCCTAGGTGTAAGTACCTACCTAATCCCGGAATGCTCGCAAAGCCAGTTGGCCTATCTCAACACACAACTCAAGTTGATTAATTAACTTGTTTCCGAAGATTAGGCTGATTCGAAAGGTTTTGGTTCCTAAATTGTGTAGCACATCCAAATTTTGAATACAACAACAGCGAGCTGTTAACTGGGCAGTCATCAATAGATTAAATAAGTTTTTAGCTAATTTTTGGGTTGAGGACAAGATGAGAGAATTTCCAAAAATAAATAGGAGATAAGACAAAACATTGTTTACCTTTCTAACCCAGTTGATATAAAATAATAAAATAATCATCGTGGCGGGCCCGACCTTCCCTCAATATATGTTATCACCGGGAGGTAATTTTCTGCAATTTTAATAACGCAAATAACACAACGGCATGGCTACGAGCCGGCTCAAAGCAAATAAAAGAAAAGGCGCTCCAACTCGGCAAAGCACACAACCACCAACAAAACCCGACTGACTACTGTCTACATGAATAGTTACAGTAGATGATGTCTACTCATCATCCTACACAAAATGAACAGACTGAATTACCTTTTACCAAGTCATAAGACAAGATATTTACAGCGGTGATTCAAACAAGTAAATAACTGATATTCACATATACATAACTCTGCTTTACCATGACAAGTACCTAATAGGATATTGAATTGGAAGATGGGGATTAAATGAGAACTGAAGGCATAACCTCGAGCTAGTGGATCACTAGGATGACTACTCAAATATGTAGTTATGAAAATCCAATACGGTAAAATGCTGTAATCAACTGGCTTACGCGATGTTAATAATGAAATATTTAAATAGCGTTCGTACTGTGTAACTGTCATAGTTACAGGGGCAATCGTTAGGTAGACCAAACACACTGTTTTTCGGCGTTTCACAATAAGCTTCATGCATCGGCATCGAAAAATTGCAGGAAAAACGGAACAATTCAGAAAAATCAATCTCTGGGATGGGGTCAGGCGGCTGGCGGATTCTGATATGGTTGCAATGTAAGTTGGGGTTCGCTGACTTCAAATGGGAATTTTTCATTGAAGCAAATCAACTTCAATAAAAATGCACAATTTAAAATCATAGTATATTTTGAGACAGTTTTTTGAGTGCCAAAAAGCATGCTTTTGTTGATCATATAAATATTTCTTTAAATAGGTTAGCTCTTTTTTTAGAAATAGGGTTAGCGTTAACTCTAACCCCATTAACTTTTTTGAAATGGGATGAACCCTAACCGTACTCTATTGTAATTTACTAACTTTTACATTGCTAATATGCACATACAGTGAGATCTAGCTACCTACAGTAAAAAAAGGGTTACTTTAGCCTCCGAAAACATTTACTGAAAAAGCTCACGAATAAATGAAACGGACAACATATACATAGGTACGTGTAATCTCTTCCACTCCAAACAGCCTATTTTATCTTAAGTCTCATCACTGTATTAGTTTTTCAGCGCACAGGCGGCTTCTTCAACTACGCCTTCATAGCAGCTGCTTGCTTTTAACTCTTCGTCTTGATGTTTAATGTAATTTGCTTAAAATGAGGCACATATAATAAAATGACGCAACAACCTATAGTCCGTTTCATTTAGCTTTGAGGTTTCTGAAAAAATTTAAAGTGCCCACAAAAGTGTTTCAAACTTATACAATAAATATGATATTCTACAGTATATCGAGTCACACGAGACGTAAGTCGCATTAATGAAGCAAAATTTAAAAACGCTTTTGTAGTCTGATTCTTGCGGAAAAATTTAAAAGAAAATCGCAATGTTAAATTAAACAGACCATAGCACAATAAATATTCCGCTACAGTTATAAGCCCTGAAGTATAAATAGGCCCTTTGGAATGGAACTGACTATAATTAAATACAAACGATGCATAAGTACGTACCTATATATATATATATATATATATATATATATATATATATATATATATATATATATATATATATATATATATATATATATATATATATATATATATATATATATATATATATATATATATATATATATATATATATATATATATATATATATATATATATATATATATATATATATATATATATATATATATATATATATATATATATACAGGGTGGGCCAAAAAAGTCTACATTCCAATTCAACAGGTCATAACTTCAGCTGATGTGAATATGAGACGTTAAAACTGGCAACATTAGATAGACAAAAGTGTCTTCTTTCGCATAGTGCTAAAACTTTTGGCCAGATATTAATTCTACGAGCGCTACAGCAATTAGTTTACACCCTACTTTAATATTGTTTTAAGGCCAATAGCGTCATCGGTCCTGCCATCAATTTGCATCCTATTTTCACGATATCTTGGGATTTTTGCACTCAGTAGGAAGCGTATCTACTCTGGGGGTTTAGAAAATGTGCTACCTAATTTTTGTGAAGGTATTTATTGTCAAACAGGTCAAAAAAGGATTCCTACATACGCAGTAATGTGATACAATGCGGAAACTCTGAGGTTAGAACAATATCAAAGTGAGGTGTAAACAAATAGCCGTTGTGCTACGAAAACGCTGGCAGCTGGCCAAAATTTATTACATGATTCGAAAGAAGACAGTTTTATCTATCTAATGTTGACAGTTCTAACGTCTCATGTTTACATCAGCCGAAGTTATGCCCTGTTGAATCGGAATGTAGCCTTTTTGGGCCACCCTGTATATATATATCATAGGTAGCGCGTCAGCGTGCACCTATAACATACTTGGGTACCCCCAACATATGTCCCCCCCCCTCACAGCTATAACGGCACACATCTAAGAGGTGCGGTTTTTTTTAAAAGGTAGATAATGAAAAAACTTGATGCCCCCATTTTTTTTCTTGTTTACACTCAATACCCAGCGCGTCGTGAGTATGTAAAGTTTACACCAAAAATTCCAATAATTTGCGGAGGGCCAATTTTTTTAAAAATGTTTTCCCTAATTAGTAGGTTACGAATCTGGTCTTAAAATTTCTTTACACTCATTGGTTGTTGCACAGGAGTGTAAACAAGACGGTTTTTTACAGTTTTCGTGTGCAAGAGCATATCTAACTCAGTTTTACATTCTATGCAGTCTGATTGGTTTCAAAAGGTAGACGGTCAAAAAATCTAGGACAGACTTTTTTTTAATTTTTCTTAAAAAGTAATATTTTCGAATTTAGAGGCGGTTTATTGTAAATAGGCTGGGACAAAAAAATATTTTTTCCCTGCCATATTCTCCACTTCGTAGACAGAATGTGGTAACTACCTTTAAAATGTGCCTCGTCTTAAGCGCTACACGTCAAAATTCTATTTGTTTCTTTACAATCAATATTGCGTTATTAGTGCAAGTGTTAACTTTACACTGAAAAAATTTTTTCCGCCCATAGCGTCGTGGATGATGAATTTTTTTTAAAAAATGTTTTCTCTAATTAGTAGGTTACGAATCTGGTCTTAAAATTTCTTTACACTCATTGGTTGTTGCACAGGAGTGTAAACTAGACAGTTTTTTACAGTTTTCGTGTGGCCGAGCATATCTAACTCAGTTTTACATTCTATGCAGTCTGATTGGTTTCAAAAGGTAGACGGTTATAAAATCTAAGGGAAACTTTTTTTTCTTAAAAAGTAATATTTTCGAATTTAGAGGCGGTTTATTGTAAAGAGTCTGAGACAAAAAAAATATTTTTTCTCTGCCATATTCTCCACTTAGTAGAAAGAACGTGGTAACTACCTTTAAAATCTGCCTCGTCTTAAGCGCTACACGTCAAAATTTATTTTGTTTCTTTACAATCAATATTGCGTTATTAGTGCAGGTGTAAACTTAACACTGAAAAAATTTTTCCGCCCAGAGCGTCGTGGATGATAAAAAAGTTTTTTTAAAAATGTTCTATGTGAGGTCAGAATAACGAATCTGACCTTCAAATTTTTCTACAATCAATACACAGTACCAGGGGTTTAAACTTTACACTCAAGTGGATGAGTAAAAAAACAGATTCTGTCAAAGATTTATAAGTCAACTTTTTCGGTTATGAATTAAGATAATTTAAATAGATAAAAATAATTTAAATAGATAAAAATAAAGTAATTTTTAAGGGCTACACGTCAAAGCAAACCGCGTTCGAAAAAACGTAATATTGAGTTGTTTATGGGGGTGTAAAGTCCGAAATCTGAGGTGTAAAATGGGCAAAAAAACAGGTTTTTTCGTATTTAATTGGTAAATCATATCAAATATTTTGCGGAACATAAGTATTGCACATACAAACGTACTACAATCAAAGGGCTACAAACTGGCCCAAACCGAATTTATTTACACTCAATGGGGCGTTCGATTTAGATTTTTAAAGTTTACAATGTGATGGACAGTGAAAAATACGTGTTTGTCCATATTTTTGTTCGCCACCCCTTAGAAAGTACTTTATTTTTACCCTTTTCGACCTCTCCCGAACTTCTAAACAGAGAAAGTGGCGAACAAAAATATGCACAAACACGTATTTTTCACTGTCCACCAAATTGTAAACTTAGAAAATCTGAACCTAACGCCCTGCCCCATTGAGTGTAAATAAATTCGTCACAAAATTTGCTAAAACTCAGAAATTTCCTAAACAAAAAAAAATGAAAGTAAGGAAATCAAAGAAAAAACCTACCTGTGCCTAAAACTGCAAGATCTGCTAAAAATCAGACTTTTTCTAAGCAACGCAAAAATCGAAGTATATTCTGCGGCCTGCAGAAGAAAGCAGCATCCTGTCGAACAAAGATAAAACATTGGGCTGGATAACTGAACCACTCACTCTGCAAAAGCAGATATCGCCATAGCTGAGCAGCGCCATGTTGCAATATTTTTCTGGGTCAAAAAATAGTAATTATGGTATGTTGGAAAAACGGCAATTTTCGACATTCTGATTGAACACTGGTGCATACCCCTAACCTCCCATGCCTAATGGTCATCAGTTTACATGGGCAGGAATAAAATCCGGGTGGTCTGGTGGGATTAAACGCCAGAAGAGTACTGAATGGACGCATGCATTATATAGAAATCACAGTCTTTCGTTGCGGTATCGCAAATAATCATAGGATATAACTTTTTGTAATATTTATCTAGCCACAATATCGAATAAATTAACGTTGCAAGTGATTAGCAAAAACGCAGATTTGAGATTTATTTTATAAGCTTTATATTAAGCATTGGACACCATACCTAGACGTAGGGGGTTTGGGGAGTATGCACCCCAAGGCAAAATACCCAACAAGAAAACGCAAATATTTAACAATACCTCCAAAATTCAATTTTTTAAATCTTTCTGCTCTTTTTGGGTTTTTTTGGTAGGTACCGATAGATAGAGCTCGACAAAAAACGTTCAAAAATGGTGTTTTCTTCGCCATAGCACTATTTTTAAGGCCAATATTCCAATTTGAAAACCCCCTCAGAATTTTGGAACCGCCCACTGTATGGTGGACAATATGAGAAGGTTCACCTATTTTTTTCAGAGGCCGCAGAATATACTTCGATTTTTGCGTTGCTTAGAAAAAGTCTGATTTTTAGCAGATCTTGCAGTTTTAGGCACAGGTAGGTTTTTTCTTTGATTTCCTTACTTTCATTTTTTTTGTTTAGGAAATTTCTGAGTTTTAGCAAATTTTGTGACATTTGTAGATAGGAGCTTTTTCTAGTCCCCTCCTTTTACGTCCTTGATAATTCTTTGTTCCAAGTATATTCTACCTTTTTTGTTCCATCGGAGCATTTTTTCTTGCTAGTACCCAACTTTTTGTTAACAAAAAATAGTAGTTATTCCTATCTTTGTCAGTGTTGTAGCGAATGTCATTAGGTACTTAGCAATTTATACTTGCATTGTGTATGTATTATACTAGGAAAAATCTACCTAAAGTCGCAAAATCTGCTAAAAATCAGACTTTCTCTAAGCAACGCTAAAAATCTAAGTATATTCTGCGGCCTCTAAAAAAGTGTCTTTTTTTAATAATGTTCGAAGTTTCAGATAAGAGTGTACGAAATCTATCAAGGTTACTTTTTTAAATTGCTGGCACCTGATTGATAGAAAACTAAGAGGTATTGTATTCAAAGTTGTTTTATTTTGTTATGAGCATTATAGCAAGCAAAGCAGGGGCCGATGGATTAGTGCACACAATCATTTCGGGCATGCTAGTGTATCTAGATTTAGTCTGTCTCAAGTCAACATACGCGTTTCCTACTGTTTTAAACCAACCATGTCTCCAATTGTCTTCGATGTTTGCTATTTCATTCAATTGGCTTAAAAGACTGTTAGTTTACTCAATATCATTTCCCATAGCTACTGCATAGCTAACGTGCTGCTTTTTCAATCATTTTTATGGTTAAATATTTATTTTAATCTGTTGGCCGCAGAATATACATCGATTTTTAGCGTTGCTTGGAGAAAGTCTGATTTTTAGCAGATTTTGCGACTTTAGGCAGATTTTTCCAAGTCCCCTCCTTTTACATCCTTAATAATCCACAATTCCAAGTATATTCATCTTTTTTGTTCCATCAGAGCATTTTTCTTTGCTAGTACCCCACTTTAAATTAGTATTATTTGAGTACATCAGTCAGTACACACATACAGTAACATGCCACAATAATGACAGCAGTCCAAGAACACGGAAAACAATACTGTTCTTAACATCAGCATTATCCTTTTCAAACAAGACAACCTTACATTATTTTAACAGATCAAAGTTTTTCAGCATTAACTTTACGCAAATATCAATTGTAAGGAACACTAACGCTCAGATTTGGAAGTAAAATAAATTTGTAGTATAAACTACATTTTAACAACAAATGATTAGTGCAAACTTCACACAACTACTATGTGTAGAGAAAACTAACAGCCAGATTCTCAATTCTGATTTTACGTAGAACATTTTGAAAAAATTAAGCTCCCGCAAAGCTCTAGAACAAGAGTTAATATGCAGTGTAAACTTTACACAACCACAGAGTTTAAAGAAAATTTCAGTCGGATTCGTAATATTGATATTACGATCAACATTTATGGAAAAATTAAGTCTCCACAATGGCCCAAGGACAAATAAATATCAGATGTGTATACGTAGACTCAAGCTACGTTCACTTCGCTTACTTAACCCGAATCTCAAGCTTATGCACTCACACGGGGGTTCTCGCCCTTTTAGGAGGTCGATCACCAGCCGGCGATTCGGGGGTAAGCGGCCCGGCCTATTCAAGGTAGCCCGGCCCTCTACGCACGCACCTAGTGAAACTTACTTATTTAACCCCTTTGAGATTAAGTACCTAATTAAAGTAAGTTCCCCGGAAACCTGATTGAGGGCTCAAAAAGATTATTATTTAACTTGTTTTGGACCGAATTCCGGTGCTTGAAAATATTAAGGGTTCCTAAATATAGTGTAGCACAAGGACAGAATTCAACAGCACGGAAATTCAACCGAGCCCAGCATCGTTAATTAAATAATTAATTTTTACAATATTTTTTGGACAGAAAAATTATGAAGCAATTAAACAGCGACAGCATGGAGGATACATGCTGCCGACCGTCGTGTTATGATAATCGGGTAAAATCAAACAATGTAATTAAACAAGGGCACAAAGCCCTACCAAAGGCATACAACTGATGCCAATTGGAACAAACACGAATGATTAAAAACAAAGCGTACGGCGAAAAGAAGCGTGCACACTACGCAGGAAAACTAACAGACGAGTTCTGCAGCCAAGCAGATAAAAAGGCACGTACGGAGTCTGCTCACGTACGGCAACGAAAAGAAAAAAAGATACGCTCAGCGCGGAAGCTGGCGGAGAGGCTCTCAGGCTCAAAAACAAATTGTAAAATGTAAAATCTTAAAGTGCCGTCAAAACTGCGCTTGCACGCAGTTTTAACTGACGCGGAAAAAAGAGGCGTAACAACACGAACCAAGAGATATGAAAAGGATCTATGAATACGACAATAGGCCTATGGGCAAAAGCTTACGGTAAAGGAATGTACAAACGAGACAGGCACAAATATGAGACACACACATATGATCTTTTAACACACGTAAGATATGATAACACACATACCAATTCGTACTCAAGTCGCATTAAGCCCGAGTGCCCATTTTCCTATCCCGGATTTTGATTGAAAATATGTGTGGGAATGGAATGAAAGATATGATATTTTTTAGGGGAAGGTGGTCCCGGGCGACTCACTTAAGCGTTGCGCTTAACGGTCGTGTACGTGCGTATGGAAATTGAGCACAAGAATGTACATCTGGGGCAATCAATCGGTTTTTTTCATCTGTTTCAAAAAAACCCAAACTGATTTTTTTCCCAAAAAATTTTTTCAGTGTAAAGTTTACAAACATAAGTATGGCACATACAAACGAGCTACAATCAAAGGGCTACAAACTGGCCCAAACCGAATTTATTTACACTCAATGGGGATCAGATTTTTAAAGTTTACAATGTGGTGGACAGTGAAAAATACGTGTTTGTGCATATTTTTGTTCGCCACTTTCTCTGTGCAGAAGTCGGGAGAGGTCGAATAGGGTAAAAATAAAGTACTTTCTAAGGGGTGGCGAACAAAAATATGAAGTGAAGAAGTCGGGAGAGGTCGAATAGGATAAAAATAAAGTACTTTTTAAGGGGTGGCGAACAAAAATATGGACAAACACGTATTTTTCACTGTCCACCACATTGTAAACTTTAAAAATCTGAACCGAACGCCCCATTGAGTGTAAATAAATTCGGTTTAGGCCAGTTTGTAGCCCTTTGATTGTAGTACGTTTGTATGTGCAAAACTTATGTTCCGCAAAATATTTGATATGATTTACCAATTAAATACGAAAAACCCGTTTTTTTCGCCCATTTTACACCTCAGATTTCGAACTTTACACCCCCATAAACAACTCAATATTACGTGTTTTTGAACGCGGTTTGCTTTGACGTGTAGCCCTTAAAAGTTACTTTATTTTTGTCCATTTAAATTATCTTAACTCTTAACCGAAAAAGTTGGCTTAGAAATCTTTGACAGAATCTGTTTTTTTACTCATTCACTAGAGTGTAAAGTTTAAACCCCTGCTACTGTGTATTGATTGTAGAAATGTTTGAAGGTCAGATTCATTATTCTAACCTTACAGAGAACATTTTAAAAAAAATTCATCATCCGCGACGCTCTGGGTGGAAAAAATTTTTTCAGTGTAAAGTTTACACCTGCACTAATAACGCAATATTGATTGTAAAGAAACAAAATAAATTTTGACTTGTAGCGCTTAAGACGAGGCAGATTTGAAAGGTAGTTACGACGTTCTTTCTACTAAGTGGAGAATATGGCAGGGAAAAAATATTTTTTGTCTTAGACTCTTTACAATAAACCGCCTCTAAATTCGAAAATATTATTTTTTAAGAAAAAATAAAAAAAGTTTCCCCTAGATTTTTTAACCGTGTACCTTTTGAAACCAATCAGACTGCATAGAATGTAAAACTGAGTTAGATATGCACGGCCACACGAAAACTGTAAAAAACCGTCTAGTTTACACTCCTGTGCAACAACCAATGAGTGTAAAGAACTTTTACGACCAGATTCGTAACCTACTAATTAGGGAAAACATTTTAAAAAAAATTCATCATCCACGACGCTACGGGCGGAAAAAATATTTTCAGTGTAAAGTTTACACTTGCACTAATAACGCAATATCGATTGTAAAGAAACAAAATAAATTTTGACGTGTAGCGCTTAAGACGAGGCACATTTTAAAGGTACTTACCACGTTCTGTCTACTGAGTGGAGAATATGGCAGGGAAAAAATATTTTTTTGTCTCAGCCTCTTTACAATAAACCGCCTCTAAATTCGGAAATTTTACTTTTTAAGAAAAATTAAAAAAAGTCTCACCTAGATTTTTTAACCGTCTACCTTTTGAAACCAATCAGACTGCATAGAATGTAAAACTGAGTTAGATATGCTCTTGCACACGAAAACTGTAAAAAACCGTCTAGTTTACACTTAACAACATTTCTATTGAAATGTAAAAAATTTTGAATAAATTCGTAATACCTACTATTAAAACTTATTTTAAAAATTGGCCTCAATTATTATTTGATACACTTGGTAACACACTCAAAACACTCAAATGTGGTGTATTAAAAAAAAAAAATGAGGCACTAGATTTTTTTTATTATCTACCCAAAAATACCTCTGAATGTGTGCCATTGTAGCTGCGGGGAGGGGGGACATATGTTGGGGAGTACCCAAGTATATTATAGGTACGCGCTAACGCGCTACCTATGATATATATATATATATATATATATATATATATATATATATATATATATATATATATATATATATATATATATATATATATTTTATATATATATATATATATATATATATATATATATATATATATATATATATATATATATATATATATATATATATATATATATATATATATATATATATATATATATATATATATATATATATATATATATATATATATATATATAAATTTATATATATATATATATATATATATATATATATATATATATATATATATATATATATATATATATATATATATATATATATATATATATATATATATATATATATATATATATATATATATATATATATATATATATATATATATATATATATATATATATATATATATATATATATATATATATATATATATATATATATATATATATATATATATATATATATATATATATATGTAAAAAGTAAAAAATCGACTAATTTATCGAAAAATATGTATTTCGGCCGCTACCTGCTTCACTTCACTGGAAATCTCTTACAATTTTTAACACTGTCTGCTAGACAATACAGTCGCCTACAGAGGGCTATAATGTGCGCCATTAAATAAATAAACGTGCGTATTACATTATTATATAAAACTAGAGCTTCAAAAGTTTGTTGCGACAAATTATGCAGTGTAATCCTTCAAACATTTCGAGTAAGCTGCGCATAATACAAGCGTCTATGTGTGTTAAAAAAACCGCCATTTTATTTTCTCTTTGACGCAAACAAAGCGACAAAAGTAAGCATCTATGTTTACTTTTATCAATTTACAGCACCTTATTATTGTATTTGAAAATTTTTGAAACAACCATAAACTTTTCATATTTCTGGATCTTTTGTAGTACTTTGCCCAATATCAGCGTCCTTTAAACGGACTTTTCTTTTGTGGTTTGACTTAATATGAAATAAATGAAAAAGAGAAACACAGTAGTCCATATAGAAGAGCAGACCAACATTAATAATAAAATATAATTTTGAAGGGTCGTGTCAAGTTGCTAATTATTTTATAATAAAAAACTACCAAAAAGCCACTAGTTGTGACTTCTACTTAAGGAGACTGTTTTTCTCCCATGTAACATAT
Organism: Mermis nigrescens; assembly: GCA_036768485.1. Lineage (NCBI taxonomy): Eukaryota > Metazoa > Nematoda > Enoplea > Mermithida > Mermithidae > Mermis > Mermis nigrescens. The sequence goes on from JAVLUZ010000103.1 coordinate 39,570, forward strand.
TACATTGAAAACTGACCAATATAATATAACAACATGTTCTTTGAACAAAAATATCTTGCTTCTGCATTACTTTTTCTTTTGAAATTCACTAATTCATGACAATCAAAATACTTGGTTTAATGGACAGACCATATAATATTACTCTTTTCTATACTGTGTCATAGATGAGGGTGTTTTAGTAAAAGATAAAAAAGTAATATTATACAGTAGCAAAGAAAAATGATCCGATGGAATAAAAAGGACAAGTATACGTGGAATTAAGCATCATTAAGGACATAAAAGGAGTGGACTATGGAAAAGTTGTCTTTGCATCCGTGTTAAAGTTGTAAAGTATATTCTACGGCTTCTGGAAAAATACGCCTTCACAAAACATCACTGGCTCAGAAAAAGAGATTATGAGGTAGCTTTATGTGTTTTAACCTTTTACAGGCCAACGTTCCCAA